>JAJEKB010020913.1:319166-345587 GCA_022393335.1 Macrotrachela quadricornifera
CTAGAGAAATAGTTTAAATGTCATTTCTAAACTTTGACTTTTACTTGAATATGTTTTTTTGTAAGACTAGCTTCAATTTGATCCATAAGTTGATTTGTTTGCTCACAGTCCTCCATACTAGTTGTAGTCTTCTTTTCAAATTCGATCCATAACTGTTTGAGGTCATAAAGATGCCTTTGAGAAAAAAATCGTATTTTTTGTGATGTATTATAGTAGTAGATCTCACTGTTTGTTGATTGTTTGTGCTTGTTTTAATTGTTGTTCATATTCATCGAATTGTACCATGAGTGTACATCCAAATGTGTCTTGAGTAGTTTTTAGAAGATCGAGCGATGTTGTCATTTTTTCAATATTTTGTTTCAATGTTTCATATTTCAAAACTACAAAATAAAATATTTTTTTTTGCTTAGCTATATATAATCTTTCATGAGTTCTGCCTTAGAAAAGTAAATATAGAGTGAAATGGCTATGATCCACAAGTGGAATTGAGAACCTCAATACATAATGTTTAGTGTCCGTCTGTGCTGGGTCAAAGGTGAAAGGTCAAATAAGGCTATAAGGCGGCTATATCAGGGTAACCATAGATCCCCAAGGGATACAGTATGAAAGTGCCCATAGGTCATCAAGGCTTATACTATCTACGAACGACAAAAGTGTTGCGAATCGTATTTTTAATGGGTACTTCCATCAATAGTAAAATACAACAAAACACAAGGTTTTCAGAAAATTGTTTCGTCTATGAATCTTTATAGAGCTCGTTGTACTGATCATGTTTGTAAAAAAAAATTTCAAATTTACTCAAAAAACCGACGGTGCTAGAGTCAAAATACTGATAAACGCCAATTAGCGTTCACGAGGGAACTATCCCAAATGGTTAATCGCTTTTAATCTCAGCCTCTATGCATAAGGTAGACCCCAATGAGGTATGAAAAACCCCAAAAGAACAAATCCCCATAGGGGTTCTTCTTGGAGTTATAGGCGTTTTACTGAAATTTTACTATGGAGTATGGTATATAGTAAAAACTCGAAGTATTGTAGTTTAATCTAAAACTTTGCCCATAGAGTGGTCTACTAATTCGTAGAATGTCCTGAAAATTTCAGCTCTAAAGAACGTCTTCTTCATAACGTGTTAAAGTCTAAAAAAGCCAAGAAATATTTTGGAAATTGAGTGAGTTTTAGCCGGCTGAATACGTTATGAAGAAGACGTTCTTTAGAGCTGAAATTTTCAGGACATTCTACCAATTAGTAGACCACTCTATGGGCAAAGTTTTAGATTAAAATACAATACTTCGAGTTTTTACTATATACCATACTCCATAGTAAAATTTCAGTAAAATGCCTATAACTCCAAGAAGAACCCCTATGGGGATTTGTCATTTTGGGGTTTTTCATACCTCATTGAGGTCTATCTATCGCCAACAGATGAGCCTTAAAGGGCTTGGACACCTAAATATGTTCCCTCGTTAGTTACTAGTAGCTAAGTAACTATTCAAGTTACTAGTTACTGTAACTAGTAACTAAAGTACCGACTGTACTTAGGTACGCAACTTTACAAGTAAGTGTACGATACTCTAATTAAAGCCCAAACTTTGTAGTCGATAAAGACTACTTTAGATATTAGCTTGATAGTATCTAAGTACCTATCGAAAATTGCTAGCCGGTGCGTCCGCTTCTCTATTGGTCGAGAAACTGGCCAATCAGGTTGCAGGAAATTGGAATTTACTTATTGTATGGGTAAGCGAGAGGGGTTTTATGGGGACTTTTCCAGAGCACCCTTGATAACCCCAAAATGACCCGAAAAATCATATGGTGCGCCCCTATCTTCATGGAGAAAAACTGCCTCGAAATTTGGTTGGCTGAAACTGCTTAATATAACAGCCAATCAGAATTCGAGGCTTTTTCTCTCCATGAAGATGAGGACGGACCATAGGGTTGTTCGGGTCAATTTGAGGTTATCAAGGATGCTCTACAAAAGTCCTCAGAGAATCTCCAGCGGTTATCCATGAAATAAGCGAGTTACGATTTGCTGCCATCTGATTAGCCAGTTTTTTGATCAATAGAGAAGCGGATGCAGCGGCTAGTAATTTGCGATAGGTACGTAGATATTACAAAGCTTGAAGAGCTAAGGTAGTCCTTACTGACTGTAAAATTTGGACTTTGATTAGGGTATGGTACACTTACTTGTAGAGTTGCGTATCTAAGTAAATTAGTTACTTTAGTTGCTAGTTACAGTAACTAGTAACTAAGTAACTTAAAAGTTACTCGTTACTAGTAGCTTAATAACTAAAGTAGTTACTTTACTTAGTTACTTTTTTTTAAAAGTAAAGTATATGTGCCATCCCTAGTGACAATCACGAATAGCAGAAGTTTTTTAGTATTTTGACCCTAGCATTATCATTTATTGAGTAAGTTTTAAAATTTCTTTTACCAGAATAATCAGCACAACGAACTCCACAAAATTCCACAAACGAAACAATTTTCTAGAATCGTTGTGTTTTTTGCGGTTGACTATCCACGAAAGTACCCATCAAAAATACGATTCGCAATACTTTTGTCGTTCGTAGTAAACCAGTAGTCATAGGTTCTCAAGAGCTGTTATCTGAGGGACCCATAGGTCCGCGAGAGCTATATTATGGGAGCATCTATAGGTGATCAAGAGCTATTATATGGGAGTAGTCATAGGTCCACAAGGGCTATTATATGGAGGTACACATAGGACCTTAGTGGCTATATTATGGGGGTACCTATAGATCCTCAAGAACCGCTATATGGAGCACTTATATGTCTTCAAGAGTTGTTAAATAGGAGTAGTCATATGTTCCCAAGAACTATTATATCGAGTGCCCATAAGTCGCCAAGGGCTATTATATGAGGGTACCCATAAGTAGAGATCAGCGGTTCCAAAAAAATGGAACCGAGAACCGAACCGGATCCGAAATTTTCGACTTTCTCTTATCCGGAACCGAAACCGAAACCATGAAATAAAAAGAGATAGAACCGGAAGCGGACCCGTTCGAGCCGAAAATTATTTTAATTAAAACTAGAGTCATCTATATCTTGACAGGCTTGTATGGCTTCCTCTCAACAAATTATTTTACCTATTTGAAACAGTGAATCGTAATCTTATTACAAATAAATAAATAAATATTTTCGTTTATATTGAGACATGTAGTAAGAGTGAACAGACACATTTTATTTTAAAGTTGTTTTTATAGTTTTTGTTTGCTCATATTAAATGACTGAGGTAAACTCAGTTTTAGTAATAATATGGATAATTCTTCATTAAGAAAAGAAACTATTATACAGCTAATAAAAAATGATGCTACAAGTTTAGCATTTGTAAAACTGAAAACGGCATCCTCATGTGTTTGACTGAACTTTAGTTACGTATATGTCAATAATAAAAACCAAGATTTTGTATCTTGTGATACATGTAAAGATATTCTACGTCATACATCAACAGATGGTACGAGTTCTATGATAAAGCATCAGAAAACGTGACATACATCTAACGAAAACAATCAAAATGAATATTTGAATATTAAAGAACATTTTCGTTCTCAAACGTCTCAACTCATTTCACCGAAAACGAAAGAATCAATAACAATGAAAATGATATTACTTTTTGTGTTGCTGGTTGTGAAAATAAAAAAACTGATGCAATAGAATTTTTTTAGAACTTGTAAGATAAATAATTTCATCTGAACGTATTATATTATAGTGTTTTTTCTTATTCTTTCACTTTTGCTCTTACCCTTTGAAGAAGTTACTTTTAATGTAAAACCACCGGTTCCTAGAACAGATTTTGGGAACCGAAAACGGAACCGCTTTTTTCCATTTTTGCTAACCGGAAGTGAACGGAAACCGACGGTTCTAGTTCGGTTCCGGGTATTTTTAGGAACCGCTGATCTCTACCCATAGGTCCACAAACGCTATTATATAGGAGTACTTATAGGTCTTCAAGGGCTATAAGGGGTAAGGCATAAGGCTGCAGGATAAGAGGATAAGGCTATAAGGGGACAAGAATATAAGAATAAAGGGATAAGAGGCTTAGGCTACAGGGGCATAAGTGATAAACTAAAATAGTATAAAGAGATGAGGGTATAGGTGATAAGTAGATAAGGCTGCATGGGATATACGGGATACGCGAATAACAGAATAAGTCTATAAGAGGTAATACCACAAGAGTGTAAGGTTACTAGGGGCAAGACTACGAGGGTATATGGCTATAAGGTCTTTCTATATATAATGCGAACTGGCTGATTGTCTATTACCGATTCAAGGCTAAAGAACAAATGTGAAACTTTACAGGAAAAAGAAACCTCCGTGCAGTATGCACAGGCTCACGCTAGTGCTTTATAAGGTTCAATAATGAAGTAGTAAAACAACTAGTTTTTTCAAATGGTATTCAAAAATTGAGATCAGTCTTTCGACTCCTTAAAACTCTAACGTAATAGGATGGAATGTAAATTAAAATAACAATGAAGATGAGGCCGAATTGAGTAAGATTAATGTCATCATTGGATAATTTCGAATGTAAAGTTATAGACATATAATGATCTGTGTTAGTAGACTATGAGACATTATTGTAATTTTTTTGTTAATGAATTTAAAATGTTCTGACTAGTTTTATTTACCAGTTTGTTGATGTAGAGAGTCAGTTTTCGTTTGAATCATTGCTTTCGTTTGAGAAAATTTGTCTGCTTGTTGATGCTTTTCAATGCATGTTGCACATTCTGGATATTGACAGTACTCACAAGCTTTTAGTTCTGTATTTACTTGACATCCAGTACATTTTGCGAAAATAACAGGGGTAGCTAATGTTACGTTGGATTGCTTTGTCTGTTTATTTCCTTTTTTTCGTGGCATATCAACGTCGCATAAAAGGGACTATTGTATGTCGTTTTATCTCACGTTTTAGTCAATAAATGCTTCCAATTCTTTTTTCTTTTTCTCTGCGACGAATTTTTACGTAGCTTCAGTAATGCCCTAAAATTTTCTAAAACATAACATAAAACAGCAAATATTATATCTTTTTATATAAGTCACTTAAAGTCACATTCTTTGAGTACATTCTCAATATCAAACTATCAACTCGTCGTCTTCAAGCTCTTGAAGTTACATTTATGATCAATATCAATATAACAATAAAATAACTTTCAAACTTTGTGAAGCACCAACTTACTCTATGTACAATTGCTAAATTGAATTTATTTTTATAATTTTCCTCTAGACGAATTTTATGAATTTATTATATGTGTTGACCATCGGTATTTATTGTGTATGCAGAATAGCGATAAAAAATGAGTAAGCAAAAATTGATTTTATTTTTTTCTTTTTCTTATCGTAGTAGTTGATGAAATTACTCTGTTAGATGCTAGAATGTTACTGACAAAGCATTAAGGGAGAATGTTTTGTTCTTTTTTCTTGTTTTATTTTGAAGAAAGAAAAACAAAATGCATTAAACAAAGAGTTTTTTACACGTTTCTTCTTCTATTCCACATCTATATACATTACGACATATTGTCGGCGAATGATCATATTTTTATAGACTTGTTTACTATGAAAACATTAATCACGGCTTTACAAATCATAGAGATACCGTCCCGCTTCCTGAAAAAAGATTATTTCCAATTCTGTACCATTTTTTTTTAATTAGTGCCTGGCTATTATAATTACCATTTCATCATCAGTTATATCCTTGACAGTTTTCAGACGAGAAAAAGTTAATAAAGCAATAGCATATTAACTTAGACAAAAAACGAAACTAATGGAAGTGAGAACATCACAAAAGAGCAAGAAGTTCAGCCACGAGAATAACACTTGAGAGACAAAAAATCTCAATTCAAATGTTAGTAGTTTTATACCAATAGATGTAAAGTAAAGAAATATTTTTAAAAAAAGAATAAACGATTTAGAAAAATAGTGATCGAAAAGAGTAATAATGATCGCTACGTCATTTAGAAGAATGAATATGAACTGCGTAGAACTCGTCGTTTCTATCAAACTGAATAAAATTTTTTCGACATTTATTTTAATTCGATTGACTGATGTTTTTTCAATTTCAAGAATAAATTAAGTTTACTCTAGCCGAATCGTTTACCAACTTCATAACATGTTTCAATCAGTTGAAGCAGCTGTGTATGACCTCTTTTATTCTCTCTTCCTCTTCTTCTGTTTCGTGTATTTGTATACATAACGCACTACTCATGTATTGTTCATTAGTCAGTCAATGATTGACGACTTATCCTTTTCTTTCATCTTTTCTCTCTCTCTGTATGTTTTTTTTCACAAATAAATAGAATAATAAATGATAAATCTTTCTCAAACCGTTACATTTGGCAATCACACGACAATCAGTAAGTTTGATACAATTTGCTGAAGGTGTTATGCCATTGATCTTCATTCTGAGGAAGTACTCTGCTTCAAATTGTAGCGTGTGTAGCGACCGGATGCATTGTTATTTTTTGTGGGAAAGCGAAAATTGGTCGAACGAAAAATGATAGAACGAAAATTAGCCGCCGATAATTGGTCGCTACGAAAATTAGTCGCTATGAAAATTAGTCGCTACGAAAATTGGTCGCTACGAAAATTGATTGATACAAAAATTAGTCGACAAATTTGTAATTAGAGAACAAACTCTTCATAAAAAATACTGAGTGTCACTTTTCAGTACATAACAGTAACAATAATTATTTTAATAGATCAATGTTAAACCAAACAAATTATTGAATAAATACTAGTTGGAACGATAACAAAAAAAAATAAAAATAGATACAAAAAAGCTCATAAACACAAGAAAAATAATCTGATGGATATCAAAACTTGATATGTTTAAAGTTTGAAACACATGCTACAGTATTATCTGAAAAATTCATTAAACAAATATAAATCACAGTTCATGTGGATTCATTATAGTGAATACCACGATCACGAATTTTTTCTTTAAATACTCGAATTTCATTTGAAACAGTATTTCCAAGATGATTGTGATTATTAGTTTCATGTAAAATCGTGGTATTAACAGAATCACTATGAGCTCGACGTTTACATTTAAGCGTTCGAGTAGATTCATATTTCCAATCAATTTTCTCGTCAGCTGTTTAATCAATAGTATAACTAAAGTCATTACAAAGTAATAAAGTTTTGTTTCTTTGAGTTTTACTTAATACAAATGGTGATATCTTAGCGAAAAAGAAGCTGATCTACTATAATATGTTGATTTACATAAACTACGAACAATCTACTAATCTAATCGTAAAGAAATTAAACTTATTATAGATGTATTATTAAGAGAATTTATTTTTCTTTACAGTAATTGAAATCCTATATGGGTTCATATAGATCAGAGAAAAAGAATTCTTAATGTAGGATAATATGGAAAATCTATGCATTATTGTTTTTGTTATTTTGTCGTTATTATTTAATTTATTCGTGTCAATTAAGTTTCGTTTTCAAACATTCTTTTATATAGTTATGAATGTGTAGATTGTTGTGCATAGCGACTAATTTTTGTATCAATCAATTTTCGTACCGACCAATTATCGGCGGCTAATTTTCGTTCAATCATTTTTCGTTCGACCAATTTTCGTAGACCCAATTTTTGTGATGGACTCTTGCGTAGAATTTGGTTCTATATAATTTGTTATTAATAATGATAACTTCTGGAAGTGAAATTAGCTTAAAGTTTATTTAATTAAAATCTTTTTTCTTTCTCTGTAGAATGATGTTTCAAAACTCTCAAAAGTTTGAATTTTCTTAAATAACTCATTTTCCAGATCATATCTCATTCTCTTTTCTGTCCCTAACGTCCATTAGCTTTGTTTATAATCTAAATTTCATAGGTAGAACTGACAAGCACATCTTAATAGTCTTTTTTTCTGCCTTTGTGTTTCCTTTTCGATTATCATAAAGCAAATCAATCAAATGACCAATAGTTTATAATACAACTCATAATCATCATTATCAATCGTTCTTATAATCTTCCAAATATTATTCATTTGAACTTGTCCGATTATATATTTATAACTCAAGCGATGACAATGATTTAGTTTAAGATGTAGAGGTGATAGAGAGAATTCGGATACAGTGACATACTCGTGGAATGTAGCAATATCACTGAAGATCAACAATTGTACAAAAGGCTGGCTAGTTCGGATTCGACTGTGTGTATTCCCAACCTACTTTTCTAGTAATATTCGTATGTACCATGCTGCGGCATTTCACACTTATTTATTCTTCAGTATTTTATTCTGTCTTTTTATCATATCAAGTTAAAGAAACAGTCCGCATTCATTATACTATACTTTTGTTCACAATCAAGCGTTTTATTCTGTTTTATTAAATTTCTCTTCATTGCTCGTTGTCTTGGCTACTTCTTGTTTAATATTTTTTGTTTTATGATACTCATGCTGGATCACTCGTATCGTAACAATAGGGCGTATGATGGATAACAATCCGTCAATTGTTCATGTCTCTTTCTCTCTATCGAGTGCTCATATAAAAACAATGTTCGTGTATTCGTTATTAGTCGTTAATTAGTCATTAACTAACAATTCATCCTTTTCTTTCATTTTCTCTCTCTCTCTCTGTTGTCTTCGTTTCATGAATAAATGAGAAATTCTCTCGGAACCATTGTCATTACTATGTAACATCAACTCTTTTTTTTCTAGATTTTGACGCAGCAATGACAATGAATAAGACGATACTGGAATCGTTATCCAACGAGTTGTTCATTGATTTATTCGAATTATTTGACGCAGTTGATCTTCTTCGTTCATTTCATGACCTCAATACTCGCTTTAATTCTTTATTGTTTATTCATTTTCGAACTTATCGCGTCGATCTTCGCTCGATATCTAAAGAAGATTTCAATATTTTCTATCGAAAATACCTTCTATCATTAGTAAATCGAATAATTTATCTTCGAATCTCCGACGATGATGATACGTCATATCAATGTGCGCATTTTCTATCTGCTGGTTTGACATTAGGTCGATTCAATAACCTTCGTTCTTTATTGTTATACAAAATTAGCTCGGATCCAAAGATTAATCAATTATTTTTTTCCGACTTATATCGTCTTCATCATATGACATATTTGAAATTTATCGATTGTCGATTGTCGATTGTCGATTGTCGCACGTCGATAGGAATGATTTTCAAGGTGTAGTTGATCAAATTTGGAATCTACCTAAACTGACTCATTGCTATTGGAATTTTGATTTTAAAGGTACAACCTACTTTTGTACACCTAATTTCATATCGACATCATTACAATACTTGACTATTCGTAAAAATTAGTGGCATTCGTATGAATTTGCCGGTTTATTATAGAAGACACCTCAATTACGAAAATTTTGTACATCGTTGGATAGCTATGAAGAAGATGATCGTCCTCTTAGGCGTGAATTTATACCATTGCCTAAGAATCTATCGGTTAAAAAAACTAGTCCTATTTGAAATACGTTTACAACGTCTAATGACCAATTTATTCCAATTATTATCGAATGTCAGTCATCTTAAAGTCGAAATATTCTCTCTTAACCTGAATGGACATCAATTGGAACAAATAATTATCAATTATTTATCTCAATTGAAAATTTTACAATTGAAAGTGGATCTTCATCTTTATGGATCAATTGATGGTCAAGATAACGAAGAAAGAGTTGATAAATACCTTGCTCAATATCGTTCTCCGTTTTGGATTGAACATCATCAATGGTTTATTCGATGTCATTGGAGATTATGGATGGAAAATCTCTCAATTTGTCTTTATACATTACCATACAAATTTGATTATTTTCCCATTTTGGCCAGCGATTTAAATTCTAATACAAAATCGACTTATCCAGATGTAATGCATTTTTCTTATGATTCTATTCGTAACATACGATATGAACTGTGGTTGTTCAATAACGATATGTTGACCCATATCCAACTCACCAATATCAAAATATTATCTGTTCAACTTCCAATTGATCATCGATTTCTGTTGAATATTCCCAAACTTGAAAATTTATGTTCATTCGTCGTCAAAATCCCTACGACAAATTATCAATCGCACTTACAAATATTGCTTGATAATGTACCTTATCTTTATTCACTAGCATTTGAATCATGGACTACTTTGACAATGCCACCGTATCGATGTACTAGCGCATCAGTTTGTCGATTAGATTTAGAAGGTTCTGATCAATCAAGTCATGGACATTGCTATGATACTAAACAATGTATAAAATTGAGTCGATCTCCATTGGGTATTCAATGTCGAGTGCTAATCATCGAAATAGAAGATGTAGAGAGCATTGTGGCATTAATTTATTACATAATTAATCTGCGAACACTGCGTATTTCATATAAATATGATAAACGTACCAATAAATATAACTTAGTAGAACTGTTACAAAATTGTTTACCGTCAACATGGACTGTTACTCGATTTTGTTATGGAAATTTTCTCATTCAAACGTGAGTTCTTTTTTTGTATATGTGTTTTGTTAAATAGAGCACTCAAAATCTATCTCATGTTTGTTGTAAATATAATTGTACGATTATTACTGTGCATAATTTTTTGTCTCTGTTAACGGTATGTACATAATTGATCTATATCGATTATACAAATAAAGATTTGTTATTCTCCTCAGTCTTTTTGTAATTATATGTAAGTTATCTCTCTATAAGAATAAATAAATTGAATGATTGAAAAAAATGTTTTTTCAAATAAAATTAATATTTATTCTGAATAATGAGTTGTATTTTCAATTCGCTTGTTGGCTCTCAATATGAATAAAGAGAAACCGTATACAAGCTTATTTATTGCAATGGATAGTCTCTTTTCTTTCATCTATCTATCAGTCGTTTGCAATAGCATTGTTAGCTGCCCCTACTGAAGTGATTAAATAAATGAAAGAAAAAATTCCATCTGTAGCAACAAATAAGCTTGAATATAGTCCCTTTTTATACATGTTGAGAGCCAGTAAGTGAATAGGGAATAAGATTTATTATTTGTATTATTTAAAAATATATATATATGTAAGGTCGATTATTTATAATATTTTCAAAGATCAGTTTCTGTATCATTCATTGAAATATATATTTTCAAATAACTAAAACATTATTTTATAATTTTATCTATTTCAATCAAGTCAATTTAGAAAATATTAGTATTAATAATATAGAAAATAGCTTGATAAATTTTGATTAGTCTCACAAGTCTATCTGACATTTTGATTAAAATATCTATAATAATAAAGACTAAATTTTTATATTAATTGATTCACAGCTTTCACTTTATATCACAAAACATAAAATAAAACTAAACCGATAATTATAAATTTAATTTAATTTTATAATTAAAATGAGTGATGATGATATGTAATATTATACAGGATGTAAAATAACCTTCACGCCCCCATCTACAACTTAGATTATCAATGATATCACAAATGTGTTTCATACCAGATTAAAGCGCGTCAAAAACTCGATTTGTTAGTACTGAATAGTAAAGATTATGTAGACCTTTTAATGTAACACTTAAAGCATTTTTAGAAATTGTATACCTTTTCTGGCGTAGCAAATTAAGGTACTATTAATTGAAACATGGAATAAACATTTTTTCTTGGTTATTCATACATGCTTCGACAGAACTCGTCGAGCTCTACAAAATTGTGTATTTCAAAAAAGTTTGAGCCATCTTTTAGTGATGAAAAAGTCAAAGACCATATTCGGAAAAACTCATTTTTTTCATAAGGGAAAAATGTCCAATTTTTCAACAACATTAGTTGTTTTGATTACTGATGGTACCTCGAACATTTTGAAACGTATTCTTTGAATGCAGTTTTTCATTCAGTATCGAATGAGTACATTTCAAAATGACTAGAGCAACAGAAGTAATAAAGAAACCTAATGCTATTGAAAAATTGGACATTTTTCCCTTATGAAAAAAAAATGAGATTCTTGACATTTTTTGAGTTTTTCCGAATATGGTTTTTGACTATTTTATCACAAAAAGAGCTCAAACTTTTTTAGAATACAGTTTTGTAGAGCTCGACGAGTTCTGTCGAACTATGTATGAATAATCAAGACAAAAAATATTTACTCCATGTTTCAATTAATAGTACCTTAATTTGCTACGCCAGAAAAGGTATACAATTTCTAAAAATGCTTTAAGTGTTACATTAAAAGGTCTACATAATCTTTACTATTCAGTACCAATAAATCCAGTTTTTGATGCGCTTTAATCTGGTATGAAACACATTTGTGATATCATTGATAATCTAAGTTGTAGATAGGGGCGTAAAGGTTATTTTACATCCTGCATATAACATTCATTATTTACTTTTCAAAGAAAATATTGACGATTTTTAATTAAAAAATTCTAAATAGAAATGCTAATCGACAGTTCTAAAAGGTCATCATTAACTATATCAATGAACAAAAAAGGTTTGCTCGGGTTCTATTACATCAGAACAGGTACATTCGTATGTATTAATGAAAAAATTTTCTCAAATGATAATAAACAATATTTGTGGACGAATTACTATGTGTTAGATGACTAAAACTCAATAGGATAACTGTGACTAATAAGGGATTCAATTTCTTAGTTGATTTTATTAGCTGTTACACAGCCGAAAACTCTATCGGCTTCAATATATTATTTCTTTTTATTATTGATTGATTGTCGTATAAATAGTAAGAGTCATTCATGAATTTCTATATTTTGTTTTAAACGCTTTTAAACTCGGTAACAAAATCGCAGCTAGATCTAATACAGTTCGAGCTTACAAGTTCAGATGAACTGGTCAACAGACCAATCTGTTTTAACAGTTCTTTTCATACAAACTGGTCTATATCAATAGTCATTAATAGAAAGTGATGAATTGAAACATTCGTTATTAGAAATAACTGAGAAAACAGTTGAAATGTATATATGTACTGAGTATTTCAAGTCTACAAAATGGACTTGAATTAATACACCTCTGCTTCTATAAAAATTTGTTTTGAAGTGATAATAATTTATACAGCGAAACAAATTACCCCGGTTTTTTGAGACAAAACTTAAATTTGTCTTTAGGAAACAAAAAGTGAGGGTAGCAGGTATGCACCGAAACCGGTACCAGACTATGAACCTCGGATTCAGTCATTTTAATACATTCACCACGATTCAGTTTTCTTGGAAAATTCTTCGAAATATCCTTTTCTGTCAAAAGTTAACTTCTAATAAATGCACTCAATCACCTTTTCATTATCTTCTACCGATTATTCATTGCTCTCTTTGTATTATCGCATAATGAGTCATTTTTTTGCGATCATACGAAAAATCCCTCGAGTTATTTTTTCATTCTTTTATGTTTTATACATAGTATACGTAAGATAAGAGAAGGAAATTTCCAGTTTTTTTTCTTCCTTTCTCTTTTCTCTGTCCTTCTATATATAAAAGCAGCCGAAATTTCGAAATAGTTCACATGTCGTTCGAAGAAATTGGTACAGAAAAAAGCGCTAGCTCACTTAGTGAACTAAGCTTTTTGGACGATGATCTGGGTAGAATGCACCTTCAATCTGGAAGCTCCGATGAAGAAATGTCTGATAACGAGGTGCGTTCAAACGTCTGGAACGAAATAGAATCGGAATTGGATGCAGAATTTATGGAAGATCATGGACTCATCGAAGAAGTAAGTTCTGCTTCGGAGGATAATATAGTCAATTCTATCGATTGTTACCGACATTTCATCACAGACGAAATTATCGATCTTATGGTTCGTGAGACTAATCGATATGCGGAGCAATATTTAGAAGCCCATGAGATTATCAAACGGTCCAAATATCGTGAATGGAAACCAACCACTCATGAAGAAATGCTCAAGTTCTTTGGGATCATTATCGAGTTGGGGTTAGTACATATGCCGCAGCTGAACCATTAATAGAGCAGCAGTCAGTTGTACGGATTGGAGATTATTTGGAGCACTATACCGAGAGAGAGGTTCGAATTACTTCTCAAGTTTTGGCATTTTTCGAACAACAATAACAAGAATTCGAACCAAGACAGGCTGTTCAAATTGAAACCACTCTCCAATTTACTGAAAGAGAGGTTTCCATCAGTATATATGCCTGGCTCAGTTATTAATATTGACGAAAGTATGATACCAGGGCGAGACAGGCTTTTATTCAGGCAATATGTATCTGGTAAAGCGCACAAGTACGGTATAAAGATGTACAAATTAGCGGCTACCAATGGATACACTTGGAATTATGTAATCTATACTGGTGAGCAAGAATCGATGGCAAGTGCTGGATATGCTCAAGCAATAGTAATGAACTTATTGGAAGATCTGGATGGATATTATCGAATCGTAGTAGTCGACAACTACTTCACGAGTATTTCTCTCGCGAGATATCTGCTGGAACACTAAGAAGGAATCGTGTTGGATCTGGACAGGCAGTTCTTCAAAAGGAGCTTAGTGGTCGTGAAGTTTATGGGCTCCAGAATAAAGACGGAATAAAACTGATCATGTGGAAAGATAAACAAGACGTCTTGATGATATCTACAAGACCATCACATTCAGCAAGTGTGGTAGACAGTGGAAAAACAAATTATAAAAATGAGCGCATCATGAAGCCCCAAGTTGTATTAGATTACAACGAAGGAAGACAAGGCACTGCTTTATCAGATCAACTATCAGCATATTACACGTGTCTCAGGAAGTCAATAAAATGGTACTACAAAGTGACCATTCTGCACTTTCGTGAAAGTCTTGTCCGGTCTTTACTGCTTGGCATGCCAACCGAGAAGCTGAAACCTGGTCCAAGACAACAATCAGCAAGTCATTCGAAGCGCAAACTAGCTGATCACAAGCTTGACGAAAAGAAAGGATCTGATCGCGATGTCTGAAGACGCTGTATTGGTTGTTACGAGAAAAACAGGGAACAACAATCAAGAGAAGCGTGTCATTCAACAAAAAAGAGAATAAAAACTTTCTGTTCTGATTGTAACAAATTTTTTTGTCTTGATTGTTTTAACGAGAAGCATTATGCTATGTAACAAATGATTTTGAAAATAGTGAAGACAAAGCAGATCGCACATTATGTGTAACCTTCCGCCTAAGAATAAAAGAAAAGAAAGCGTTTTTCTATTAAGTTTCTTGTTAAAATATAGTGGGGTCCACCGGTGGACCTCATCGTGGTGAATGTGTTAAACTACATTAAAAAGATTTTTTTTATCTATTTTCTCTCATTAAAAGAGGTAAAAATAACATATGACTTAAGTATAAAAATTCTTCTTTATTCGGGCGTTGATGCACGAAAAAGAATCATGTGATTTGCAACGTGTTGGTCATCATACAACTCATTTAGAATATAAATCACGTTCTTTTAATTTAATACTTGATCGAGACGTCAATTATTTTGAATTTGATTTTCAATTAGTATGTTATGAAAGTCTTTAATCTACATGATCGCAAATTCTTTCTGATGATTTATATTATATTGCTCACTGTTTATCATGCACATACTCGTATTAAAAAGATAACTTGGAATATCTATCCCGAACATGTTCATATGCTATATTTCGTCAAGAAATTTTATGTGAATCATAAGCACAGACTTCATGTTTTTTAATTACAGTTACATATGTCAATTAGAAATGATTTGAATAGATTTTTTTTCTCTAAAAGTTTCTATTCTTTTAGCTGTACCTGTGAATAATAATAAAAAGAAATTTGTTTATGTAAATATACAAACACATCCTGGTGAAACAAATTCAAGTTTTACTATGTGTGGTGTACTTGGATATATAACATGCAGTGATGAAAAGTTCAAGTGAATTCCAAAAGAATATTAATAATAGAGAATTTTTTATTGCTACCCCGCATAGTACAGCATACCAGGACCTAGTTTCCCTGACAAAACTGATGATAGGAATATATGTGGTAAAAAAAAAACTTTTTTTAAAACTCCTGTACTCCCCATCATGGATCCCGGGATCATTTATTAAAAGTTTTACGATATCTCAGTCATCTCTCGACCGATCGGTCTTATCTTCGAACTCGACCAAGATATTAATCGGATTCTTTTGTTTGAAAAGTTTCATCACAATCGGAGAAGTCTGTCGAGAGTTATCAAGTAACCGGCTGGACACAATGATCGATTCTACAGTATATTCATTTTTTGAGTAAACAAAAAACGGTTTAGCTCAAAACTAATATCATATTTGGAATCAGCATTAAAAACTGAATCGAATTATATATGTTTTAAATTAGTTCGAGAAAATTTTTTTTTCGAAAAATTCCTGTACCCCTCCCCCCCCCCCCAGGGGTGGTCGAGTCAAAAATGACAATTTTTTCGATAACTCACCCATTTCTTGACAGATCATTCTCATCTTCAAACTCGACCGAGATATTAATGAGACTGCTTTGTATAAAAAGTTTCGCCCCAATCGGATAAGTCTATCAAGAGTTATCGTGTAAACGGAGGGACGGACACACTGATCGATTTTAGTAGTGTACTCACTTTTTGAGTACACAAAAATGATAGTTTACCAACAGAAAGCTACTGATTATGTATAATTCATGAATAGATAACCTAATTGTATCGGTATCGGGATGAAGTAAAAAATATCTTTCGTTTTTTAAGTAATTTTGCTCACATGATAATATTTCTATTGATAAATTCAACTGGTGTCATCCTTATGGTAAACAATGAGGTATATTCTAGTTAAAATATAGATCGAGTGTTTTCATTCAAGAAATATATCATTTGGTACATTGATATTGTTATAATGTAGTGTTTACTTTCAGTTATTGAATGTTGTATAATTCTTATCTTCGTCACATCATGTGAACTAGATTTCATATGAAACATGCAATGTTTTTCTAATTTGGTGATAATACCTTCAGCGCTTGAAACGCAGCTTTCTGTCGGTACCTTTATCATAACCTTGCAACTATCGAAATCTTTTCGTTCTCTTCATCGTTTAGATAGCCTGGTTTATTCTTGATTTCTCGAGAAAGGTGAAAGAAAAAAAAGCTTGTTTATCTGGTTAACTTTATATGTCCATCTTTTGTTTTATTTCATTTTGCCTTCGGTTTGTTATCAACAGTAAAATATTCGATCGACTGATTCACCAAACGCTGGTATATTCCTACAGAAAGAAATATCAATTTACAAAATTCGCAGAAAATAATCAAACTATACGCACTAGTTGCAACGGTGTAAAAAGCTTGTTCGACATTTCTAGACTTCAGAGCTGATGTTTCGATGAAGAACATACCGTTCTTATCTTAATATTTTACATCATAAATTGAGATGCATACTATTTGATAAGTGTCATTTTAACTCACTTGCAAATGCTTGGGCTTCGTCATTTGGCACTTCACGTGTATTTGACAAGTCAGACTTGTTGCCGACTAACAGAATGATAATATTCGGATCATCACTATACTGTCGAATTACTTGCAACCATGTTTCAACATGTTCGTAGGTCATGCGCTCTGTTATATCATAAACGACCAACACTCCCGTTGCACCGCGATAGTATCTTAAAAGAATAAAAGCATTATGTAAATATTAGACATATTATGCTAGCAAGGAATAACATCATTCTTACGCGCTGCTGATAGCACGAAAGAGTTCAATACCAGCTGTGTCCCATATTTGCAATCTAATCTGTTTCCCTTGAATCTGAATGCATCTAGAGAAAGAGCAAACTTCATTGATGTCGGTCGAAGATGTGTTTTGTCTTATTTCCGTTATATTACCGTGCGTCGAACTCGACACCAATAGTACATGTGCTTGTCAGATCGAATTGATTCCTGGCGAATTGAGACGTCAAATTAGATTTTCCCACCCGTGAATCACCCACCATCACCACTAAAATAGTGTGAAATTCCATCTTTTTTTATTTTCTTCGATTGATCGTCAAACAACTAACCTTTGAATAAATAATCATATTCATCCTGACTACTGGCAGCTTCAACTTCAGGAGCACGTGAATGATTGATTCTCTCTTTAAAATATTTATAATAAAACCATATGTATATAAATATAGTCTTGAAATCAATATTTATTGAAATGATCATTGTAAAAAATAAACGTCGAATAATAAACCCTTTATCAGATTTTAATCAATTTCTCTAAGATAGATGACACTTTCAACAATATCTCTAAAAGGTTTATTACATTTCTCATTGTACGTGGATTTAAGGAACTGCAGCGTGTAGTAAACACTGGAAGGATGGTTGAAAGTGTCATTCACCTTAGAATGATTTGTTACAGAAGGTTTTATCAGACTTCAAGAGGCTTCTGGACGTCATTGATTTTTGCAACTTAAGTCTTGCTGTTTATCGTCAGATAAAACCAGCGACGGAGTAGTTTTCGATCGGACTATCTGCTCACTTTCAGACCATCAGAAAATACGATGTCACAATTATTTATACAGTAGTGATAGGATGACTATAGTTTACATAGCGATCTTAAATAAAACGACTACTAACTGTTTTATTTTGGCCAACACTGATACAAAATCCACGCTGAATGAATACTTATCTGTGACTTAAACTATCTGTCTACTTTGTTTGAGAAAAGCTTCAATCCTTTCTACGTTTGTTATCATATATTCTTTCCGTGTACTATTCTAGAAACATATAGAACCCGGCTCTGTAAAACTTGGAAGTACTTACCAACGCTCTGATTTGTTTTCACCTCAATTAGATGAACAGTTGATTGTGTTTGGTTGTCACCAAGAATATCAGCAGCTATTGGTTTGTTCATCATACTTCGAAGTTCTTCTAACTGCTCTGTAAATTTCACTAATTCTATTTCTGTATAATCATCTGATTCACGACTCGATTGTATGTTGCTCTTTATTTGAAATAATGAAGTCTTCAATTGCTTGTTATTGTAATCGACATGCTTTCGAAGTTCCATTCGAGCTTCTTCTGCCACTGCTTTAATCCGTTTAATTGATTCTTGTTCCCAATTGTTAATGCGCGCTAGAGCAAGATGTGTCGTATTTTCTTGTGCTAAATCTTGTTGAAGAAGATTATGCTGTTGACCGATATGATCGATTTCAGTAGCAAGTTCTTCACGGTGTTCAACGAAATGTTTTGTGCAAAACCATTGCTGGCATCCACCACACGTTAGAATCCCTAGTCCTTTAAGGCATTTGATGCAAGCTTGTCTTGTGTTAGCTGATGCCATGTCTAACAATGCATGAAAATTCAAAATATTTTATCCGAATATCACTATCATTAACATATCGTCTCTTTTTTTAGTTGGTCATAATCATCAACGACTAAATTCTCTATGGTGTATTGATGAATGTATAAAGAAAAAACCGTGCTGGGGACGATAACAAAGGGAGGAAGATAAATGATATCACTCACTACTCCACTTCAACACACTATAATTCACACAAAAACTTGAAAAAGACTGCGCTGTAGAAAACGAGAATGACTAAAAGTAAACTGGAAACTTCTTCTCTACTATGCACATTTTCATACTAAAAACTTGTTGATCATATTTTCTTTGTCAAGTTGCAGCTGATTCTCTATAGACTAAAATTCACTGTTTTGAGTAAGCTTTGAATGAAGAGACACACACACAGGTGGGGCAAAAAGTTCTGGGACAGCATGAAATAGTTTCCTACTGCTTTATGTTTAAGTCAACTCTCATTTCGAGTAAGTAGTTACTATTGTTACCGAGCATGCTTTGGTATCCTGTAAAGAAAACCAATAGTTGTTCTTTAACTCTAAGAAAATCCTTTCACCTATAATATCTCTGCGGGTAAAAAGTTCTGGGACAGCGCTTGTTCTATTCGTTTGAAAGTTGAGTTTGAATGAAAAGAGTACCGTTTAAGAGCCCATCAAAAACTGAAGAGAATTAGTATATTTTCTTTGTCAAGATCTGGAAAAAAATATGCTTTCTAAATGTGCAATTTTTCACTAGATAATACTATTGATAATGATAAAGCTATTGAAAGTGACTAATAAAGAAAGAAAAATACTGTGTCTTGTTTCTACTCAGTTTGAAGAGTAGAATAAACTCAACCATATGACACATTCTTCACTTTTTGACATACGTTATCAACGTAATATGTGAGAAAAAAGAGAAAGAAGCAACACATTTTATTGATTTTGTTCGTTTGAAAACGACTAAAATAACGTCAAACAATATAAATCTGTCTCATTTTATCCGATGTTATATACTACTTAATACGTCAAGCAATTCAGAACGTGTCATATGATTGAGTTTTTTCTACTCTTAAAACTGAGTAGAAACAAGACACAGTATTTTTCTTTCTTTATTAGTTACTTTCAATAGCTTTATCATTATCAATAGTATTATCTAGTGAAAAAGTACTCATTTAGAAAGCATATTTCCTTGACTGTAAGGAGGGTCATATGAAAAAAAATAGTTTGCTTGCTTGTCGTCGGGGTCAAAAAAACATGTTTTCAAGAAAATAACGATTTTTTATAAAGTTTGACCAAAGGTAATTGGGGTAGGGGAATCGATTGACATGATTAGTTTTTTAGTTTTCTGACCCAAAAAATTATTTTTTTACGAACAACGTTTTTTTGACCCAAAAATTACCTTTTTACCAAAAAAGTTTTTTTCACCCCAGGTTTCGAACCAATCAGAAATGTTGGTGACTAGATTTCATCAGACCGTGTTTTTTGATCCTAGGTTTCGGACCAGTCAGAATTGTTGAGGGCTGGGTGTCACTAGATCCTGTTCCCTCGACGGAAGGAAGGTCATATGTAAAAACTAAAATGCGTTCGTTTTCTTGTATTCGGATCAAAGGAACATTATGTTTATATGTCCTCAGGTTTTCGATCAAGCAGATTTCTTTGCGACCGGCTTTTACCAGAGCATGTTCCATAGTGTGTAACGAACAGCATTGTTTATTGTGGTGATATCTGAATTGATCAATTGATGTTAGGAATTAGTGAGGTTTGGTATATTTTATCAAAAACAGCTGCTTTTTTTGTGAGTTGTTGATTTTACCATGGGGTGTGATGAACACAATCGCCTATAGTGCTGCTATCGAAATTGATCAATTGATGTTAGGAATGGATAAGGTTTGATATTTTTCGTCAAAAACAGATGTTTTGTTATAAACTGAGGATTTCCTCATGGTGGGTGGTGAACAGCATTGTGTGTTCTTTTTTCCCTCTTATCCCTTCGGCTGAAGGGAGGGTGATATGAAAAAAAACTAAAATGCGTTTGTCTGTGTCGGTGTGTCGCAGGTCAAAAGAACACAAAGGTTTCAAAGTACCATTATAAAGTTTGACCAAAGGTTTACGGGGTCGCGGAATCGAATAGGACTATTAGTTTTTCAATTTTTTCAAGTAATTTTTTTTGCTAAAAGAAGGCTTTTTTAAGAAAATTTTTTTTTCCTTAGAAAGTTTGATCAAAGGACATCAGGGTAGAGGAATCGATTGGTGATGTCAGTTTCTTAAAAATTTTTTCAGATTAATTTTTTTACACAAAGGAAAGGTTTTTTACAAAAAAATTTTCTTTACTTATAAAATTTGACCAAAAGCTGTCGGAGTCAAGAAATCGAATGGCATTATTAGTTTTTCAAGATTTCCAAATGATTTTTTTAGGTCATAAAAGGTTTTTTCTAAGAAATCAATGACTTTTAATAAAGTGTCACTAAAGGCCCTTGCGGTCAAGGAATGAAATGATATTATTATTTTATCAAAATTTTCAACGGATTTCGCTGACTGAAGGGAGGGCCACATAAAAAGTTATAATTTGTTTGCTCGTTTGATTGACGTCGGCTGTAAGGTCAAACGTTAAAGGATAGTACAATAACGTAAAATTATCTATCTACAGAATAATCATTGCGATCATTTTCAACATGGTACCATAGGTCAGCGATCGCTGCACCCTATTTTTGAACTGATCAGAATCTTTTAGGCTACAGAATCAGCCAATCATGTTTTTTGACCCTCGAACATTCGAGCAATTAGATCCTTTTGGGCTATGCAGTCCGCCAATCCCATGTTTAGATCCGTGAACCTCGACCTAATCAGATTCTTCTAGAGTGGTAAGTAAATCCATCGACTTCCTGAACTTAAACGCATCGAGCTAGTTCGAGTTTATATAATTTTGTGAGCCGTAATTATATGTTGTGGAAATGGATATTACAGCTAAGCCTAGGTCTTTTGAGACGAAAGTATCACGCGAACATATATTGTAGCTAACTATCTTCGAGCGAGTTAGGTTGTCGAAGTTTTAAACTTATATTGGCTGGGATGATTAAGATAGGATTTCTGTAGACCACGTAATTTTAATCGACGAGCGAGCCTTTTTAGGTGGTAAAAAGCTTTTGGATTTAGACTACTTCTATCTTGTACACCCCAATGAATAGTGAAATACCCTCAGTTGATTCATCCCCATATTACTTTGGGATGGAGTTATGACCATTTTACTGGTTTTTCAACCTATGGTACCCTGTCCACAGCACTTCTAAATGAGTGAATTTAGATCTGTAATTATGTCCATAAAGAGATCTTGTAAATATTAGTATACCCTGAAACTTTCAGACAAAACGAATGTATCCTTATCGAGATAATGAGTTTTTAAAAAACGACTCATTCACGCATTATTATTAAATTTATCATGGAAAACAGTCGTTTTTTAAAAACTCATTATCTCGATAAGAATACATTCGTTTTGTCTGAAAGTTTCAGGGTATACTAATATTTATTGATAATGTTGTGCATGCTATTTGATAGATATTAGTTCTTTTCATATTCATTTTTAAGTGATGTATAAAATAAACTTTTTGTTATTTAGTTGGTTATGAAAATGCTAAAATAAATCTTCTTAGTTATAAAATAATTCGGATATTTTTCGGCTTTGCTGAAGAGCAAAAAAATTTAAAGTGTATATTACTTTATTTAAAGACATATTCATGAATAGTACAACTGGAAATGATATCAAGAGCACTTTCATTTCCCATCATTCGAGTAAAACACTCTAATTCATCTGTATACTCTGTTATAAATTGCTAATACTAAAGCGATACAAAATAAATAAAAAGCACATGGTAACGCTGTTGCTACCATAAAATAAAGAGAAAAATTTTATTTCTGAATATTTTTCTCAGTTGTAAGGGATACTTCATTCAAATATGATTTTCTCGCATAATATTGTACTGAGCGATTAATTTTGCGTGAACGATTGATTAAATTAGAATAAACGGTATTATTTATATTATTCTGATGCTCAACATAACTACCGCAATATATTTATTTCATAACATGGTTAATTCTTATACTACTCACATTTTTAAAGTTAGAGCCGAAGTTATAGAGGAAAAAAATACCAATAAAATATCAAAATAGGGTTATAACGAGTTGTTTCAGGCAGAGAAAAGTATCAACTTGAGGATAAAAATTCAGTCGAGGGTTAAGCGAGTCAGCCTCGACGAGCGTTATCTTGTTTTTTTTAACGATTTTCTGAATGAATCAAATCCAATTTTTTTTACAGAATATTATATAACAACATTTTTATCATTAATGTTTCAATGGCATTATAACCTATAGATTTTCTTACGATTGTTTTTTTTTCTTTTGCTTCTATTTTTGTGTAAAAGAAAAATATAGGACATATAACATAATGTTTTCTTATTTCATCGAAGATAACTTGTTTGTTGCCACACATTAACTTGACAGTTGATAATAATCTATCTTCATTAGTACTGATAACTATAAACAGATAGAAACTAAGATATATATCAATATTATTTTCACTATGGCATTCAAGATTTTTTCATTCATATTTCTATTTATTATTACGATTAAATGTATTAATTCAAAAAAAGTATTCAATCGATCACTTGTGGCAATATTAGATAAGAAGGAAAACTTTCTTTCTGGTTTTTCAATCTTTGATTCAACCGAAAAAAAACTTTTATATAAAATAAACAATACTCAAACTAATAACAAGACTATTATTCTTACTACTTATCCTGGTAATCAGATAATAGCTAATGTTAAAGATGAATCGAACGATGGTAAATCTAAAATTACTTTTTCTATATTTAATAAAAAAAATAAATAAATGGATAGATGGAACTATTACAAGTGCTGTCACAACCGCTGCAGGAATATATAGAATTGAATGGAAAGGTCAACGTTTTATTTTAGAAAGTACGTTTTATCTGAAAAAATTTACATTAGATAATGTACGACCTAGACAACTAATATCAAAAATTACACCATATCCTGGAGAAAGAGTTAGTCAATTACCATCGAAATATTATTTGAATATTTATTCTAATAAATATCCTGATGTTATTTATCTCTTGGCTGTGGTTGTGTCACACCAGAAAGAGATACCAGACTATGCAAGTTTTCCATCTGAAGACGCGATGATGATTAAAATTATTAAAAATAATAAATAATTGAAAAGATTTAAATATTGTTATCGATTACTTAACACATTCACCACGACGGGTCCCACCGGTGGGACCCGCTCGGAATTCACAAGAAACTTAATAGAAAAACAGTTCTCATCCTATGGTGTTCAATGGAAAACATCAAGGAGTATGTCATCTAGTTCGTCTTACCGCTGTTTGAGATATTTATTACAAAGGAAGATGTTTTTCATTAAAGCAGTTAAGACAAAAAAAAAGTATCAGAATCACAAGAGAAATTATTTATTTTTTTTGCCGTTGCATTACTCGCTTCTTTTGACTATTGCTCCAGTAGTGATTCATTTACAGCATTTATACGAACCCCAGCTCCATTATGATCCTAAAGAACTGGAGCATTTCCTCATCAGTGGTTGATTTCCATTCACGATATTTGGATCGTCTGCTAATCTCATGGGCTTACAAGTATTGCTCCACATATCGATTAGTTTCACGAACCATAAGGCTAATAATTTTGTCCGTAAGGAAATATCGATAGCAATCTATAGGGTTAATTGCATTATCTTCTCAAGCAGAAATTATCTCATCGACGAGTTCATGCTCCTCTATGAATTCTGCATCCGATGGCTCTATTTCGTATCAACCATTTCTTCGTTAAAATTTCCAGATTCAAGATGCATTTCATCAGAATCAGTACCTAAAGAACTTTCTGCACTTAGTGAGGTGGCGCTTTCTTCTGTATCAGTTGCTTCCAACGATATGTGACCTATATATATTTCAAAATTTAGAGCGCTTTTAAACATCATATACAAAGATAAGAATACGGAGGAAAAATCTGGAAATTTCGTTATGACTCATTAGATGATGATATGAAGAAAAGAACAATGAATAATCCGTGGAAGATAATGAAAAGATCACTGAGTGCAATTATCTGAAATTAACTCTTGAGAGATGTGGATATTTCGGAGATTTTTCCAAGAAAACTTAATCGTGGTGAATGTGTTAAGTTAATTTATATATTTATTCAATTTTATAAACAATTTAATAATAATGAATATCTATTATTTATTTACTCGAATTTGAATTGTGCTTTTTCTATTAAGATTTACATTTATATGTAGTGAATTTTTTTCTAGTAAATAAAATATTAAGAAAGAAAATGATTTTGATAAAATATCTGCGAAAATAAAACATCATATCTTAACTTGCTCTCTCATCTGACTCAAATTTATAGCATTATTATAAGACATTTACTATTGATTAAGATTCTAGAGTTTGAAGATAAATGAATGTTTTCTATCGACAATACAAATTTGTTTCATATAACAATTGATTATTAAAAAAAACAGCATATATTCATATGATATATCTAACAAAAATTTATTTAATAGATAAAATATGAAAATAAATATCAGTTCATTAAAATTTAAAGAATAAATTTGTGTACTTTTCATCGTAGAATATATGTACTAATAGCATGGTTCTCCATTGTCAAGATGGAAAATTTTTTTACGAAGACGTTCGTGCATTACATCGTTTTTTTCTCCCATAAGCACATAAATACGAGACTAACATCTTATCTAGCTAAATTAATAATTGGTTGCACTGAATAATGATGTGTTATCTTATTTTTTGATGGAACAGATAAGCTCGCACCCTTTTCATCAACACAGGAGAGTGTTAGTGTTGAATATATTTCGAGCTTCATTCCCGACTGATCCATGTTTAGAATTGAATGATGGTTGTACATTGGTATTAAATTTCGAACTTTCATAGATGTCATAATACCGTTACACCGGGTAACGGCATTCAAACGTCAAAATACCCGCAGAAGCAGTCAATGAATTATTTCAGGACATGATGGTCTTATTACCCTAGTAAAGAGAGGGTATCCTTAAAAAGTTGAGGAATTTGAGTGGATTTGCTGTAACGACGTCATTACATGGGTAATGATGCCGTTACACCAAATCCACTTAAATTCCTCAACTTTTTAAGGATACCCTCCCTTTAAACAGGTAATGGGAGGATATCCTTAAAAA
>JAJEKB010020913.1:345789-393531 GCA_022393335.1 Macrotrachela quadricornifera
AAGGATACCCACCACTAAGTTGGGTAATCATACCGTTACACCAAATCCACTCGAAATTGTAAACTTTTTTGAGGATAGATATTGGTGATAAAGTTGGAGTATCATTACATTTTAAGTGAAGAGATTGGATTGCTCATGTGGATAATTTCACGATTTCGTGCCCTTACCCGGTGTAACGGTATTATGACACCACTCCGAACTTTCTATAGAATATGATCAAATGATTCATTTATCTCATTTTCATTCGAAACTTCATGCTTTATGATAACCTATTAGAGAAAAAAAGGTTTAAATGCAGCTATTAAAAGAGAAAACTAACTATCTTGGTCATCTCTCTGAAGCAAATATTATTTCTTCTTTTAAAGTTAAATAATCAATAATTTGATGCTCTAAAATTCCTAGAACTAAATTTCAACGACTTTTTGATATCTCTAACGAACAAAGATCACGATTATATACTATATAATATTATTTTGTAAATATGTGCGATGATCATAAGGTGATGCAGTATATTGTTCTTCATGGTACGCATCATTAATCGAATTCTCTGAAGGTTCGTCTGATATATCATCATCATCCTTGTCTGAATCATGTAAATGGGATGCAATTTCTTCCTCATTGTTATCAACAAGAGAATTTTTTAAAACTATCATTTTATTCGAAACTCTTTTGAAGAGATGGTTTAATATATGATTAACACTGTTCATCTATTTATGTAACTTATTGAGAATAGTAAGATAGAATATATATGTATTCATAACGAACATGTGATCTTTTATATATTCTTGCTGTCACGTAGTGAATTATTTTTTTCCCGTCCGCATCAGTATACAATTCTCCCTCCTTACCGGTTTTGACCATCGACAATTTTATGCTAATCACGTATTCAAATAAAAAATAGATTTTATTGCAGTCAGTGAATTCTACATCCAAAGTGACGGTACCTTCGCAAAAATTAAGTTTAGTATATTTGTATTTATATATTCTATGATGAAAAGTACACAAATTTATTCTTCAAATTTCCATCCACTGATATCTATTTTTATATTCTACCTATAAAATAAATTTTTGTTAGACATATCATATGAATTAATGTTTATAACTTTAAATAAGAATATATGCTGGTTTTTTAGTAATCAATTTTTATATGAAACAAATTTGTATTATTGATAGAAAACATTCATTTATCTTCAAACTCTCGGATCTTAATCAATAGTAAATTTTTGTTATTATAATGCTATAAATTTGAGTCAGATGAGATCATCTTTAGTGAAGATATTGAATATATTAGGTGTATTAGCTCTTTCAAGGTCAAATTTTGGATGGTCAGTTTTTGTCGATGCTGATGGTGCAATCGAATAGGTCTTGATCCAGATCACCATGCGCGAGGAACAAATCAACAATACTGGGATACTTCAAGGATGATGTGCCTATTTATAGGAAGCAAGTTGAGTATAATTTATAGAAAAGGTTTAATAATTAGGAAAAGATGAATTATTATCCATTTTTGAAAGAAAAATGATAGGGACCTGCGATTTTTGTAGTAGGATAGAACACAACATGGCACGTATTACTATGAAATAAGCGAGCCTTCAAATAATTTATTTCATGATAAATCTTTGAATGCAAACGCTAGAAGGTTGAAATTCCTTGGAGGATGAAAGATTTTGATTTTTAAATAGTGAAATCAATAGTTTGAATCGAAATCTACAATTTTTGACCACTTCTAGGTCTCTATCACTTATAATTCGAGAGTTTTAAGTGTCTTTTGCAAAGATATTTACTCATAGTTGTATACAAACCAAAATTTATAAAACATCCGATGACATGTAGATTTTTAGGTAGGTTGAGATATCTGACGGTATTTAATTCGAAATGATAAATCTCATAGTAATACGTACCTTGCTATGCTCTATCCAACAACGAAAACCGTAGGTCTCTATCATTTTTCTTTCAAAAGTCGTAAAAGTTTTGTCCTAGCGACTTATTGTCAAAAATAGATAATAGTTCTGTGATCAAAAAATAAAACAAAATGGGATATATGTCTCACTGATCCTGAAAGGGTTAATGCAGCAAAACTAGTAATAGTAATTAGGGTATATCTCTGCTCAAGAGTCCTGAAAAAACAAATCCTTCTAGACTTTTAATAACTCTGTAATCTATTGATTGAGTCTATAGCTGATTCAAATACGATTTGAAAGTTGGATATGTTCCCTCATCAGATTCAGTCAGATTTGAGTCGGTGCCTAGCCTTTTAGCTTTCTAGCATAGGGATTGAATCTTATACACATCTAAATGTCTGCCTGTGTTACATGGGCCAGTCGAAAACCGCTGATTGAGCGCGGTTAAGCTGTCATTTTGTCCGACTAGCTTTTACTTTTTATGAATCTCTGCCAACAACTTTTATTTTACATATTTTTAAAGGTATATTATTGTTGATTGAAATCATGACTTATTTTCAAGATTTCTTGATGAATGTTCATGTAGAATCAACCTATTGTAATATCCTCAACATATTCTAAAGACGCAATTCAAAGACTCAATTTAGCTTTTCGATGCTCATAAAATGGATCGATTAGATAAGCTCAAAGCCACATCATCAATGCAAAGGATTTTGTGTTATACCACTAAAAGTCACAACGAAGATTTGTTTGCATTGGTGGCTACATCATGAGAATAATTAAAAAGAATACATACTGATAAGAAGAGGCACAAAAAGAAATATTGAAAGAAAAGGTTATAAAAACACAACGAACAAAACAAAATAATAATAAAAAAGATAAGAGAAAAAAAAAGAAAATGGATACATCCCCCATTTATATTCTTTTGAGGATGATGTTGATTCGTTTTGATAAAAAAATATTCATTCTACAAGATAGGATTTGTATCGATCTAACAATTACCATACACGACATCCACGTAAAAGCTCCACCGAGGTGATTGTTTTTTTTTTGTCTTTTGTAAAAATCATTCTAGATAATGATGTTATAAAAAAGAAATTTAAGAACTAAGATCAGTCACCTAACATGCTGAATCAATTTTTCAATTTATCTACGTTTGTTTTTTCACAGGGGTGAAGCTAGATGGTAATCGAGCCCGATTTTTGAATTTGCCTTTGTTTATTTTTAAAATAGGTTCTCCCAAAAATTCTTCAATTCGTTAATAAAAATGAAAATTCTAAGTCTTCTATTTCATCCAAAGAAAAACTGAAAAATCACACTCTGTGACGACCTAGTCCTAACTGTCACCTATACAATAAAACATATTCTTCTTTCTATTTTGAATCATTATGGAGAAAACCTTGCTCGCGTAAACGGTAAGCTCGAAAAAAAAATGATTTTGAGAAAAACGATATATCGTTGTTTCGACAAAAAGAATTATACTAGCTTATAGTCCAAAATATTTCTCAAACAGTGGCATCTCTGAGGGCAGGTAAGATCCTAAAGAAAAGCTTCTTTATTTAAACGATATACTACGAAATATAGATTCTGAAAAAAAAACGCTAAAATAAACTGTAGAACTCGTCTTTCCAATCGAAATATTTTAGATTTTTACGAAACATATGCCTGTTATATATCGGTATATTTAAGAGAACATCGATGTAGAACTGAACACTTGAACAAATCGCAAAACTTTCTCATAAAACATTTTGAAAGGATTCAAGTTTCTATCAATAAATCGATCCAAATTCGACTGTAGGACTTCAAGGATAGTTTATCAATTCATGTATCTGTTAGATATTTAAACTTTCTAATCAATTCAAATTTTTTTTCATACATTGTATCATTCATTAGTATCCCTTTCATCTGTTTCTGAAAGAACCCTATTGTTATTTTTAGTATGTTTATCGATTATTTTAATTGTTTTTGAAATACACATAACTTTAATTACAGGTTCACGCACAATCTTTTCTCGAAATATTGAATCCTCGGAGTTAAATTATGTATTGCGTAAGCTCAACTTACGAGAGAACATATTTAAAATGTTCAAGTCCTTTAGACTCCGTATTTTAATCATAAGTAAACCTCGATAAAACCTAAGAAACCTGAAAATAATGAATTCCTTTACGTCTTTATTTTTCAGATGTCGAGATTTTGAGCCGTTTTATCATAGCAATCAGAGTTTTCAATAAAATTATACTTTTCAGTTTTTGTCTGAAGCTTTCCCACATCAAGATCTCAAATAGACTAAACTTTTGTACAAAGTTTTGGACATTGTACAATGCGTAGATATTTTGAAAGATTCATAATCTGGTAATGATGCTGTTTAAAAATTCTAAAACTTTGTGCACAGTTTAGCCTATATGGGATTTTGATGTGGGCGAAGTTTCAGACAAAAACTCAAAAATATAGCTTTGTTGGAAATCTTGATTATTATGAGGATGACATCTCAAAAATAAAGGCGCAAAGGAATGAATGCTTTTCAGATCTCTTACATTTTGTCGAGATCTACTTATGGCCAAGAGATGTACTTCAATATGCTCCCTCGTAACTAAACTAACTAAAATGATCAGATAAAATATAATCTTAATGAGTTCTTAAACAGTTCATCGGATCACAGTATAATAAAGTAAACAAGTGCGAACTGGAACTACTATAATCTGAAAATGTTCCATCATTAAACTAAAAGCCATCAATGCTTTACTATTTCTAAATCAGTTTTCAATCATTTTTCAGTAGATTGAATAGCATATATGTATGAAAACGAATACTTCAATTGATCTGATAAGAAATTTTTAAATTGTATCATCCTTTTATATGAACGTTTTCTTTTTATTGGATTCGAATTAATGAAGTAGAATGATATTAATGAAATTGTATGTTAATTTGTTGCTTTATAGAGTGAATTAAACTTTGAATAGTATGTTGAATCTAAATTGAGAACATTTCTATCGATCACTTCCATAATAAATAGATCCTTCACTCTCGACAAGTAGATAACACGGTAAGATATTAAGCTTAACCATTTAATCTTATGGTATTTTTGATTAGAATAAATCCAGCAATCACACCAAAAAAATTGTAATCTATATTTGAATAATGGTCAGAACAGAGTGTTGACGGACCCAACTTTTGATAGAAACCATAAGAGAAAAACGATCGTTTTTGCTGTACTGACAATGGAGGTCTTTGCATTGTCCATAAAAAAAATGGAACATATTTTGGTCAAGCGAAAGCTCTCATCTTTAAACTAACAAAGTTAAAATATTAGCTCCTTTTGACTTGTCTTAAAGGAGATATTTGAGCTTTATTTTACTTACAGTGTTTGGAATACTCGCAATTCAAAATTGTAGTAGAATTTATTTCTTTTTTCATAACATCTAGATAGAACTTGCTGAGTTACAACGGAAAAATTATGTTTCAAATTCTAAAAAGAAATGTTTAGAAGATTTTATGAAGGGTCCAAATGAGCGTTATTTATTGCGTAAGGGAAAGTAGACTCAAAACTGCGATCCTTCCTAAATTTTTTATAAACCACGTTTTAAAATTTGAAACAGATTTTTTAATGCAACTCAATGAGCTCTATCCAACTATCACAAAAGAAACGCTACTGAAATTTTGAATTGTGAACATCCAACATATACTGTAAATATAGTGAAACTCGATGGTAGATTACATTGGGCCTTCTTTGTTTGAGTGTGAGAATTTTCATTTGATCGAAATATCTTCCAATTTTTTTATGGTAACACAAACATTGCCGTTGTGAGTGGCTTTCAGTTCTCCTTATCACTCACTTTCAGTCGCAACACTCTAGGAGAGAAATCCAATATTGTAGAATAAACTGTAGAAGATTATAATTATTATAACATACAACAATTATTTCTGCAAATGCTTTCCAATATGTTTCCATTTTAGAATCCTATCATATACGTTACGAAAAATCTACTATGTTAAAATTAATGGCAAAGGGCTATTTCATTGTCCTTCTTCTTGCCATCAGCAGCTACACTGTCTCTGCTAATATGTGCCCGATTGGCACTGGACTATGTGGTAATCGGTGTTATCAATTCGCCTCTCAATATTGTATTAGTGGACATGTGTGTCCTCAAGGATATGCAGTATGTAATGGAAACTGCTATAATCCCTCTATTCAAGCTTGTGCTAATCGCAACATATGTTCGTATGGATATCGATTATGTGGTAGTGAATGCTATCGACCCATTAATCAGTGTTGTATTAATGGCCATATATGCCCTAAAGGCAATTCACTATGCAATGGAAACTGCTATAATCCTTCTATTCAAACTTGCACTAATGGTATCATCTGTTCTTATGGATATGGACTATGTGGTAATGAATGTTATCGATCGGCCACTCACTGTTGTATTAATGGACATGTATGCCCTACAGGAAGTACATTATGCAACGGAAACTGCTACAATCCTTCTATTCAAAGTTGTAATAATGGAGTTATCTGCTCTAGTGGATATGGACTATGTGGTAGTCAATGCTATCAACTTACTACTCAAACTTGCGTTAATGAACGTCTATGTCCAATAGATAATCGACTATGTAATGAAAATTGTTATAATCCCTCAAATCAAATTTGCACTAATGGTATCATCTGTTCTTATGGATATGGACTATGTGGTAGTCAATGCTATCAACCTACTACTCACTGTTGTATCCGAGAACATGTATGTCCTAAAGGATCTGGACTTTGTGGTTCTCAATGTTTTAATCCATCTTCTGAAATGTGTATTAATGAAATAATATGCCCCACTGGTTGTGGATTATGCAATAATCAATGCTATCAACTCTCTGCTCAGATATGCATTAATGGACATTTATGTCCTAGAGACAACCGAATATGCAATGGAAATTGTTATAATCCCTCTATTCAAACTTGTACTAACGGTATTATTTGCTCTAATGGATACGGATTATGCGGTAGTCAATGCTATCAACTTACTGTACACTCCTGTATTAATGCACATATATGTCCTAGAGGATCTGATCTTTGTGCTTCTCACTGTTATGATCCAACCAATCAAATTTGCAATAATGGAATTGTGTGCTCCAATGGATATGGATTGTGTGGTAATCGTTGCTATCAGCGTACTACTCAACACTGCATTAGTGGACATGTGTGCTCTCAAGGACATGGACTATGCAATGGAAATTGCTATAATCCATCTGTTCAAACTTGTAATAGTAGAACCGCCTGCTCTTATGGATATGGACTATGTGGCAATCAATGCTTTCAACTTGCCAGCCAATGTTGTATTAGTGGACATATATGCCCTAAAGGCAATGCATTATGCAATGGAAACTGCTACAATCCGTCTATTCAATCTTGTAATAACAGAGCCGCCTGTTCTGATGGATATAATCTGTGTGGCAGACGATGCTATCAAACCACTACCCAATGTTGTATTAATGGACATATATGCCCTATAGGATTTGGACTTTGTGGTTCTCGATGTTATAACCCTACTGCTCAATCCTGTTTCAGCAGAAGAATCATTTGAAAGTTTATGAACAAAATTTTGAGAAGTTGAAAAACAATTAACTTATAATGTAGCTTGCTAGTAATTTTTCAAATCTTTAGCTCCAGAATTCCTTGAAAACATTAAAATGTCCCTTTTATTATAAACTTAATTATATATTAATTTGTATTAACAGTTTATTAATAATCTTTTAGCTACGGATGACTAAAATATGCGTCAGAGCTAGAGGATATAACAAAAACTCAGTATTTTTTTCTATTCAAGCTATTCATTCATGCACTATCAAAAGATAAAGATGTAAAATTTCTAAAACAAGTAGTGAAATTCTTTCACAAGAGCATTGAAGTGCAAATCAGGAATCTTAGAATTAATCGGTTTAGTTTCGTGCAGGGAAACACACTGATATCTTGGTATAGACATGTTCCATGAATGAAAAAGAAATGAAAAGCTTTTGTTTTCAAATATCTTTATTTGTTTAATTTACTATCGTAATGGTGGACGAGTGAGAACGACATAAATTCTGAGCACAATCGTGGCAGATTTGTCGAATTTTTCTTCCAATCCATGCTGGATATAGATAACATCTTTTTTTTTCTTGATTCGGATTCTTATTCCCACTAAGTTCTTCGACATTACTCGAACGAAGATGATAACCAAGGGAAAGTAAAGCAAGTTTCATTTTTTACATAAGACGCGGTTCTTGAATGCGATGTCGGTTTTGCGAAACTGTCAAATCTATATTAAGTTGCTATGAGAAGATGCAACGAATATTTGTCCTTTTACTATTCCACATAGGGTTCTGACATAGCCAAATTGTTATTGCATTTAGTACGACAATATCAACCAATGCATCCATGCCACGTTTTGTCTGATAGTATTCATGGATTACACACGATAGTTTTTTCTCTTCGTTAAATGTTTCAGTACGTTCATATGAAGATGATAAGATTATAGCCACCTTTCTTCTCTCTTTCGCTTGACAAGATAACAACATGTGTGGTCCAGAAAAATAAAACCAAGAGGAAAACAGTTTTTTCCGATATGCTTTCAACTAATTGGGCAAAAACAACCGTCTTTGTTGTGACACTGCATCCTTGCTTTACATTGTTTGGCAGTTGATCAATCAAATTAAGAAGTACACTGGTAGCAGGATTGTTCTGTAACGCACTATCCTTTTTTCCGGCTTACAGATCAAGCGACAATACATACCGATTATCAGTGCCACAAAAAGTCCAAAACTTTAGCCCGCACTTAGTAGGTTTTTTGACATATACTGTACAGAGCAACAACGACTACGAACTAAAACTAATTGTCACTAATCGACGATCTTGTCTCACTTTTTTCCAGATTCTTATTTTTCTCTGTTATCAGACAAGATTCCTTTTGAGAGGAAAGAAATAAGATTTTAACCAGAAGTTCAAGCGAAAAGAATCTTGTCTGATTACTCAGGAGTAAAAGAACCAGACAAGAGTGACAAGATACTTCAGATTTTTTAAAAGTTCAGACAAGAATCTTTTTCTTTTCATCTCGAAAATAATTTTGATTGAAGTTCAGGTAAGCTTCTTTTTCTTTCTTTTAAAAAATTCTTATCTGATATTCAAGATCAATAGCATATGATGTCATTGTTCAAACATATAAATATAGTAGACGTATGATCGTTACTTATTCATTTATCGCTGTGACGGTCGCACACGATTGTATTATTGTCGTTTAAACCGTAAGTCACTTTTAAAAAAAAACTCATTTTTTTCTTTCATTTAGATTCATCTCAACGATACAATCAAAGGTAAGTATTTTTATTTAGATGTGACTCAACGGCACATTCCATAGTAAGTTTTTTTTTAATACTTTTTATATTTTCTTATTATTTTGAATGATAAAAATATTATTCAAAATATTTATAATAAATTTTATTTTTTTCAAAAGACCTATTGTGATTGCGATTATTTTTGAAAAGTTTGTGTTTAGAAGATGGGATGGAGGTGACAATAGGTCACCCCTCTCTTTACTAATTAGATGCTTATGCTTGTACTATATCAAACGACGTCATATGTGATAGTATCATTATACAAAAGTATTGATGTTAGCATTAGATTCATGCAATACTAAGACTAAGCCCACACCCGTATTTGTATCACAAGAATTATTAAAAGACTTCAAGAAATCAAGAATCATACAAGAATTGCAAGAAAAAAAGAATTAGACAAGAAGACAAGATCGTCGATTAGTGGTTCATCTAGAGTAGTGGCGTAACCAAGAATCTGGCGGTGCCTCATGCTAATTAAAAAAGGCTCAATATATATTATTTTAATTTTTCATAGAGCTCAAATTAGGTGCTAAATTTTCATTTTCTCAAGAGACAGTACATTCTATCCATACTTTCATTAAATGTGATCATATGAACAGAAAAGTAAATTAACGCCAGTTATTTCAACATTATTCGACTATTCTTGTGCTGAAGTGTAAAAGCACCAAGTATCCTTTCATAATCAAGAGAAAAATCTCTCTTACTGGGCAATAAAGACAAGGCACTTACGAAGAAACATCGCTAGGTATCATTCTCCGATTTCAATAAATTTTTATCCACAGATGCTCTATAGTGCCCTAGTCAAAACCCTGAAAGGATTCAGGTTCCTATTGGAATATGGCGAAGTTATTGGATTCCCAATATGACTATTTCCAAAACATCCCAGTGGAGGATCTTAGGTATGAAAAAATCGCATTTTTGAACTTTGGTCTAAAACTCCACGCATACAAAGGTCTTAACTAGACTAGCTTGTCTAGAAAAATTTAGAAGTTTTGAACAAAGTCTTATCGAGATGTAGAACTTTTAAATTTCCAGTCCTTCTTTACAGATAGTATATATAACACCCATTGTTTGAAAGCTTCGTATCTTGCCGAGACTTTGGTTGAAGATCTTTGTATGTGTGGAATTTTAGGTCACAGTTCAAAAATGCGATTTTTTCATATCTAGGGTCTTCTACAGGGATCTTTTGGAAATAGGCATATTGAAAATTCAATAATTTCGCTTTATCCCAATAGAAACCCGAATCCTTTCAGGGTTTTGACTAGGGCTCCATGGAGTAACTGTGAATAAAAACTCATTGAGATCGGAGAGGAGCAGCTGGCGATGTTGCCTCGTTAGTCTAACGCCAGATATAGTGTTGCGTGCGGTAGTTTTGATAAATTTCATTCTACTGAAAGTTCGTTCTGTTGTGTCTAATGATACAGGGATAGTCATAGCACTCATAAGAAGGGTTATGGCAGTAGGAAATGCTTGTTGTAATGATAAAATTTCAAGATATGAATCAACTATATTTTCTGATTTCGAATGCTCCTGCATAGGTTTTCACACTTGAATTTCATTGATAATAATCGAATATCACAAGTAATATAATACATTAATTTTTTAATTGTTGTACATCTAAAAATGCTGGATTATCAGATGTTAAATAAGAAATACCACTAAGGATTTCTATATTTGTTTTGGAAAAATAGCACTTTCATATTTGCTTTTACTATTGATTTCTTCATGTTTAACAAGTGTACTCATAATTGAACAATTTTAAAATTTTGTAGAAATTGCTCGTCTTCTTCGTTGTCACACTATAGTATTTGTTCCATTTGTGAACGATCGAGTTTGATTTTTTGAAATATTAATAAGGAGTCACTTATTAATTTCTTTGTATTGTATATCACAATGTTAAGTCGATATCTTTGGTTGATGATGTTAAAAAAATTAAATAGAAGATCACGACGATGTATATTTATGTAAAAAAATGCAAGTTATATATATATGATGATTATTCATCTATAGGCAGTGATGTGCATAGAATATCAATAGAGATGATATCCACAAAAAGAAATCTAGGTAAAAGATATCGAAAGGGGATAACATTTGAAGAGACGTCTCAAAATGTAAGAAAGGTTAACTAATACATTTTGGAGATGATATTATGAAATGATATCTACAGGAACGCATCAAAATGAAAAAAATGTTCATCAAGCGAAAAGAAATAATAGACATGAAGTAAACTGAGTTTATGAGAGGAGTATATTACAACATAACAATACAGATAGAAACAAAAAACTAATTTTACATCAGACGCTACTTTGTTATCAATTAGTCTGGAATTTATTCTGTAAGTATCACCCATTAACAGATTTTCGAGGTCGCGCAGTCAGCATAATAAGGCAAAAAACTAAGGGCAAATTTTTATTTTCATCCCATTTCTTTTTCGGTGTCCGGGCTAGCCTCCTCTCCCCCCCCCCTCCCCCTTAGTTACGCTACTATTCTCCAGACTTGGTTCCATGTGATTTTTGGTTATTCGATCTAATCAAACAAAATCTAACGGATCAAAATAGTTCACAAGCTTTGCATCGTGCTGTAACCAAAATCATGAACTCAATAAATAAAAATGACTATAAAAAAACTTTTAATAAATGGCTTGTACGAATGTAATAGTGTGTAAATAATCAGGGCAACTACTTTGAACATTTGATGAAATAAAATCTTAAATAACCTGCTTCTGTATTTTTTTTTCTTCAAACTCTCACTGCTTTTGGTAGGCCCTAAGTATAATAAAGAAATTTTCTTGATTTAGTCTATGTTCTTTTTTTTCTGATCTTATGGTTAATCTTATATCTTTACTTATTATATAGACGTCCCAAGTTGATCGATCAATCCAACATTTGTGTCCTATCAGATCCTATATAGAATCGAAAAGTCTGATTGGAGAGATGTCGAAGAGTTTAATCTAATGCTGGTTAGATGAACGTTCATCAAATTTATAGCAATTGATATTTTGCCAACAGAATCGGGCACAATTTAGTCACTGGGAATACTATAGAATTCTGTAGGATGGCCAGATTTGTGAATCTGGAGTAAACAGCCGACCTGCTACCCCATTTTGATAGAGTCCTATTGTAAGAGTAAAACATACTTTTGTTCAACTCATACAAGAGAGGACTCTAGAAAATGCTGAATTATCTCGAATAACATTATATTTTATCCTTACAATAGAAATGTATCAAAACGAGATTGCAGATCAGCTGTTCACGCCCGTATAATATCTCATAAATAAACTTGTTTCCAAATAAGAGTCAAAATATTTGACTGTTATATTAATATAACTCTGATATAGACTCCGAAAAATTCTATCTTCGTGATTCCGAATCTATTTTCTATTGCAAATATAAAATTAATTTTTTTGATTGAATAATGAATTATATTTGTTAATTTTCGTATGATCATGAAATTTAAAATAAATAATAATATAAAAAAATTCGAAAGAGAATTTATTTCTTCATTTATTCTATAATATTCAAACATAATAATAATATTAATAAACCTATACAAAAAAAAACAAACTTTATGATTCTTAATAAATTTTTTTATATATTATTAAATTTCTGTCATATAAAAATAAGATTTCATGTAAAATTAAAAATTAATCTTATATATATTTAATTCATTTTCAAATTATATTTTTAATATAAATAAATAAAATATTTTTTTTATTTAAAAAAAAAAGCGTCATCTATATATAAATAATATAAAAAAAACAATTCTATATAATTTGATAGGTTAATATATGTCTATATGCATATATATACTATAAACAAACAATGAATTGTGTGTAATATATTATTATTATTATTGAATAAATATAAAAATGCCTCAACATAAATATAAAGTATATGTAAATGCTCGTTTTGATGTTGTTTGGCAAAAACTTTTGGATAAAATTGATAATCCACAAAAATATGTTGAAGGTATTCGTCATGTTGAAATGTTAGAAAAAGAATCTGATCATTGTATAAGATTAACTCAATTTGAAAATATGCAATGGCAAGAATTAAAAGAATTAATTGTTGCAGATAAAGCAAGTGGAATTATTGTTTATCGTTTAATTGATCATCCTTATTTTCAAGGTGAAACAATTAATATTTGTAGATCAACAAATCAAGTTTATCATTCGGAATTAGAATATGAAATAAATTGGACTTTAAAAGATGAAAATGCACATGAATCAAATCATGATAAATATATTGCAGAACAAGCTTTACAATTAGCTGTTAATGAAATGAAAAGAATTTCAGAAGAAGCTGAAGCTGCTTATCAATAAATTTATTATTATTAACAAATCAATCTATAATTATTTCTTTTTTTTTCTCACTATAATTAAAATGGTATATCAAATAATGTTTTTTTTGCACAATAATTGTTGAAATAAGTCTTTTTTTCTGACAAATTTTTTTTCTCTCTAGACAATAAATTTTTCTAGAAAAAAATTTTTTTTTTCTTCTTAATTATTCAAGAAAATTTGATTCTCTTATCAAAATCGAATAGATTTTGGTAAATTCAAATCAAAATAAAACAAAAAGCTGAACAATTAAGATTATTATTTAATCAATCTTAAATAATATTATTTATGTAAATAGTTTATTCATAATTAAAAATTATTTAAATAAATTTCAATAAAATATAAAAAATTCATTTCAAAATTAAAATTTATTTTATTATCTCCAAACTCTAAATATTCGAAGAATTTTAATATTTGAACAAATTATTGATTAAAACTTTTTTTTTATACTTTATATCCGCACTAAACAATGAAAAGATGATGGTAGATATGCTAATAAAATTGAGCCTATTTGAAAATTATAAGAAAACATCGACTAATTTTATATGGCTAGTAAGGTAATTAATTCTACTAATTAACTGAATAAAAGTTTTTTACCAAGGTGTTATTCTCTCTAATACTTTAATCATACATATAGTAAGGGATATACAGGGTGTTTCAAGAGTTTTGAGGCGCGACAAAATTCGTTTATACGGATGCCTAGAACAATATTTATTTATTATGTTTTTACATTACCTTCGAGTATTCGTCATTGCCTTTCTAATGATATATAATTGAAGAACATCTTTCCTTATAATACTAAAAATCTAAACATGAGAATGTGATGATAAAATTTGCGAAATTGATCAATATGATACAGAATGTATCAAATACGTCAAAATAGACGCTTGCTGACTTGTTCTCATGGCATAGTTCATACTCAAAATGAACAAGGTTCATGATGGTGATAGTAAGTATAACAAAAAATATTTTGGAGACTTTTTTTAATTTGTATATATGTCAGCTTGAGAAAAACATACGATCTTGAATTTTATGTTAAAAGATACATCATAGAAATCTCTACAAAATCTGTGCAAAAAAATCTCACTTGTCAAACAAAAAATTTTTCGAAATATTTTTTGTTATACTCACTATCGCCGTCATGAAACTTGTTCATATTGAGTATGAACCATACCACCAGAGCAAAACAGTATGTATTTGTTTAGACATTTTTTGTAGAGTTTTTCACACCGCATCTTTTAAAAACAAATTCAAGACCTTATCATTTATCTATGTACGAGATATATTCTGTATCATATTGATCAATTTTGAAAATTTTATCATCACATTCTCATGTTTAGATTTTTATTATTATAAGGGAAGACGTTATTCATTCATATATCATTAGAAAGACAATCACGAGTAATCGAAGCTGATGTAAAAACATAATAAATAGATATTGTTCTAGATGTCCATATAAATGAATTTCGTCGCGTCTCAAAACTTACGGAACACCCTGTATCTAAGCAGGTAGATTAGCTGACCGGTTATCAGAAAATGTGAGTTCGATTGCTGTTCTAATTTTGTGATCTTTCTTAGTAAGTCTTTCGTGGTTACAGAGACCTATTTCTGTGGATACATCTATGTAATTTTTATGTACTTGCGTGGACAGGTAAAAATGATTGCTAGATTTTGAACTCTTCCAAATTTACTTTTATACTCATCCCTCGCCGTCATGCCAACCTGAGCTAAAAAACTATAAATACCATCAATAATTTTCTCTACCTGTCTTTCTGTTTATTCCGCTCATACAGATTTTAGTAAAGAATATCAGAGAGTACTAACTGAGCACGAGTGACCCTTGAGAAAGACCTAAACTATAGTCGTATGATATTCTTCTATATAACACTCGCTCAAGAGAATTGTATAAAAAAAAATTTCAGCTTGTTTAAAGTTTGATAGTATGAATATTGGAACTTCTTTTCAACTTTTAATTTCATTCTATGAAAGATTATGCAGTGGTAAAACCTACCCGTAGAGTGGACTAAATCTTATAATAACTCACCCTAGTTCTGATTCAGAACATACCTGATGAGACTTCGATAGCAAGAAGTCCAAATGCATCATATTATTTGCTATGAATCTATTCTTTGAAACTCACCCTCACTCTCAACAACGAATGATGTCAAAGTTCTGCATTAATTTTATTTTCTTGCCTCATATTGTGCATAAGTATCCTACACACTATTTTTTTCATTATTAGAAAGTATGTACATATATATTTTTTTATCTAATATTTGCTTTTAATTTCAAAAAAAAATAAGATGAAAGAGAAACACTACGATTATTTGTTTCAATTTAAGAATAAATGTTTGGAAGAGACAATGAATGTCTTAGTATTTTTCACATTACGTTTTTACAATTCAAATTTGTGAATTAAGTTTTTTTTTTCGGAAGATACTCTATAAAATTCTCTATAAGGTGATGTGATTATTGGAAATAAAATATCTTTTATCGATTGACAAATGATGTTATATTCATCTGAAAAAAGGATGAGCACTTTCAGAAATAGAATTTTTTAGATTTTTTATGAGGTTATTACTTATCTAAGCAGAATGAATTTTTCTAAGATTTATTGATAATCTATATGATATGCTAGTGAAGTTGAAAGTAAGGAAGTCTAATTTGTTTTAAAACTACGATGGTTTAATATATTAGATAGATTATCAATAAATCTTAGAAATACTAAGACATTCATTATTTCTTCCAAGTATGTATTCTTAAATTGAAACAAATAATCGTAGTGTTTCTCTTTCATCGTATTTTTTTTTGAAATTAAAAACAAATATTAGATGAAAAAATATATATGTACATATGTTTGGCTATGCTCTTTATAATAAAAAAAAACCAAACGTCAAGGATACTTGTGCGCAGTATGAAGTTGAAGAATAAAGTTAATAGTTTGGCACCATCCGATAAAACAATGTTTAAATCATCTGACTGAACATACATACAAAAATAATTTTCTATATATTAGAAGGAAAGTGCACATCATACACTCTGCTTTTTGGAGACAGTGTGCAGCAGATGTTCTGTGCATTTCGCTTCTGTTGTGTATACTTTCCATTAAAAACACTGTTCACATGACTTATAACACATTGCAATTTCAACCAGCATTTCAAAAACTGCAGAGCATCTTCTGCTATTGTTAAAATAACCACCTCTAACTGTCACTATTTTTGCACTGGATGTTGGTATAAAGTATGACCATAGGCATGAGTTAAGAGAAACACACTCACATCTCACAGTATCTGCTGAATTATCTGATTTAAGAATGAAGGTAAATGTATGCACGGCCAGACACGTAGTAATAATAGGTGAAAAGGTCTCAAACACGCCCTCTATACATCTTCTATCGTTTTCAGTATGGAGATTCCCCGAGCAACGCCGGGTACTATCGCTAGTATTGGTATAAATGCAAGTATGAAGAAAGAAATATCGTTGACAGAGCTGAAACACAGAGGATAGGGAGGAAAGGAAATCGTAGGATGTACTCCGATAAAAACAGTCAATAAGTGACGTATGCTCTTCCTTGGTAACTTCCAATTTGAAAAGTGAGAGAAGAGAATAGCAGTAATAGTCGTTTGTCGATGATAAACACGAAAGATGCACGAGTACAATATTTTTTTGTTTCGATTTGTTTGAAAACAGTAAGGTAGTTAATTTACATCTATAATAGATGTATGTGTGTAAGAAACTACATGTACTATGTCAAAGACCACATTTTACTTGTACTTGTACAGCCCTTACGGCAGAACATATTCAACTGTCGGACGCCGTTCGAGCTCACGTTTTGGCTATGCGTATAACTCAGTGAGACTAAGAAAATCCCAAAAGAATTGAGTTTCATGACGTATTTGGCTGGAAATCTGATTACCATCGCATAGATGTAAGAAAAAGATTTTTTAAAATTTTTTCCTTGATTTTATTCTACATGAAGTTGATATTAGAAGTTTTCAATATAGAATTTTCATTCGATACATGAAATGGATTTATATTCACTTTGAATGGTTGGATCACTTGACACAACGCTGGACTCCGATTCGACTACTTTTCCTATTTTACCTATATTATATGAAAAAAAACTGTGAGATGTCTAGGAACGGCGCGAAAGGGTTGAAGTAGGCGTTTAATCCAAAATAATGACTCATATTAAAAGAAAAATAAAACAACATAAAAAGAAAAAAATCTAGTAAAAAGACTATATGGTATACATATATATGCGTTTATTTTTGTCTTACATCGAGGAAAAAATAGAAAAAGATAAAACTATATAGTGTAGCGTAATGAACACAACATGTAAGAAAAATATTCATCTGTCTTACTCATCATGACGTATATGAAATAGCACGATGGATTGATTCACGAAAACAAACATTACTTGGAAAAAACCAACTAACTTCATCGAATATAAATATGTAAGATAACTTGCTTCCAAGGTACATAAAAACAGTTTCAATATATTTCCGCGTTAATTCTCGTCGTAAGGACGTCTGATTATTTGTACATCGATTTTTCTGTAATCCGATACTTCAGACATAAGGTAAGAAAATATATTTCATCATTCTGAAGTTCGTTTCTCTATACTTTAAAATATATACACTAAACATTAGTCACAATTTTCTTCATTACAATGTATTCCATCGTACTTTGAAACTATTAAAACAGAAGAAATTTTTTTCTTTTTATCTATATGAAGTTATTCTCAAAATAGTCCTTCATGAGGATCGCTATAATAGCGTTATGAAAAGATCATATTTTAAATTTCAATAATCCATTTATGAAATACCAATAAAAACTAGTAAACAATAATTCAAATGCGGTGCCCTTTTCTCAAAAATATTGCATGTTGAGTAGAATAAATGTGACATCATCGTAAAAATTTTGTCTTTAGCATAATTTCTGTTTATATAGCAGAGTAATAGTTAAGATAATACGAGCATGAGAAAAGTAACTGGTATATAGCTGATGGAAAAACTAAACTTGGGTAAAACTGACGTTTTTTTGAGATTCGATAAAATATCTTTTTTGTACAGACTGTAGCTTCGAATTGAGATTGAAATCGCCCATTCCTAGGAGCAACATCTACGGCTTTGGAATGAAATTTCTTCTCGAGCATACAACGATAGATATTTCTTCTTTCAGAAAAGTTGCAAGTTTACACAGTCAAACTTTTGAGAAGAAAATATACATATCTTTATTTTTCCTATTTTTTATAAAGGATCTTTTCTTTTTAAAAAACTCAATCCTGTAAGGATTTCTATTTTTTGAAGGATTCATAATCGCAGGCCAGAGAGTGAATATGAATCCGCTTTATGTATCGAACGAAAATTCTATATTAAAAATCTTCTAATATCGACTTCTTCGTGTAGAGTAAAATCGAGGAAAAAGTAAAAAAAACCTTTTTCTTACATCTACGTGGTGGTAATCAGATTTCCAGCCAGGTATCCTTGTAAAGATAAGTTCATAGAAATGCATCACGATGGGAATAGTCCTAAAGCAAAATATACCAGAGTTTCGAAACATCATAGGTCGTTAAATATGATTGATTTTAAATTTTAAACAGTGTATAATATGTGCGTGTATTATATATTGATCGATCGTTATCGAGGCTGCATAAACTCATGAATATTTTAGCACGACAAGGTTTTTTCCAGTATTCTCGTAATAAATATTTACACTTGGAAGAAGTGAATACACTTTGGTCGAAGAACATAAAAGTGTCATTCTGAAAGCGTCGACAATATGGACAGAAAATCCTTTTGGAATTATGACCCACAAGAGCTATATGCCGCAGAAAAAGACCTAGGATCCTTCATCATTTTTCGACTGAATGATCCCAATCGTGTTGACCCAGGCAATTCTATCAACTACACCGCCGACAACTGCAGATTTTTTGTGGGCCTTCAAAGAATAGCTCAACGCGTTTTCATATTCGAAGATGCTCAAAGATGCGTTGATTGCCTACGATCAGTTAAAAAGAATAAAGTTATTTTGATTATATCACGAGATGAACTATTGGACGATAAAATGATCGAGATTTTCATCAGTTTTCGGCATGTGGTCGGCGTTTATGATTGTGGATATGATCAATGCTGGAGAAAACATTGGAGAACAATCGATCCATTCGTAGACCTGGAGATGTCAGTTCGCACGTTGCCACTCTCTACGCTTGCAACGCCAATGAATGAATTTGAAGAATTGAGTCAAACATTTATCATGAACCAATTACTTATCAAACTGCTACTCGATATTCCGGGCACGTGTCAAGGAAAAGAAGACTTTGTTAACTATTGCCTTCAGAAATACGTTGAGAACGAATCGTACATAAAAGACATTCGCGAGTTTGAAGCCACTTATACATCCGATCAAGCTATCTACTGGTACACAAAACCTTCATTTTTCTTTCGAATTGTTCGACAAGCGTGTGCTTCAAATGACCTAAAACTTATCTTTAAGATTCGCTTTTTCCTCTCTGATCTCCAGTTTCAATTGAAAAAAATATATGACGAACAAGAGGCAACTTTATTGGCGAAAAGGCTCGTGCATATTTGGCGAGGTAAACCAACTATGAAAGCAGAAATTGACCATTTTGAGAAAAACAAGAACAATGTGCTCATCACAAACTCTTTTATGTCTACGACCACTGACAAAAATGTGGCCAACATGTTTGCCGGTGATGGGAATGTTGAAGCACAAGATAAAGTATCAGTTATGTTCTCGATAAAAATTGATACAAAAAAGAAACTCTTGAGTCCTATTGCATTCATTGGTCAGCAAAGTTTCTTATCAGACGAGACGGAAGTGTTACTGCCTATTGGATGTTTCTTCCGTGTGACTTCAATCAAAAAAGTCGAGGTAACGATAAAGACATTTTACTCGTTTTCAGACATGTTTTATGTAGGTTAATCAATATAATATTGAGTTGTCTAGAGGACAACAAGAAGAAAAACTACAACAGGAGTTTTTTGATAACTACCTTCTAAAGCACACTGGCATCACGAATCCATTCCTAGCCATGATAAAGTTTTTGGAAGGTGTTGACGGCGGTAAGTATGTCACTGAATACTGCGACCTGATGGCTGCGGAGCTTTCGTCCGTGAATCCTCAAATATCTGCTCAACTCCAAAACGGAGGTCATGATGATGATCAACATTTTCAATTTCAAAATACACACATTCATGTGATGGTACGTTGACCATAATAAGTAAATTTCTTTTTACGTCCAAAAGAAGGAAGTTTTGTGGAGCACGCATACTAAACAGTGCTAAAGTTCAGAACAAGATAGTTGGGCTGCCTCTTAAACGCAAGGTCAAGGATCAGCGAGTGCATTTAAGGTTCAGTAACTATAGTACCGGCTAAAAAAATATCTCTCTTAAATCTCAGGCACCATACATGCGAAAGATATGAAAACTTGTATGCATATACATCACAATGAACATAAGTCAATGGTACCATTCCTACTCAAAACTGCCGTATCACATATGAGCTATGCTGAGTGATAGTTATTCTTACTTTAAGCTTCATAAGCTTGGAAGCGAGGGATCTTAAAGCTGAGTCAACCCCTCATTATGTGGCTTCGTCTTCCAGCTATATACACTACGAATTTCATTAAAGTCCTTCAATTCATTCAATAAGCATGACGATTTTACTGTAATATCGGGAGTGTAAAAACCATCTACGACACTTTGAAAACTCATAGCTCCACGATAATTGAACGAATCTAGCTCACACTTTTACAGCAACATTACCACAGTTGGGCACCGTTGCCTACGAGTTTCAAAAGCGAATCGTGTACTACAGAAACATAGTATACTGAAGATAATCGTGTTATAGCCGGGAATTCTTACATAACATTATTAGAACAAACAAACTCATTTGGGGAAGGAGAGATCATCGCTTGAGCTTCAGTTCTATGTAAAAACATCCAGAATTAATCATCTATCAGATCAGAAACAGTAGACATTTTCGTCGTAACACCCTTGATAATGATGCGAATCATGCAAAACATTCTCATTTAGGATTTACGATTTACTGTCTCGGGTGGATTATTCAGCTTTATAATCATTTTGCCAGCGTCATGGAGTCTCTTCAGTGTTGGAATACTTATTTTAAATGGAATCATTGGGTTGATATTTGCTTTTATATTGCCCTCAATGATTAGAACTATTTTTTCTACACGAACCGTCGAAAGTATAATTCTCATATTAATAGGGATCCTTGTGATGCTGTTTTTGGTGCTGCTTCTACTATGAACTGAATAAAACTTTGTACTTTTTAATTGTATTTATAACTATGCGTTTTCCCAATAGAAACTTGGTTATTTTTGAAGTATTTTTTCTCCAGTGGCAGATTCAGGTGACGAGAAGGTCGATCGGCTCTTCCTTCGGAACAGTTCCTGATTTTTTCGAGCAGAAACGAACGAACAATGAGTTTAAACTACGTTGGGTGAATCCTAAAAAATAATTTTTTTCCTTAATCTCTTTACCCTTCAAAAAGTGTCTTCTCACGTCTCAAATTCATACGTTCACCACTGTTACTCTGCGGTTTCCAACATATGTTATTTGTTAATGAATCGAATCAATACCGAAAATATTAAAAAATATATATTTACACATGAGATAGTGCGTGGACTGATGGAAATTTCTCTTGCAGCATATGTAAGGGCGCGCATCACTCTCGAGGAGGCATTGCACGTAAGCCACACGCACTATATGCAGAACGTTGTTCAACCAGTGTGATGAATTTGGCTGATATTTTTACCGTAGATAGATCAAATCAAGTTGGGAAGAAAATGAAAATTTAAGTTGAAACGGATGGGCCAATCTTGAAGTATCATTGCTACAAGTTTGACCATTTCTCGGTTTTTGAAGCACTTTTTTAGCAATTTTTTCATTAAATTGACATTTTCTCGAGATCGATATGAGTTAGAACTGAGATTTTATTTACCAAAGACACTTTTTCTCATGGCCTATCTTTTCATGAAATTGGAATTATTCGTTGATTGGAAAATTTTTCTACTGAAATGTATGGACTTAGAGCTTCGTATATAGGGCAAGTTGGGCAGGTCATCCATCTAACCAAAAAACTAAAAAATTTCATTTAAATGGTTATTTTCAAAATTTTCATCAAAAAAATTGCATGACTTTACTTCTCTTAAAAATTACTAAAATCATTCTATTATTCTCATTCTATGATTTTGATTACCTCAGAAAAATCAAAATTATTTACATTATTTTCATTCTTTTTGCACCAGTTTCATTCCATGACTTGGATTATCTGAGAATTGGCATGCACAGAATCCGAACTCAGGTTCGGGGTTCGAGACCGAGCGGTCTACGCTCAGGTTCTGGTTCAGGTGCTATCCAACCGATTTAGATAGTGTTGAATATTTATGTAGCTGTCTTAGAGGTTTTGAAGCATATAAAAGATCATGTGAAGCACAGAACGGTTCGATCGGGTTCGGGTTCGGCTACTTTTGAACATTGTAAAAATTTTTCTAGGAGGTCCATACGTCTTTAGTTTTTGGATTACTGTTTACATTGTTTGTAGACCTTTCATAATTAACCATGAAACCATTTCTTTTGACTTACCGTTATCTCTTTTATAAAATAACTCAAAAATGACTGAACTCAGGACCGAACCCAAACCCGAACGTTTGGGTTCGATGCACGCCTATCTGAGAATATCAGAATCATTACATTCGTTTTGATTACTTTTGTATCATTTTCATCGAATGACTTTGATATAAAATGCATCATCTGTCATGAGATTTTTTAAAAATTCACCAGGAAAATGATGAATTTAGAGTCTATGTCGACATCTGTCTTAACAAATACCGTTTCCAATGTTTTCGAGAGAGAACTCTATGTGTTAGAACACACAAAATCTCGAGCCCTAGCTTTCTAGCAGGAATAATTAACTTTATTACTCCGCCCATATAATTTAAACATGGCAAAAAGCGATGACTTTCATGTAAGAGTCATCATTTTCATGAATATAAGTTTTGAAAACAGGGCATGCCGTTCACGAAACATCTAAGATTATGTCGCTTTCATCATCTGAAATCGCATTTTTTTGATTTTCGTCATCATTTTTCTTCAAGAAAAATTTCATGAAAATGATGTAAATTACATCATGCCTTGCCGTGTTCTGATTACATGGATGACAATACTCATAAGTTAAAAGAAAGGCAGTTACACCCCCACACTATTTGCTGAATTATTCGATTTAAAAATGAATGTAAGTGTATGCACGGCGAGACATGTAGTAATAATAGATGAAGAGGCCTTAAGCAAGCCTTCTATATTTCTTCTGTCATTTTCTGACATGGCAAGTTTCCAGTATAGACATTTTCCGATCAATGCCGAATACTACTGCTAGTAATATTATATATCTCTTTTTGTTTTAAATCTAAAAAAAATAAATGAAAATAATAAACAGTAAAATATGTTGAAAATCTATATATTTTCAAATATAATAATTAATAATGGTGATCAAATTCATCAATATTTCTCGATACAAATATTTTTATGATCAAGACGTAGAAAATGTATTGCTATACATTTAATCAAATAAATTTGATTATGATTCAAATTATTTCTAAATAAAAACAAGATAAAATGTTTCTTCGTTTCTTGAAGGAGGAAGACAGCAGTAACTCACGAACAAATTATAAATTCTTGATCATATTGAGATTTTTTCATTGCATCAATTAATTTAGATAATAATGAATGAAGATTATCTAATTCTTCTATTAATTCATTTTTTCATCATCAGATAAATTATTCCAATCAATTTTCATACAATGAAACATATCACGAACAATACAAGTAATACTCGAGTTGCTTTTGGAAGAATTAAAACTCAAATCAATCATTTTTCTATATAAATATTTTATTGACATTGGTCTTGTATTATTTGGTTGTATAACATCTTGTAAATAACCACGAAATTCTTCAATTAATCCGCAATTATACAATGTAATTCCATCAAACATAAGTTTACGTTTTTTATCTAGGTTTTCTTTCTCTTTTGCTTCACATGATTCTTCGATTAATTCACAAGTATGAGATTATTGAAGAAATAACCCAGGTCCATCGTTTCGATCCTTGGAAACGACTAAAATACAGCGTATTTCGCACCAATCCGCTAGCTCGTTCTGCGAGTCATTTTTTTCGCTAGCAAATGGCCATCGTTTTTCGCCGTTTTCTTTGACATGGGAAACGTTCATATTGATCACGAATGATTTTAACTGTTATTACTGGTGATGAATCAGATGAAAAAAGTTGACGAAGAGTTTCATTAGGAAAAACTGGCGATTTCTTTTATGATCATTGATGTTTCAAAGTTGGCCCGATAAATTGTTTTAATATATTCTAAATTATAAAAATAAATATTTATTATTACAATCAAAAATCAAAGAAATTCTAATTAAATAAAATTTAATATAAATATGAATAATTAAATTTCTTAAATAAGCATCTTTCATTAGAATAATAATATATTTCTATTTTGAAGTATACAGGGCGCGTAAAAACGGTTTTCTAGTGGGGTAACACTATAATTTCAAATATTGTACATAACTAATTTATACCAAATTGAAGAACGTCGAAAATAGAATTTTTTCATACTAAATTGTAAGAGTTATTATAAAAACTTTTTGACATCGAACTTAAGAAATTTTGCACTTTCTTGGCACAAAAAAACTAAGGTCTCGGTAATACCAAAGTAGATTTCAGTATTTTCTTTTCGTATTTTTACATGATTGCATAATGCTCGTCAAGCTCTATAACATTACAAAACCATTTGGAAATTGCTAAAAAATGGTAAAAATCTCATTTTTTTCACCAACAGACACGTTTCAAAATCTAATCGCTAGATGCAGCATGAAAAATTGCATTTAGTGGTTAGCTTTGGAAACGTGTCTGTTGGTAAAAATATTGAAAAATCGAATGTTTTTCTCTCAACTGAAAAAAAAATGAGTTTTTTACCATTTTTTAGCAATTTTCAAATGGTTTTTGTAATTTATTTTACCTCAGAAGTTTGACTTAAAAAATTTTTAATATATGGAATTTTGTGGAGCTCGACAAGCACTATGCAATCATGTAAAAATATGAAAAGAAAATACTGAAATCCATTTTGGCATTACCGAGACCTTAGTTTTTTTAAGCCAAAAAAGTTTAAAATTTTTTAAGTTCGACATCAAAAAGTTTTAATAACTGTTACAATTTAATATGAAAAAATTCTATATGCATCTGTTTATCGAAAGATTTATTCTTCTAATCTTAACTAAATTGAATGAACAGAGAAAAAAACATCTCAAAATATTTTTTTAATCAATTAAAAATAAAAACCTCATGTTATACATCTGAATTATGTAACTAATTAATAATTTATTCAATAGCATATTTCTATTTTATAATATTTCATTATGCAAATGGCATTATTAATATGAAGCTTACTTACCAATCTACCGCTTGATATCATCTGACACAAAATATAAATGTTTAAAATAAAATTTACCAGAAAAAAATAATTTTCGAATTATAAATAACAAAACATATTCTTTAACGATTGAATGAAGAAATGGATTAAAGCTTTGTTTTGTTTTTCTTACTGATAATTCTAATCATAAGAAAAATTTATCGAATATTTTAACTTTCATGCTTTCTCTCGTGATAGGTTATATAATTTCATCCAATCTAAAATTTTAAAAAAGGCTAGAGATTACTCTTATAGTATCATTAATACAATCAAAATTAATATCGACGTCATAAGTCAAGGCAGATGAATACTTTTTGAATAACTTTCGATAAGAGTGAGCTAGCGAGCATTGGTTATCACCAGTCAAAAGGGACGACATTAGGTCGTCTTTTTCACCAATATTATATAGCACAAAATCATTTTAAAATCAAATATTTTTTCAAAACATTGAAAAAACGCACTAAAATTATCTGTGGTTCACGTGAAATTTTGACAAAAAAGTAAGAAAATTTGATTAAAAATTAAGAGAAATTCTTACTTTTCGTAGAAGTAAATAAAAAATCTGATTTGCTTAAGATTAAAATGCATGAAGATGATCATTCAGATTATAACTTAAACAATAGATTGCAGAACCTTCTATCCAAATCACATATCAAAACTAAAAATTCCTTGAAACAACAGGATACTTTCATAAATTTTTTGCAGTATTCTCCAAAAATGACGGATTTTAATATGATTTCCTTTTATACAATACTGGTGTAAAAGATATCCTAGTGTCGTCTCTTTCGATTGGTAGAAATTGCAGCTCGCTAGCTTGTTCTTATCGAAAGTTATTCAAAAACCGTCCACTTGGCCTGACTTTTGGCGCCAATATCACTTTATTTGTTTTTTTTTATCATTTGTGACGAAAATAGATATTGCTTTTAGGATTTCTGAAGAACAGAATACTTTTTATTGATTAATGAAATCAGAACTAATAAGACTAAAGCAATTTCTATCTTAATGGATAAAATCAATGGCTCTCATTAACATACAAAAAGAATAATCGTATCACATAAGAAAGTTAATCTAGACTCATTTTTCCAATCTTGACCAAATTTAACGCCGTCTAAAACTTAAGATTTTCAAAAAAATGCTCTTCCTTTTGTCTATTTAATCCATTTGATACTTCTCTTTTATCTGCTAATATTATCTTTCAATCTTTAATCAATGAACTTTTGTTTAAGAAATGGCAAACTAGTGTAGTTTATGAACAACACTATACAATATGTGCTTTTCTTTCTGGTACTTATATATTCGATGGACAGATTAGTTTAACATATACTATACTCATGATAATAGGTCTTTATTATTTGATAGGACGTCATCGACAGCCAGTAGAACAAGCCGTAACAGTAGTTGATGTAAAAATTTAAAATCAAAATAGTATTATGCGACTAAGGAATGATTCGGTTAATAAAACAGTATAAAACGGATTCTTTAACATAGAATGGATATTTCAATAAGATTACTAAAAAAATGAAATTGATAAATAATGACAGTAATATTTTTGTACAATAGTTAATATCTCAAGTTCTATTGTATAAATATATAGTAGAATGTTTCCCCTATCATAATGCATATGACAACTCTATATTGGATTTAATTCTAAGAGTCTTTTGGGGAACAAATCTATAATATAGTGGTTAAGCAAATATATGACTATCCATTGTCTAATGTTTGGGTACACACCGGAAATTTCCAAGTTTTTCATTTTTCTCTCTGTCATGACATTTTCTGATATCATGCTCTAGAATACTCCATTTTGCCAATATATGTAGAATAAGAGATCCGTCGCCTTTAGTCAATTTATTCAGTTATTTCGTTCGTTTGCGTTAGTTTTCTCGTGCAAATAAACAAACTCTTTAAAATCGTGGTTTTTGTTCAATATTGTACTGAATCGGAAATTGCCATAAAATTTAATTTCAAATTTCAACTTTCAAAAAGCTGTTAAACATGACTAATAAGTTTAATCAATACTACATTAAAGTTCGGGTTATGTTGATAATAGATTTAAAAGCACTCTACGAACACCTTACGGAAGTATTAGGACCTGACTCTTCCTCATATCCAACAGTCAGTAGATGGAAAAAAATATCTTTGTGAAGGGAAGGAGACGTCAATTTACAGATAAAAATATTGAATGCGTTCAACAAGTTATCGAAGATAATCCACAGTCAATTTATGATGGTTTTATAGCTTAGAATTCTCTCTCTTATCGTACAATAGAATGAATTATCTTTGATCGTCTAAAGATGAGAAAAGTTACATTACAGAAGTCAAGCAATGTCGCTAAGATTATTAAAAATAAATCACCAAAGGCCATTGTTTATCGAAATAAATTTGAAACAAAAAGTTTGTTTTGCTTATTCTCTAAATCACGTTCCTTATTTTTTACATACCGTAAATAAAGACAAATATCGTACCACAACTATTGCATTAAAAATTGTTACAAGTCTCTACCAGCACTGGAATATGCAAGCAAGAAAAATCATTAGTCACAAAGTGTATCGAGTTGCTTCATCACAATAGCCGTTCTCATAATCATTGGAATGTTATTAATTATTCAACAGAAGAAGGTATCGAAGTAATGCCACATTCTCCATATTCACTAAATCTTGCACCGTCTAAGTTTTGGCAAAATGATTATAACAAGAGCAAGTTGGCTGCTCATGCAACCAAAATATCATTAACTCAGGAGGTATTCCCGGTAGTGGAGAATATTCCAGAAAAGAGTTTTCCAAAACTGTTGACAAATTATTACAAAGGATGGAAGTTTATATAAACAAAAATGGAGATTATCTCGAACGTTTAATAAAGTAAAACTAAATATAGCGCTCTTTTGTTATACTTCTATTTAATTGTTGTCAAATCTTTTATTCAGTGTCAAATATTATCGATCTTCTATCTAAAAAGACTCTTAGAATTACATCGAATATAAAGTTATTATATACATTATGATAAATGAGGTATTCTATTATGTATCTATGCAATTGGACTTTCAATATAAACTATCTTACAAAATTTGAAATGTTATGATTAGACCTTTTGGTTGATCCTAAGTAATTATTGTTGTAGAGGAGGATTAAACCCACTTGATGTTATTCTAAAAACCATTAAAATCAGAAACTCATATATGAAATCGATTACCGCTGTATGATTGGCTAAAAGGATGAACTGAAGCAGATTTTCTTCATGGAGCACTATCTGATGAATTTTATATCTGGGCTGCTATTTTTATAATAAAGTTTACTTGCAAGAGATTACTTTGGATTGTCAAAGATAAAGGTAAATCTTGAACTGGTCAATACTTTTGTGATATAAATATGACTCAAAACTTATTCCCTTTCTTAATCAATCGACTACGATGTAGTTCACCGATGGGCCACGCTACAGTTTAACAAGAAACTGTATAGAAAAGCAGTTTCTTTTGTTGTTTTCTTAAGACCTCTTCCTAAAAATCGACTTTTTAAAAAAATTTGTGCAATTTCTTGTAATTTTTCAGTTTTTAAACATTCATTAATATATGAGATCAGTATGAACAATATTTTACTAACATTATCTTAGCAACCTATCATTTCAGAGTTACATACTTCATGAAAACAAACTAAAAGAAAGAATTATTAATTAAAAAATCCGTTTTCTTACGATTAAAACCGTTTTGGAGTTACTTTATCGATCCTTTACATTATGTTCTCAATAGAAACTTTGTAGATTGTCTTTTGGCAAAACTCGTTCTTACAATTATAAGATCTTATTAACACGAGTTATAAAAAGTGCGGAAGATCAAGAAATTTTTCTACAATAAAATCTATTCAGTAAAATTTCCTTGTGTATCACTTCTTACCTTGCTCTAGCCATACACTTTCTATACTGCTGAAAATTCGAACACGTTCTCGTTATGAAAAAGCTTATTCATTAGTGATAGAAACGTATTTTCGAGAATACGCATCAAGCCGAGTCTTATGAAACATGGTCGATGTGAATGAGGACGGAAATTTATTATAAAAGAAATGCAAAAGTATTGACTCTTATTCCAGTTCCATGTGTGTGTGCATCGTATCATATTCTATTTATCAAAGCTTAGAAGAAGCTTTCCATCCGGATTTACAGTTCGTAAAAACACTGTCAACATGTATTCAACAGCTTATTCCATAGACTATTTCTTTCTGAATGTATTTACTATACATGTATTGGACGAAAAAAGCATAACAATGAGGAATTGTCATTTAGACTCTTAGAAAATACGACTGTTTTAGGAGACTTGATAAAGACCCGGGATCTTCTAATGCATTGGAGGTCTTTATAAAATATTTTTTTATTTTTAGTTAAAGAAAAAAAGAAGCGTCATCTATATAAATAAGACAGAATATGTTTGTATTTTATTGGATAAATAAATAAACCCATATAGTATAAGTAAAGTATGGGTTTATTTACGACATATCATTGTTGAATAAAGGTAAAAATGCCTCAACATAAATACAAAGTATTTGTAAGTGCTCGTTTTGATGTTATTTGGGAAAAACTTTTGGAAAAAATTGAACATCCAGAAAAATATATGCCAGACGTTCTTCAATGTGAAATATTAGAAAAAACTCCTGATCATGCAGTAAGATTAATTAAATTTGTAGACAATAAATGGGAAGATTTAAAAGAGTTTGTTGCTATTGATAAAAAAAGTGGTATTATTGTTTATCGTTTAGTTGATAATCCTCTAGCTGAAGGTGAAACAGTTAATATTTGTCGATCAACAAATCAAGTTTATCAATCTGAATTAGAATATGAAATAAATTGGACTTTAAAACATAAAAATGGTCATGATTTATATGATGATAAATTTATTGCAGAAGAATCCTTGAAATTTGCTGTTAATGAAATGAAAAGAGTATCAGAAGAAGCTGAAGCTAAATATCGTTAATATAATTATTCTTCACGAAATTTATTTTCGTTTTTGCTTACATCATGATAAATCTTCTATAAAATTGTTTCTTTATGTAACGAATATTTTTTCTCACAATTGAAAATCTTTTTTTTTAAAACTCTTCAAAAGATTTTTGTTTGTTTACAAGAAAATAATAAAATGTCCGTAAAATATCATTATTATATTTTTTATGATTAATATGTTAATCTATCATTAATATAAGTGCAATTCATCGCTCAAATCTCGTCGCGGTCATGTGTATCAAGGTTGTTTTTTTGTTTTGTTACAGGTACGATAAGGATGAATGACGAAAACATTTTCTTATTTACTAATATTTATTAGTAATTTTGTAAAACCGATGATATGTAATTAATCTAATATTGCTTTCGTTTTTATCAGGTGACTAAAGACAATAAATAAATGAAAGAATGATACATTTTATGATTTTTATGGAGTTAAAAAGAATTTTAACAATTTTAAATAAGGACAATACAATTTATAATATATGTAATGAATTAAAAATATTTTGAGGAATATCGTATTTGTTAACAATTTTGAATTATATGATTTTTGAAAGAATATTTATTATTATACATGAACAATTCATACATGAATATTTTTCTGATCTTTTTTATTTAAGAAACTTATTTTTCTATATTCATAACGTAATATTAGATTTATTTTCACATATATGATTATCGTTGATGAATCAACAAAATGGATCATTATAACAAGTTATACAGATGTTAACTGCTACACTATTTATTTTATTTTATTTTATTGTGATCACAATAGCAAACTGATGTAGTAGCGTTAGTGCTATTCTCATTATAGGATGATGTTCACTTCACTACACCATCATCCAGTTGAGTCCATTATACATAGAGTATTCCATTATATAGATGAACAAAAAGGAAAGAGAAATGTGAAAACGCTGATTTAATTCAGCTGAAATTACGAAGATACGCACGCAATATAACAATACGGATTACTATATATAAAAAGCTAATAATCATATTATGTAAATTTGATTTCATATAAAAGCGATATGCCTGTCGGCACAATCATAGATCGTAGATCATAAAACACAATATTTCATTTAACATTAAATTAACGATATAACTGCTCTTCTATTCAATTGAATATCTTTAATATATAAAAGATATGTGATACAGCTGTACTGCAAAAAAAAACTTGCGGAACTTTTACAAATATCAATTTCTATATAAATATTTTTCGAATTATTGTTGATTAAATTGAAGTCCTGTTCAAACGTTTTGTATATGAGTTGACAGTCTACAACGAGTTATATCGAATATCATCATAGTTCAATATTTCATTCATTCATCTACACAATCAATAAAAGATAAATATCGTTTTTCATAAATATCACAATTTTTTCCAACACTAATATCAATATTTATAAGTGTCCTGTTTTCTAGAGTACAAATGAAGTTACGTTATTTTTTTTTCTGACTGACAGCCAGAATAAGATAATCTTCAAGAATATAAACATAATATGAATTATTGAGATTTCATCAAAATGTGTGACAGATCAATACACCTTTCATACTTATCGAACATCACATATGAACTTTTATATGAGCATTTTAATTCTTTATTAGGATTTTTCATCTACCATCGAACAGTATTACTGAAAAGCTGAAATAAAAATTTAACTATAAATATTATCATAATAAAATCATCATTTTTGTTTTTCGGTTCATTTTATACATCGTTTTTTTTTTCATTCGATGTTACATGTATGTAGATTGAGATAAAAACATTTACAATCATAATCATAAAGGTGATGACTAACCTATGTCATTAAAATCACGAAAAAATCTATGCTTAGTCTTAATACTCTAAAAAATGGTGATTGAGCGTGATTTTTCAACAACAACATTTTATTAATTATCTAAATAAAAAATAAATTCTATATTTTTTATTTTTGAATATAAGAAAAATATCTTTTGGTTTTTTTTGTAAAAACTTTTTTGAGAATTTTTCGTTGTTATTTTTCAACTCTTATGCAATACATCTGATGTTATGAAAGAAAGCATTTGTAATCCATTGAACTCAAATTTAAAACAAAAATCTTTATTTTCTCAATTATTGAATAAATATAATAAAACATAGGATTCTGTATAAGATTAATATTTATTTAACACATTGGGCACGATGGAGCCCACCGGTGGGCCCCACCATATTTTAGCAAGAAAGTTCATAGAAGAACGCTTTTTCCTCTTTTATTCTTATGCGGGAGGTTATAAATAATGGACGATCTTGTTCCCCTTCGCTATTTCTAAAACCATTTATTACATAGCATAATGCTTCTCGTTAAAACCATCAAGACAAAAAACATTCCACAATCAGGACAAAAAGTTTTTATGCCAGACGGGTGAGTCTATCTCGTCATCAGTCATTTCTTCGTCGAAACTTCTAAATTCAAGATGCATTCTATCAAAATCATCATCCAAACAGCTCATTTCACTTAGTGAGCTAACGCTTTCTTCTGTATCGGTTTCTTTAAACGACATGTGCAATATTCCACAATTTCGATCGGCTTTATATACAAAACGATAGAGAGACAAGAATAAGGGAGAAAAATCCAGAAATTTCCTCCTTTTTCTCGCACGTGCTATATATAATACGAAAAGGAATGAAAAATTAATTCGGGAAATTCCCAGTTGCTCGCAAAAAGTGATTCATTACGTGGTGATACAAAGAAGAGAACGATAAATAATCTGTAGAAGATAGTGAAGAGGTCATTAAGTGCATTTATAGAAGTTAACTTCCCATGAAAATGAACATTTCATAAAAATTTTCTAAAAAAGCTGAATCGTGCCCAATGTGTTAATAATGAAATATACGTAGTTGATCCAGTTTTTATATATCATAATCAAAATTAATTCATATTTATTCAATTGTAACATTAAATCGTAGTTACATAGTTCTATTCATTATTGCAATTTCAACATCATTACTGCATTACTACTGTTGATGACTCCAAGATGAGTCGGAAGCTCTAGTGTAATATTAGTTTCATTTTGTATAAAAACTGGATCAACTACGCATATTTCATTATTAAATAAATGTTAATCTTATTTATATTTTTATGAATTATTATATCGAGATAGTTTTTAAAAACTTCAATATCTCAAAAATGTAAGATAAGAGTATAAAAACCATGTTGAATTTTTTTCTCAGTTATTTACTTGGAATGAAATCAGTTTTATCTTACTGGAATTGTATAATATATAGATTTTGTTTGTTTTCAATATAATTATGAATAATTGAATTCAAAGTCTCAAAGCGTCATCATTATTCTAATAATCCTAAATTAAAAAAATGAATTAATCATAATACAAATTTTGTTCCACAAGCCATATTTTATTTGCAAAGATTTCTTGGTAACGCATTTTCTAAAATACCAAGTTGTGTGTGAAAAACAATGAGAAGATAATATGTTACTGTTATAACATGGATTTATTAATGATGCGATGAGTATATATATAGTTTTACAAAAAAAATCTGATTTTTAGTAAACTAAAATATTGATTATAGGCAATATCATTGATCAAAAGAAGAAAAAAAATGTTTATTATTTATTTGTTTGAGGATTATGGTTGGTATAGTTCGGAACTACGTAAATAACCAGTACCAATAATATATCCACCATTAACTAACACTTTTCCATTTGTTAATATGGATGCTGTATGAAAACTTCGAGAATAATTCATCCTAACAGTCATTGTCCATATTCCTGTTGATGGATCGTACAATTCGGCACTATTCAAATAAGTGCTACTACCGCTCTGCCCACCAGTAACTAATACTTTTCCATTGGTTAATACAGATGCTGTATGATAACCTCGATTAGAATTCATATTACCAGTGACTGTCCATACTCCTGTTGATGGATCATACAATTCGGCACTATTCAAATAAATTCCACTACTTTGTCCACCAGTAACTAACACTGTTCCATTTATTAAAACAGATGCCGTATGGCAAAATCGAATATAGTTCATAGTACCGGTGATTGTCCATACTCCTGTTGATGGATCGTACAATTCAGCACTATTTAAATAATTGCCACTATTCTGTCCACCAGTAACTAATACTTGTCCATTTGTTAACATAGATATCGTATGATAATTTCGATTATAATTCATATTTCCAGTAACTGTCCATAATCCTGTTGATGGATCGTATAATTCGGCACTATTCAAATACATTCCACCACTACTATATCCACCAGTAACCAATACTTTTCCATTTGTTAATACAATTGCTCTGTGTATGTATCGAATATAATTCATATTATCAGCAATTGTCCATGATCCTGTTGATGAATTATATACCTCCACACTATTTAAATAACTACTACTACTATTCTGTCCACCCGTAATTAACACATTTCCATTAGTTAATACAGATGCCGTATGATAACCACGATCAAAATTCATATTCCCAGTTGCTGTCCACAGTCCTGTTGATGGATTATACAATTCAGCCTTAGTTAAGTAACTACTAGAGCTATATCCACCAGTAACTAATATTTTTCCATTTGTTAATATAGATGCTGTATGAAAACGTCGAGCAAAATTCATATTACCAGTGTTTGTCCATTCTAACAAGAAATATTTATTATATTTAGTTTAGAAAATATGTGTATTAACATATATTGACAAGTTCACAGTCATCAATGAAAAACTGATTTTTATAATTAATGTGAATTCTCTCTACGAGTTAACGTGTTTTGTATTCATCAAACAAAATCCTTTAAAATATTCCATTGTATTTTTTTTGATACAAAATATTTCTTGGTTGAGGAAATTAGAAAAAGATCTTAATGATTTTGGTACAAAATATTTTGCATTAGTGGCTAGTAGATTAAAGACTTGATTTTATATCGAACATTGCTATTAAAAGGTCGCCTTCCAAAAATCTATTAATTAAAATAAACAGAATCGATACACTACGTGGAATTGATGCTGTAGTAGTTGAAGTTGTTGTAGTAATCGCTCCTATTGTTGCTTCGGTTGTCACCATGGCTAAATAAAAATATTTATACTTAGGACAATTCAGATGAATATATTTCTGCAGTACTAATATTGACTTTTTTGGAATAAAGAAGATAATTTCATGCTCATTAGTTATTCAAGTGATCAGAATAACAATAATAGTATCAAATAAATTCATTAAAATTTTCTATTATCGATTTTAAAATATATTGCAGTTGGTTGTTCAGCGAATAGCTCGATCTAAAAGCTCGGTAGATTTTTTCTGTTAGAAAGAGAATACTGCAACATGTTTTTTTTTCCTGAAAAAGCCGATTTTAAACGAATTTTTAGGAGCTAGCCACTACGCTAAAAGACTTTTTAAAACCTAATCAAAAATTTTCAATTTTTCTTTTCAGAATTGTTGAAAACATCCGAAAATTTAGTACAGATTATATTCTGATCTTTTGTTAACTTTCTTTTGAGTGCTGAATCTTATTTTGATATCTATGTTAGAATGACTAGATAATCTTTTTCCACCTATTTAACAGCAGATATAAACTATTAAAGTGAACTTTATCTTATAGTCATAGTATACAAAAATAAATAATAATTTTTATAGTTCTGCATCTATTAAATCTCTTGAAAATAACTAAGATAATTTATAAGAAATCATGAAATTTGAATGAGCCCTTTTGCGTTCTACTTGTAAGATCTAATTAAAAAAAAATTGAAATTTGATTTATATGATTGCTATGACACAAAAAATATGCAACTAAGTAATTACGAGATTTTTTTCTTTCTCTGTAAAAGAGAAAATTTATATCATTGAATTGAAATTAAAATTTATTCAGTGCATATTTTTCATTTTAATAGGACTTCTCAATAACTAATGTGAAATTCTTTGATCAAAAGAAGATTTTGTTCAATAAAAACATAAAAAATCTTGAGATTTCAGAGTTTTTGAAGATATTTATTAATAGTATTTTATCACAGAATGAGCCCGTCAGAATTCTTAATACGATAATATTTTTAATCATTTACGTCTTTTCTATTCATTTTGTTAGAGTAAATACATATGTCTTTCTTAAATGTCAAATGCACAAGAAGTAACTAAAACCTATAGAATAATAGATTTTACTATACAAAAAATATAGTTCCAAGAGACTGTAACTAATAAGACATTGATCAAACTTTTAACGTAAAAAATTTTGATATTTACCTTCCGTTATCAATGTTTGTTGTGAAGATGTCAACCAAACTGCAATCACAACAGCCAATATCAAACCACCTGTAAGTATGCCTAATAGTAGACAACACCAGAATGGTGGAAATGATGTACAACACCTTGACAATCTGCCTGATAATATCCATCTTAAAAAAATTAGTTACGTAATTTCTATTGAACCTAATAGATAAATTATTCATGTTACCTTCTGTTTCTATAATCTTTTGAATGATGTTGAGTAACATCTGTAGCATAAGTATCATTGGAAATATTTTTCTTTTCATTTGTTTTGTTAATCAAATCTTTCGAATAGAAGGGTGAAATTTGTTTCGCCGACCATACACTTATTCTCAGATGTTGAGGGGTCATTTTAACAATAATGTTTTTTATTACTTGTGACAAATCTATTGCTTTAAAAAAAAATATTCTTTTTTTGTGTTATCGTTAGAAAATATATGCTCGACAGATTAGAATAATGTATTTATAGGATATCTTTTCATTTTTCAATGCCATCTGTAACAAAGAAGACTTAATGAATAGTAATTTGCATATTATTATTATTATGAAAAAAAATTCTCGTTTTTTTTATTAACAGAATATGATATTAAAATTTAAAAAATTTTAATATTAGCAATTATTTCATGTGTTTATCAAAATATATATGGATTAGAATAAATCTATTCACAAGAGTTTGTCTCAATAAGAACGAATGATTTCTCAAAAAAGATCACAAAGAATCACAATAGAGAAATTGAACCTACATTTTCTGATAATCAATCCACCATTTTACCTGGTAAACAATCTGATTTTCTCTCTCATTTTGGCAAGATGAGTTTAGGATGTCTCCAGTCGACTTTCCCCAACGAAATTCCTGGGGAGCTCCCAATTTTTAGAAGCCTCCTCTAGAATTTTCAGGAATTTGAACTCTTCAGAGGATTTTGAAAATAACTTCGTGAAGGGTTCCTGATAATACTCATAAAATCCTCGAGGAGCTCTTGAGGAGCCCCTAAATCCCCAGTTAACTCTCCAGTGATTTCCAACATGCTCCCATTGGGGATTTCGTTGGATAGTAGTCGACTACGGATAGGTGAAAATGTGGATCGAGCTTGCCATGATTTACATTGCGACCTTGGTGATTGTGCGTTGAAAGATACCGGATGTGACAAAATGATTGCAATATTTCTTATTTCGCATATATCTCAGCTTCAAGTAAATGATCAAGCCTTACTTTTTTTAAAAGATACGCTATGAAAAGCTCTACAGAAGCTGTGATATCAAATCTCTATTGACCTAGATTACTAGTTTTTTCATACTCAAAATTAATAACTCATATGACAGTGTTACTTTTCGCCAAATTATGCTCAATAAAATTATGCTTAAGACTTCTTTATTTTGGTTATATTACAGCACAAACGAATCTTAAAGCCTTGATTTTTTTTGGAAGATATGCCGTCAAAAACTCTACAAAAAAATTTATGAAGAAATTTCTACTGATCTACACTATGGATTTATTAGATAATTGTTATCATTTCTCTTTTTAACACTAGATCATACAGTAAATATTCCTAATAAGAACAACCAGTGAAAAAATGTTCCTAATAGGAACAATCTATCCAAATTATATAGAAAAAAAAGGCTTTTTTAGTGAACAAACATTTTTTTCTATTTAAACTTGAAATTGCTTTTGTGCGGCCGCATAAAAAAATCTTTTTTGTTAAATGATATATTAATTTTCGGCGGTTAAATCTGAAAGGATTTATTTTCCGATTTGAAAACTAATATGATCTTGAAATGATGCCTAACTACTGGAGAATGTATTAAAAGAATTCAACCGCAGCACTATTCTGACGCGACATGTTTTGTTTGAGTCTAGTTGCCTGAATATTTTCTTTAGACTTGGTTCATGTTGGAATTCCAAAGATATGTAATGTAATGCAAAACGTTTTGAGAATTAAAATTTTTTCTGACAGATGCTGATTGAGAATTAGATCCTCTCAAAAAAAAATGGAGTAGTAGATTAATAATCATATCGATATTATGTTAAATAAAAAAATTCTCTCAAAACTAATAGCGACCTCAAGAATCGACTAAAAAATTTTATTATTTGTAATTATGCAGTTTTCACTGCCATGTATAAGAAGACACTTATTATAAATGGCTTCGGAAGAATAAAAATTTTATACTTTTTCTTTATATACTGGAATCTCAAAAATACATTGAAATGTAAAAGAAGGAGATAAGATTACAAGATAACTGTTTATGACTTAATAAAAGGTATCAGGTTCACGTCTTATAACATTTAGCAATTGAAAAAACAGCGAAGATTTCGTTTTTTTAAATAGTTTCAATATCTTTATATCAGAACTCTTTTCCTAAAAGTTCGAAAAAATATTGTAAAAGGTCATCAAAAATAAAAAATAGGATTTTATTTATTTTTTATATGAATTTTACTAATTTTAATTTAAAAATGATCTAAGCTAAATAAATTTAATCTGTTTTCAATTTCAAATCAGTAAAATTTTAGGTTACAATAAAATACAAATTATGAGATTAAAAAAATCTTTTACTAATGGATTTTATTTTTAGTTTTTACTTGCTTTAGTATATTTTTATAATAAGAATTATTTTTTTCAAATATTTATAGTCAAAAGAATGATTTTAAAAAAAATTTTTTAAAAATTGAAACAATTGTATTCTATCGTGTATAAATAGTTTTGAATTTGATAATATCTGCTATTCATATAAAAACTTGAATAATTCTCAATAAAATTGTAGGAGTTTAAAGACTTCAATAAATACAATCTAAGACGACTGTAATTTGCCACAAAAATATGAGTTAAAAGTAAAATAGAATTTAACGTGATGAAATTAATTTAGTAATGAATTTTTATGTTTCTATTTTATTTAACCAAAGAAATCTATAAGTAAATTGACCCAACCAAAATCAGTCTCAAAATCTTTTCTTTTTTTTGAATACGATCGAGAATTTTTTTCTATATATTTTATACAGATTGTTCCTATGACGAACATTTTTTCACTGGTTGTTCTTATTTAGATCAATGTTCCTAATAAGAATAGAAAAGTGATTTATAAAAATTTAACGATTTTTTTATTTTAAATTGAAAAATCTCAACCTTAGGATTATAACTTCTTGAATGATAAACAACATTTTTTGTTCGAAGAGTATATAGAAATTTTCTAGTTGTGATTTAAAAAGTTCATTTACTAATTTTTTTTCTTTTTTTCATGAAAATACATGGACTGTTCTTATTAGGATCGAACAGCGTTCCTATTAAGAGCAAATTCAATTAGATGATTTTTACATGATTCGATGCAGAAAATATTTCTGCATTCAAAAATGTGAAAAAATCTAAATATTTATACAAATTTTTTTAATAAAAAAACAAACAATCGACATCTCCGAAAAAGCTGTTAGCGCATTCTCTACGGGATTAAAATGTGAAACTCTACATAACTGTTAGCACTACCCTCTGTCGATAGTTTAATTGTACCTATTATAAAAACGATTTCAATTGCATTCTATGATAAAACTTATCAGAATAAGCAAAAGCTCCTGATTTCCGTTAGTCAAGGTCTGTAGTGACCTTAAATGCTATGTTGACCATATTCGGTAACAGCCTATAACGAATAGCCGTTCGCGATTGGTTTTGATGTTTAATGCCAAGTCTGGTGTGGTCTCATGCTATTCTTCCCTGTTCATCAAAAGCTGCACCTATGGATATGATTAGAGTAAATGCTGCTTAAGTGATTAATAAAATATCTTGTACAATATATTAAAATGTCATGGATTATACAAAGTAGATCCTATCAAAGTATCATCATACCATTCATTGATTTAAATTGTAGATCATAGAGTTTTCAATTTATCAGAATTATAAATTTTTCATGAATAACTGATTGTGACAAAGTTTCAGAACATTGTATGTCCTCCTCTAGCACCTTTAAGAGCATTAAATCTTTTTCTCATGCAGCACAGGAAATCAATAAAAAGATCTATGTCATCCGCAACATCTCTAAGTGCATTGTCAATGTTAGTTTTGAGAACATGCAAAGTATATATGTTTTGACGATCTTTACTTCCCATCAGTTCTTCGACTTTGTCTTTGATAATGGCACCGATGTTCTCTGCAAGATTCATGTCGGGTCTGGCACCGGGTCAAATTGAATTACTCCAGAACTTGGACTCTCGTCCTTCAAAAGGTGTTGTATTGCATTAGCTTTCATACAGGGTGCCTTGTCGTGAAAGAATATGACTTCATTTGTATCGAGAACATTATTTGGATCTCAAATAAATGGAATTACGTATTTTTGAGGAATATTTTCACAAAAATAAACACTATCCCAAGATTGTCCTTGTTCTTTCAATACTTATATAAGTTTCTTTGTGGTGAATATTACAGATATTCTAACAGATCTCGCGTCCTAAGCAATTTCATAGTATCGTTTCTCATTGTTAATGTCTTCGATATTTTTACTCAAATTGTATCATTTTAGTGGTTCAACTTTCTGATTACTTAAGCATAAAACTCATCCAACGATAAGATTTGCAGAAAATCTTCTTCTTCTATCCAATCGACAACAAAATCTGCAAGTAATTTCTGATCTTCAGTAGCTTTTCAATGAGATAGAAATGTTTTAACCCTTGCTGATGGCGTTCATGACGAACAGCTCCATCATTTACGCACTGTTCTGTTTTTTACAAAATTTCTCTTGCAGCTTTTTGAGAGCTACTACTCCTCACACCACTTACAGAAGCAATAACGTTTTTGCTATTCTGAGAGAGTATCTTATGTGGACCACTTTCCAAACAGTATGTAGCATTCTTCAGTAGTTTTATTCTAATTTCTTCGTACTCAGCTTTTGTCACAGCGTAATTTTTCGAAAATAGATTGGTGCGTGATAAATGAGTTTTCTGTTTTTGCAATCATTTTATTCCGTATCTCACGATATATGATACAGCAAATTCTGTCCAAAAATCGTTGTTTTTCTGAGTAATTAAGAACACCGGCCATTTTCATTCAATAAATTGACGTGTTACAGGGTTGTCCTAGTTTAATGAATATTCGATTCAACTTCTAATACAACCAAAAGAGTTGGTTGCGCGAGCAATAGACATACAAAAAAGAAAAGAAAATAATAAAGCTTGAAACAGTGCCGATATTTATTCATTCTCTTCTTATCTGTTTGTACACATATTGCATAGTTTTCTTTTCTCAATTGTTAGTCGTGAGTAGTGAATTTCTACTGCTTTAGAATAAGCACGTTATCCAGCTCGCTCACGTACTTCGTTAAAATCAATCAAGATAAAACGAATGAGAATAACATCAAATATGTAACCATCAGATCTAACAAAATGCACAAATAATATCACTTCAAGCCAAAGAAAGTTCAATCTATCAATAAGTAGTTTATTCGTTGAGAAAGAGATAAAATTTTTCTTTAATAGACTATATTGTGTAATCTATAACATTTTAATATACTATGCAAGATATTTTATTAATCGCTTAGATAATATTTACTCTAGTTGCACCGATAGATGCAGCTTTTCCTGGACTTTAGTATGGTATATAAACGCTCTGATATTAACTGTTCTTTAGGTTATAAAGAGGGAGAGACAAAGATTATGTGATGCAATGTACTGTCTGCAATAATATGTCATGTTTTTATATTCTATATTTCTAAGAATTTTTACTTTTTTGTGTCCTTAACGTCACAACAAAAATGAATATTAAATAAAAAAGTTTATTGAGTGATAAAATAACATGCGAACATAAGTATATATGGCGTAAGACTGAGAGTAGATAGGAAGAGGAACAAGAAAGAGAACAGAGAAGAGAATGGAAGTGTGCTGAAACATAGCAGAGTGTTGATAGTGTCCATCTAATAATGGTTCCTATTCAATCTGTCTTTCAACCTTTTAAGAAAAAAACCTGTTTATGTATAAAATTTTTAACTAATAGTTTCATCAGATTTCTAGCGCTGAAGGTGTTCACAAAGCGACTATGTTAATCAAAGCCATACCTTTTAAGAAGTACAAATAATAAAAATTTTTTTTGCTTCCAAGTTCTAATTGTTGAAAACCTAATTCCAGTCTATCACTGATGTCATATACTGAAGAAAGTACTTTCTTATCAGTTGATCAAAATTCTGCTTCTGTATCTATTTTTATCACAAAAAATCGTCATCAAATACAACTTATACAAAAAAAAGATGAAAAGAACTCATTCGGAGCCATTTGAGTGGTTTTGAATGTCCGACTAGTTTCTTCGATTGGTTACACTCTCTAACATCATCTCATAGACTACTCAACTGTGCAAATATTACTCCATGTTTGGTCAAAATAACGCTGCATTTAAAGAGAAATAATATTCTTTTTTTTATGAAGAAAACAACTATAATTCGATGATAATCGAAGTGTTTTTCGTCAAGAATATATTTTATTATGGCAATAAGAATGTCAATATGACTATATTAAATGGAATTATTCATCGCATTTGTTCGCTAAGTCCCTATTGCCTTCAAAAACTTTGGTTTGTCTCTTTCCAAGATAATATATGACTACTTCTATCAAAATTTCTTACTACATTGTTATCATCACATTTTAGTAGTTACATATACAGATAAGAAGTTGAATTCTGACAAGATATTCGATGACACATAGCAGACGCGCACGAGTATACTTATAAGATAACAAACTACATTAAAACACATACATTAAAGTGAAATATATTCATGTCACAAGCGATCGCATCAACGTCTCAGAAGATGGCTCTATCGCTTCAAACATTACCAGTGGAATTGGTTTATCGAATTCTCGATAATCTTCCAAATGAAACAATTATTTTATCCTGCCGTAATGTCTGCACAAGGCTCAATACAATTATAGATACATATCATCCGTATCAGGTAATCCTTCGTTGTATTATAAAATCACATGTTCATCATCTTTCCAATACTTCATTTTCTTCTTTCTGATTTTAAATGAATAGATTTCATACAGTAGTATTCTCTAGTTGAGTGTATTATATGAATAAGAAAATTCACAGAAATATTCAAAAAAAATTTTCAAGATGTTAAAACATTTGTTTTCAATTGGATAGTATTCGAGTTTTACTAAACTGCGTTAAAACGGGTTACTCGAAACAGAAAGATTTTCTTCAGAGCTGAATGAGCCTAAATTTATGTTGGTCTGCTAAGCTCGAGCTTTATTTCTTTTTTACATGAAATGTTTTCTACATACGCAAAAAGAAAAAGTAACTATAGTATTAATCGATTAGTGATAACTAAAATAAATTGAAATCTATCAATAAATGTCAACAAATGGATGCTAATCAAAATTAAATAGCATCATTTTTCATCAAAATTTTTACATAGCTGATATATTTTGTAATCGATAAAAATTTGGAAGTTTTACTATACGAACACTTTTACAGTTTCATATAGCTAATAAAAGTAACAAGAAAGGTTGTTCAGTTCGATGGCAATACATATCCGACGGAAAAAAAATTGACACTTCAATACTTCGAAATATGAGTAAGGTGCTGTACTTTCCTCGTCCTTCAGAGTAATAAAGACTTAGTTATTCCTTCGTATCTTATTCACGCATCATGTTAAGTTTACTAACAGTTGTATGAAGCTGCATGAGTATTACTGTTCTTGATGAGATAAGCACTAAGAAAAAACGTGTTCTCACGAATATAGATCGCACATGTTAAGGAGTTGCGAATTTTTTTAAGAAAAGAAGCTCAATAAATACTAGAAAATGAGTAATCATCTGCATGGATGAATGTGGAACATGCATCACATAGGAATCATTTTAGATATTGACCATTTAATCAAAACTTATTCGCAAAGATATCAAATAGAATCCATTTTCTAGAAGTGATTGTCATCTATTCCTTTTAATTTACTTATAGGTTAGATTCATTCATAGTGTGAATAACAATCCAAAAAGGATTTGTGCCATTATGTCATTGTTTTCAAGTTATACTCGTTTTTCTGCATTTTTAATCTGTAGCAGAACATTACAAAGAAAACTGCAATAAGTAATTTTGATCTGAAACTTCATACAATAATAGATCTCATAATCCTTACAATATTCTTAAAGTGCCAGCTCATACACATGTCTTCCTTTTAAGATGTCAGTACACATGTCATACATGAAAATTAAATTCAACTACTCACTGTGAAAGATATGTCATTTACTGCGGATGCCAGAGGAAAACACATATTGGATGTCCCAGGAAGAATGGACCTCCTAGTACTTTTAAGATTTTTCCTCTCTTGTCCATGTAATTAAAGACTTTTTTACTATCAAAAGATAGCGCTTGAAATTCTCTACAAAACCATATATGACTAGGCTCAAAAACAGTTTCAGATATATTTGATAAAAGATCAAGACTAAAGACATACAAGCAGTTATAAAATCTAATGGATGTTCCATAATAAATGGTGATACTTTGCATTTCATACTGTAATCTCTACGTTTTATTAAAAAAACAAAATATATCATAAGATGCAGCATGAAAAGTTCTACAATGTGCAAACTACAGTTTATTTTAATTGTATACTTATTGTTTTCAAAAAAAGCAAAACTCTACACGATCGATTTTCGCTGTTGCGAAAACTGATTACACGAGATTTGAAGTTATTTTGAACTTAAAAATGTCATAAATAAAATAAACTGTCCTTTGTAAGTTATAGAGCATTTCTTGCTGCATCTTATGATATATTTTATTTTTTCAATAAAGCGTAGAGATTACAATGTGAAATGCAAAGTGCCAGCATTTATTGTGGGACACCCGTTAGATTTTACAGTTGCTTATATGTCTTTAGTCTTGATCTTTTATCAAATATATCTAAAACTGTTTTTGAGCCTAGTTATATATAGTTTGGTAGAGAATTTCAAGCGCTATCTTTTGATAGTAAAAAAGTCTTTAATTACATGAATAAGAGAGGAGAAATCTTAAAACTAATGGGAAGCCCATACTTCCTGAGACATCCGATGATTATAATAAAGCAACCACATTTTGAGTATTGTGTGATTTCAAGTTTTCGGAAGTCCTTAAACAATATTTGTAGACCTTATGTGTGATGATATTGTCTAACAACACATACAGTTCCTAGTGTAGTCCGCGTATTATATGATCATAAATGTTTATGATAAAATATGCGTGACATGCAAGCAGCTTGTATATCGGAGTGTTTTTTTTTATTTTCAAGCTGATTGATAGACAATATTCTTATTTTCCAAGTTGGCTTAAAGGTAGGCACTTAATATGCAAGCTGGTTAATAGACAGTGTACTCGGTATGCATTTATTCTTCCTTTCATCTCGCATTCATGCTAGCTATATTTCAGACTGCTTGTTTTACATCCTACCTGATATTTATGCTGCTTGCCACATGAAATTGGACTGAGTTATAATTGATCATGGAAAAGAAGTGTAAATGAGTGTATCGAGATGCTCAGTACGCTTTTACAAGAATAAGAATTGTGGATTATCTGTCGCTCGAAGTTTACTAAATAAAATAATGGTTAAAAGTATGGTTTCTTTACTATGATTAATGAGTTGACTAATATTTTTTTTAATAAAATGTTTGATAATCGCCAAAGATCCGCCTGTTTACAGGTGAATATCCTATAAAAAAACCACGTCTTTTGATCAAATCGCTCGAAAGTCAACTACGAAAGTCAGTATGACAAAATTCGTGTTCCCCGGTTAATTCATATGATTGATAAAAACAGCATCATTATCGAGCGATGTGCGCTTCATTGAATATTATGTTCGACTTGTATTCAACAGATCTTGGATTTGAATCTTAGTTCAAGATGCCACGTGAAAATTGTCGTCCTCCTTCTTCACAGTATTTGAGTGTTATGTAATAATTTGCTACAGTGTGTTAGTTTGACTCTAACACAAAGTGATGAGTATTTTTTAATTTTTAAAGATATAACTAAACGCCTTACATTACATTACAGTGAACGCTCTCACAAGCATTACAAAATGAAGCATCTTCACATAAATAGTTTCAATTTCTCTCTTTGCATGGTAGTGCGTAAACATTTTGATAAATATTCTGTTGAAACCAATAGAATCGGTACTTTGAATGGAGATGCATCAAACACGATTAAAATTATTTATTTATTTCCTCACTGTTAACAAGAATCATTTTCTCGTTTATTATAATAAATACTACTTATACAATGTTTTTCATCATCAAAAACTAAATATGACAACAACAGTTAAAATTACCACAATTTCAAGCATTTAAATATGCTAAAAAATAAATTTTCATAAACTGCCTCCGTGTCTTCTGAGCTTCTACCTTCAGTCATATATATAGTAGAATAAAGATTATTTCTCGAAAAATCGATCGAATATTCATGTATATGTAGAATTTATTT
>JAJEKB010020913.1:423531-485423 GCA_022393335.1 Macrotrachela quadricornifera
TTTTTTTACTGATTCGGTAGTTCTCGCGCCTTGTATCTTCTAATCATATTTAAACAGTTTCAATCCGTCTTTGAATGTTCACGAAACTCAAAAAGAACGAAAGCCTCTATCAGAAACTCAATTTTGTTTTTCGTTTTTCTCCAAATGAAGTTTTGAGAAAAAATCTAATTTTTCTCGGTGTTATCTTCCACGCTACGACCAACTGATTCATGATTCATGATGTCCCATACGCTTACCGCCCGTTGGAGCTAACCACTGTGCGGATTAATTTCTTCCATATCTGTTTATCTTGTGACATGTAGAACAGGTCTCGTCTGCTGTGTCCACTCCAGTCTTTAATGTCATCCAGCCATTCCCTGCATGGACGACCTCTTCGATTTTTCATCTCTAATCTTCCGAATATGGAGTGTTTTATCAGCCTGTTATCGTTCATTCTATAGATGTGGTCGAATAACCTTAATTTTCGTTTCTTAATTATGTCTATTATGGTTTCTTGTTTCAATATCCTCTTTCTTATGTTTTGATTTCTTATCATATCCTACCAACTGATTCTTCGTATTCTTCTATAACATTTCATTTCGAATGCGATGAGCTTCTTTTTATCAGTCTCTTTTAGAATCCATGTTTCTGTGGCGTATAGTAATACGCTGAAGACGCACGTTGTTAGAGTTTTCAATTTGTTTTGAACTCGCAATTTCTTGCCCTTCCATATATGTTTCAGGAACGCCACTGCTCCTGTTGCTTTACTTATTCTTCTCCTGATCTCTTCTGAGCAATTGTTGTCCCATGTTATCAGACTACCTAGATATTCAAACTTATCGACATTTTCGATGGTTGCTCCTGATAGATGTAATGCTTGTTCTATACTTCTTTCGCCAAAAACCACGGTTTTGGTTTTGACTCTGTTTACAACTAGTCCTGTTTGTTCTGGAGCTACTCTGATTATCTCAAATTGCTTCTGTAGTGAGTTACAGTTCTCGTCTATTAAGTCGATGTCGTCTGCAAATCTGAGATTATTCACCTGCATTCCACTGATGGTGATTCCGCAGTTGCTTTCTTTCACGTGATCTATTACTCGTTCGAGGTATGCGATGAGCAGTAGTGGTGATAGAGGGGCTTCTCGTCGAGTTCCTACATCTATGTGGAACCAATCTCCATGGTTCTTCCCTATTCGTATTGCTGATTGGGCTTTTTCATATATTTTCTGCAGTAGGGTAACCATTTTTTCCTCTACACCATATGGTCTCAATACTGTCCAAATGACTTTGTGTTTGATCGTGTCAAATGACTTCTGGAAGTCTATGAAGCAATTGTATATTTTTTTCCGTGTCTTTTTGCTTTTTCGGCTATTAGTCTGAGTGTTAGGATTTGGTGTACTGTACTTCTGTCTGTCCTAAATCCTGCTTGTTCTTCTGAGAGGTGAGGCTCCAGTTGATTCTTGAGCCTGTTTAGTAGGACGACTAGTAGTATTTCTCCTGTATGGTTAATGAGGGAGATTATTCGGTAGTTTGAACATTCACTTAGATCTCCTTTGTTCGGTATTGGTATTAGGATAGATTTTCCTTATTTTTTTGGGAGGGTACCTTCGTGCCATGCTTTATCGCACAATCTGTGAATATGTGTTACTAATGTCGATTTTAGAGTTAAATAGCTGTGGGCATTTTTTTGAATAACTTTTGATAGGAATGATATGGAGACCTGCGGTTTTCACCATTTGAAAGAGCAGATGAAGACGCATCGAACCATATATAGGAAGACTTTTCTAACGGCTTTTCTAAAGGTTTTAGCCAAACATTTTCAAAGAATTGCGTTTTTCTTATGCGCGTAAAAAGTGATTTTTCTATCGAAATACCATTGAAAAACTTCATTTTTCAAATATTTTGCGGAAAAAATGGGTGTTGAATTGCATTCTAATGTCTAAAATATCTTATTGGTAGTAGTTAAGAATAGAGCTTTTCCATAGTTTTTTGTAGCTCTTCAGTTGGCGGTTCTAGCAAATTTCTGAAAATCGATAAATTGATATCGCAGTCATGAGGGACATGTTGTTTTTCTTGCCGCTATATGTAACACTATTAGAAAAGTCTTTCCATATATGGTTCGATGCGTCTTCATCTGCTCTTTCAAACGATGAAAACCGCAGGTCTCCATCTTATTCCTATCAAAAGTTATTCAAAAAATGCCCACGGCCATTTAACTCTGAAATCGACATTAGCATCTTTGAGCAATTGTTAACTTTTTCCTGGAAGAGGGTGGAAAGTGAGAGAAGTAAAAGAAGCTAGTTGTTGTACTATTAGTCGAAAACCTACGACGAAGTGGCCGTCATTCGAATTATATTGTAAAATAATTTAATGCAGAAGTTTTCTTTGTTGCCAAATTAAGGCAAGTGCTACTAATAGTCATGCACTCATCCCGCAATTATCCCACTCGATCGTTTTTTCTATCTGATTCTAGCAAGCGATCAAATATGATAACAATCAAAGCTAGAAATTATCCAAATCCGCGAAAATTAAGCTAGGAATTTCTTATCTGTAACAATCTCGATCCATATTTAAATATTGGTAATCGTTTTAACAAATTCCCTTAAAAAATTAAAAAGCTCTCAAAGTTAATCGCTGCCTTGTCTCGGCTCTTTCCTGTCATCATTTAAAAAACTTTTCGATTAGCTTCCCCAAAATGCCTGTTGCTTCTTGCTTCATTATCAATGCATTCGTCTACTTTTGTCGCGGGCGAATCATAATATCAGCAAATAAAATATTATAACGATTATGACAGACAGGTCAGTCAGATCGCAGAAAGTGGCAGAGAGAAAGGTTCAGTCGAAAAAAAGACTGAGTTGCTCTGCAGTATGTCGTGGGTCCACCAGTTCTTGGTAAAGCAGATCTATTTGGATCACAAGTCGCGATCCTCAACAAACCATAAATAGGATGTCTGAAAACAGATTCATGAGTTACAACTACCATTCCTGAGACGATCCGAAAAGTCATAAAAGTTGTATTCCAACAACGGTGTAAAAGTTACGTACACACTGTTAAACATCAGCTCAACCCTTTGGAGATGGGATTTTTTTCTGTGTATTTCATCATAAATCAATTTGAATTTTTATTCGACAAGAAAATTTTCAAAGTGTGATACAGTTTAACATGCGTAAAACCAACGTACCATATTCCTGTGGAGACAGGAACGTTTCGTGCAGGATTTTACACTTCCAAAATTTTCGCTGAAAATCAACTGTGTTAGGTGTATTATTCACTATTGATTATCGGAAAAAATAATCTAATTATAATCTGAACTATACCAAAGAAGTTTCTAATAAAATACTTAATAAAACTAATCTCATATAAGAATCTTTGTGTTTCCAAATACCAGAGAATCACCATGGCCCCTTCTTTATGGATTAGAAAGAGCATAATTAGCTACCGAAAATATAGAACCAGTTGGATTGCTATTCAGTATTTGAATCAGTTATTACTTATACAATTGGATGTAATTGGAATTCAATTGAAATATGTTTTTTTATGGACTTATGCAGTCTAACTGTCATAGTGCATGATTCATCAGATTTTAAAATGTGAAATCAATTTTATTTATCTTTTTGTAATTGTTTCTTTTTGCCTGAATAGGATGTAATAGTATCGACTGCTTGTTTTATTGATTTTATACTGCTTCAACTAATATCCGTATGCCGAAAGCTTTCGTTTATGTTCCATTATACAGTGAAACTTTGTTTTTTCTTCAAATTGAATAGAACTGTTCTGATTATCAAACATAGTGTAATGGACAATAATTGGCTTGATGATGAAAATGATGATAGTGATAATGGACTAGAAGTTCATTGGAGTCTTCAGTATTTAGACCAACAATGTCGCGAAATACATTTGAAACAATAGTTTCCTGTCTTAGATTCGATGATAAAACAACAAGGGAGGCAAGGAAAAATACGGATAAATTCGCTGCAGTTCGTGAAATATGGTTGGATTTCCAGAACAATTTGAACAAATGCTATTCAATAGGATCTTTTGTGACAATTGATGAACAGTTGGTTGGATTTCGCGCGGAAAATGTCCTTTTCGTCGGTTTACCTCGAAAAAGCTCGATAAATATGGAATAAAACTTTGGTTATGCAATGATAACCTAGTCAAGATAGACAGAAGAATATAGGTGCTATCATAGTTTTACAATGGACAATTTCTTTACTAGTATTCCATTAGCAAAACAATTAGGAGTTCACAATATTACCTTGATAGGAACATAACGCAGTAATATGTCCGAAATACCCGTAGAATTTTTCTCGAATAAAAATTGTTCAGTTGATTCTGTAATGTTCGGTTTTAACGATAATCTAACACTAGTTTCATACGGTCCAAAGATAAATAAAGCTGTTTTGTTGCTCTCATTGAAACATCATGATCACAAAGTAGACTCAACAAATGGAAAGTCACAAATTATCTTGGATCATTATAAAAATGAGAGTGCTGTCGATTCTGTTGATCAGATGTGCCATAAATATTCCGCAAGAAGAGGCACAAAAAGATGGTCTCTCTTTGTCTTTTATAATATGTTAGATATCGCTGCTCTGATCATATGGAAGGAAAAGAATCCAGATTGGAACAAGAATAAAAAATATAAACGTCACTTATTTCTTGAAGAATTAGGAATAAGCTCAGTATCTCATCTTCTTGATATTCGTGCACGAACTTCAAAGTTCTTGCACAAAGATGTTCAAAGTGCATTAGCTGTTATGGATTATTCTAAGATGAAGAAAACATCACAAGAATTAAATGAAATCTTCACGGACTAAAAAAGAAAACGATATTCACTTTTTAACCGTACGAAAGATAGAAAGATTCTGAACCCATTTGTAACGAGCATTGTGTGAAACGACTTTAATGTGTCACTTGATCGAATTAAATACATAACACTTTTAAATCATTTTATCCTCTAACCGAATAGAAAATAGTGTAACTTGGACAAACATATCGGTTTCATGACGAAAAAATCATGTAATAAAAATATATTATGTGATGGCTAAAATAGGCTTGGTAGCACCAGGATTAATAAAAAAAAGAAAATGTATGTCAAACGTATGGTTATACGACAGATATTTGCTCTTTTTTTCCACGTATGTTTCTATCACATATATATGCAATGATACATATGTTCAGACAGTTTCATTTCATTTTTAAAAAGAGAAGATAAATATATAGTTATTATTTTTGAAATTACAGTATATTTTTATATTCTATAGAAAAGAATTTAAAATGTCATTATTGACATTATATTTATACAAGGCATCAACTATTGATTCTTAGTTTATGCAGAACATATATTCACTGAAGTATGTCGTACTTACACTAAAAGCACTATAGATAGCTGACAAACTATGAAAAGCTTTTTTTTCATCAGTAAAACTATATTTATAATATATTTTTCAATAAATACTATCTATTTGGCCTACATTGTGGGGTATTTTGGGGATGAATGCGGGACTTTTTTTATTATCATTTTGAAGAGGAAGAAAAGCTATACAACATATATGAAATATAGCGTGGAACTCGAAAAAAAATGACTGAATGGCAGCCAATATACTAAAAAAAAATCGGTCCACTTTCCACTCGAAAAATTCACTAGTCATAAATAATATTTCATATATAACTATTGAACAGTCTATATAAATATAACATGTAAATAGGTAATTTTGTTCAGCTTTTAATGCTCTATCATTTGATGTGTAACGCGAAAAATTTCATTAATTTTTTATTATAAAAAATTCTCAACTCTATATAGATGATTTTTGAGAATATTTTTCGAATAACTTCGTGAGTGGTTGACAGTAAAATTATCCGTGTTCTCATAGTTGAAAATGTATGTTTTTCAGTTTTATGATTGAAGCGATGAGCAATGGTATTAAGTGTTTCAGTTTCTATTTGAAGTTTGTTTAAAATAGCTGTTCCAGAATTGAGAAAACAGTACATCTGAAGTTCAGTATTTTAAACAGTAAGATGTGGAAAAAATCGAATTTACAATAAGTTTTAAATAGTCCGTCTTTTAATTAAACACTATCTCTTTTGAGAAGCTACGTTTTACACTACAATAAATCAATTGTTCTCGGTCTGAACGGTAGTATCAATCAACAAACATATTACTGATCATAAATATTTAAAAACAGTAATTTTATATTTAGTACAAACAGGGTGTCCCAAAAGTCCCTTGTACTTAAATTATTCGTTTATCTTCACTAGTTGTTTTAACTTCATCGACTTATTTTTGTTAAATGATAGATGGATGCATTAAGTTTTTCCTATATAAACAAATTTTATAAGCACTGTCCAAAGATATTATCTTTCAGCAAAAATTGAAATATAAAGCATAGTCATTCAATCTAGAAAATAAAAAAAATTAATTTTTGATATTTCGCCGAAAGATGATATCTTTGGACAGTACTTATGAAATTTATTCGTCTAGAAAACACTCGATGCATTCATCTATCATTTAAAAAAATATAAGTCGATGAGGTTAAAGCAAATAGTGAAGATAAATGAAAAATTTAAGCGCAAGAGACTTTTGGAATACCCTGTATGTATTCTTTGTGTTGTACATGAAGAAGAGAAATAAATGTGCTGTGTAATAATATATTTGCTTCTCTCAATCATCGCACAAAAAAGAAACGTGAACTTTATGCCCATGAAAATTTACTTTTATCGCCTAAGATAAGAAAACAAAAAGGTTAGAAGTCGTGTAGAATAAAACAAAGTATAAGAAGATTCGTTGCTATATTTTTTTTTATTTATCGAGCGCGCACGTCGACGCACATCTACATAAAAAAACACGTCATTTTCGATCATACTAGCAACGTTATAATTTTCCATCGTCTTCATCATGCCGTCTGAAAAAAATCCTGTCTCAAATGGTGCCAGTATTCCATGTGGCGATACTCTTTATCATCAACGAAATGGAGTTGATTCCGATAATAAAGAGAAAAAAGCCTTTTCAACGTCACGTGCTACAGAGGAAGATCTACACAATGTATTCAATCCTAAGACTTATGTGCCTGGCTCACATAAATATTCTCGACAGTATTTACATGAACGTTTAAGTCGTTCCATTCTACATGAATTCAGTATCGATGAACAAAAAGCAAGAATTGAATTAGCTGCTGCCTATCGATTAGCGGCAAAGAATGGTTGGTTAGAATCGATCTATAATCATATTACTTGTAATGTGAAAGGTCCTAATGGTGAACATCATTTATTAATTAATCCTCTTGGCTTGAACTATCGTGAAATTACTGCTTCATCATTGATTAAAATTGATTTCGATGGAAATACAATTCATCCAGGTGTCGTCGGTGATATTATGGGCGTGAATCGAGCTGGTTTAGTCATTCATTCCTGCATCCATCGTGGTCGTCCAGACGTTCGGTGTGTCAATCATAATCATAATTGGGCTGTAGCTGGTCTTTCGGCAACAAAGAATGGTGTGATCGAATTAGCACAAACGACACATATCACTGGAGAAATTGCCTATCATGATTACGAAGGAATTGTTGTATCAAACGAAGAACAAGAACGACTTGTGCGTGATTTAGGCGATAAAGATGTGATGATTTTACGTAATCATGGTCTAGTCACTTGTGGTCCATCAATTGCTGCTGCATATTATCATGCGTATACGTTATGTGCCGCTGCAGAAATGCAATCGCATGCATGTTCGATGGCTTTCAATAAAGATGATTTATTGGTGCCCGAAGATCGATTGGTCAAATTGAGCATGAATATTGCGAAGAATTTCAATCAAAGCTCATTTGGTACCTTAGAATTTGCTGCTGCTATGCGAGAACTTGATTATGATCAAGAGCATTCTCCTTTTCCAGACTATCGAAACTAAATAATCATGTGATTTTTTTTAATATTCAGAATAAAGGAAAAAAATTGTTCAAGAGAAATTAAACAGTTTAGATTTGTGTATAAATGACTAAACACATTGAATAGTTTCTAAGTATAACAATGTTCTTCTTGTCCTTCGAATTGAATCAGACGACCTGACATGTAATTTCCTTAGTTTAAATGAGATTTCTTTGACTCAATAGACAGTATTTAGTTTGTAAAAAATAAACAATTTTCTTTTTTTTCTAATTTCGGTTTAGTTCAAAGCGGATTAGACTTGATAAATATTTGTTTATGTTAAAAATCAAATTATTGTTGATTTGGAAAGATTTCAATCAATTATAATTTTGATTTTGGTGCAGAAAAATTCGATTGAAATCTGATAAAATCTTATATAATCTTACTTTTTTTTAATGGGAAAACACCATTTGAAACTCTTATATATTCAGTTTGAGTGTTAACAGATTGATATTTCTCAGCTCAGGAGAACGATGTTTTTTAAAAGAGAAAAATACGTCATCCCGTAGGGGAAGTACAATAAATATATTTTCTTGAACAAAAAATTTTTGGAATGTTTAGTAAGCACAGGAGACTGCAAGAATGACTTTTTGGACAACTCTTAAAATACATGAAAAAATCGAGTTTTTGGTTTTCTTGTATATCTTATATCCACTATAAAAAGTTATCCAACTCAAAATTTATTGTGATGTCTTGACCCGTGGGTATTGCCTGTACAAAACGACAAAATTTGAGAGCATGTTTAGGGAAAATCACATACTGTCTTAATTAATTTGAACTTGAATTTTTATAAACTCATGATGTACCATGAAATTATATTTAATATTAAAAACTACAATCACTATGTATAAGGCATCTTATTTTATACAGTTTTGTAGTCCAGACGTTTTTGAATCTATAAAATACCAAACTTCTTTTTTCTAACATGTATTATAACTTTGAAAATATATTAGAAATATGGTAGATATATGTCATTGAACATAATTTTTGTTTTTTGTATCATTTCAAGAATTAAAAAAAATTCTTGTTCAATCACGCTGAATATTGTATTATATGAGATGAGATGATAGAGCCGAAAGGAACGAATAGCTTTTGTATTAGGGGTTCTTGTCGATAATGTATCATAAAGACAAGATAATTTTCATAAAATAATATTCATGCAAAAATAGCTGGAGTGATTTGATTTACTCCACATGCGGTAGTTTGGATCGACTCAGTATTGATTTTAGTATTTTTCATGATACTTTTTTATAATACATGATTTTTTGGAAATTTTTTCGTCATTTCAAAGAGTAAACCTAAATCTACTTCTGATAGAAAAATTTCGTCTGCACGACGTAAAGCAAAAGAGAACGAAGGAAAACAAGATGAATTTTTCCAAAATTGATCCAAATTCCCCCACTTAACTGTATTCGTCGCTTAATAAGACGACATGCGATGACATACGGTAATGAAAGGGTTAAACAAATTATTTTTTCTGCCAACGTCATCTTGAGGTGTTCATGGGTAACCAACAGCATGTCTCGTACCAAGATTCACATGACTACAGAGATAGGAGGTGCTCTTTGCATAGCAGCTGGTGAGCAGAAAACGAATAGAATACTAAACGCAGTAAACAATTATAAATTTGTCGTTCTTTGTTCTTGTTATTTTTTTCTTCGCTATTGTTTCATCCGTTTAGTCACCATGGATTCAACCAAAGAACGAGCAGGAACATTGGTAACGACTCGTACATTCCTTTCTCTTTTCATACATTCACATTACATTTACAGAAGTAACAATCATATAAAATTTTATAGTAACTATAGCGTACATGTCGTCTCCAACTCGTGTAGAATGGATGTGGAAATCTAATGAAAATCTTTGGAATTCTTCACAAAAAGAAGAATGGCGTTCCTATTCTGATGTTGAAACAGCTATCATTGAAGAGGCATATAAAAAGAAATTGCCAGAAGCTTTAATTGATGATTATCACATCAATTTTAAAAATTCTGTTCAAACATCAAATTCAAATGAACACAATCAACGACCTGTCAAACGTGTTGAAAGAGGCAGATCGACATTAGAGTCAAGACTCAGAGAAGCAAGATTCATGCCCAGTCCTATTCGTCCTTCGGCACCTTTTGCTGAACAGAAATTTTTTTTGGGTTTTATTGGTGAAATTTTCGAAATGTTTGGTGTTAATGATAGCAATGCTCTTGCAGAGCCGACTAATCGCCGACTGATGATTGAGAAGGCAGCTGAAGGTATCATCATCGAAGGTAAGCTTCTGGACAAGCAGAAAGAAGCGGAATGGATGGCTCAACAACTTCTAAACATCATAGATGGAACTGATCAACAAGTTTGGGAATGTTGTGCTCATCTCTACACAATGGAATCGTTTTTATATCAAAAAATGAATGAATATATGAGACTTTGTGGTGATGAAAAGAATAAAGCCCTTTGGAAAAGTAAAGTACGCACATTTGGGTCTTTCGCTTATCTCCTTCAGATGTTGACATATTCCAAAAACTATAACAAATTTTACGTTTATCGAGGAGCTAATTTATCTGATGATTTAATTGAAAAATTTCGTCAGAACATTGGTGCATTTCTCATGCTTCCAGCGTTTACATCAACAAGCCGAAATCAAGCGAAAGCTGAACAATTTGGTAATACTCTTTTCATCATTCATACTAGCTCAACGAGTGGAAATGATGTAGCACCATTCTCAGATTATCCTGATGAAGAAGAAACACTACTTAACGCCGATTTTAACTTTTACATACGATCTTGTACATTTGACAAGACAAAGAACAAATGGATTATAAATATTTCCTCTTGGATAGACGATTAAGTGGTGATCTTGAAACGAAATACCATTATTCCAGAAAGAATTAGAACATCTTTCCTTTCCATTGAGTACTCATTTAAAAAAATTAAAGCCCATATAAACATCAGACGCAGAATATTCGTATTCAGGCACACTTCAAAACTTATATGCACCGCGTTTGGACAAAATTTGGTTTGCAATCACGTCTCTAGTGAAACATTTTTTGCGTGTAGACACGGTTCGAAATCATAGTCCGGTGAGACGCAATTGCTAATACAACCGCGATGAGATGCGATTTAAACTAAAACTGCATATGAATGCGATTTAATTTCGAATCGTGTCTATATGTCATTGATTCCTGCAATCTAGATGCAAATGTAAAGCACCTCTGACACATTTAGATACAGAAAATATTTAACGAGGAATATAGATGAGAAGAGAAAAGGTAAAGTAAAATATTTGTATTGTTTATCATGATCAGTTCTTGTCTAAATGATATTGAATGACGACCACAAACAAGATTGTTGAAACAGGATATTCGTTTTTAATTCTAAATACTGAATTTTAAGGAAGCAACGATTAAAATTCTTGCAATAACAACTGTCGGCGATGGGGACAAGTTGTCAAAAATTTCATCAATATGTGCACGATTTGCTTCCTTTTCTCTTTTAAAGCTCACCCTTTTATCTAGGTTCGAACGTTCTTAGATTACTTGATATAGTGAAACAATAAGTGTGTGTTGGATCGAAGGAAGAAGACCAGTAACTATATGGACTAGAAGGTAAGAAGAGAACAGATAGAGAAAGAGAGCGTCGAATAACTATATACGTATAACAAGTGGGGAATAACCTCAATTGTTTACTATGTAACGTGATTGATTATCAATTGGTGAAAGAGTCAAAAATGTGAAATCAGTAGAATTAAATAATTCTACAAAGATCACGATTATATTGTTTTTACCTTTGATTAATTTGTAAAGAAGTCTTTCGACTGTTTTATGACTTCAACAACTAAATAGAGATTCTTTGATAGAATGCTTGAGTTTGTTATAGTTCTACCATACTCTCACAGGATGCTTAGCCATAAGAAGTTCTAAAAAGTTTCGTTGAAAAAATTGACGCTCCACGGCATTTTTTAAGTCGTACTGATATGCAGTTCGTGCCTATGTTGTGTTGATGATGACAAATAAAACCGACAAGATTCTCCAGTATTTTATCTTGTTACTGTTATGCATAATAATTATTTGCATTTGATATTATCGGCGAGAGATAGATAGAATATATTGTCTTTGTTTTATATTTACGCCTTGTATCGTAGTATCGAAAAAGAGAAAAATTCGATGTATGAAGATTTATTTGAAGAGCACGTCTCTCCTCCTACATTCTTTCTATGTATTGTAACCAATAATGAAAACAATACTCACAGTTTTAGAATGTACGTATTCTCTTTTTTGTTTTGATATAAATAAAGTGATTGTTTTCGGTCGAATGAACGATGGTGCAGTGATATATTTGACTGTATTTACCGAGAACGAAGATAAAAAAGGTGTTAACAAAGAGAAAAAAAAATGCTACTTGATAATACGAAGGACAGAGAGCAATAAGACACGCTAAGTAGATATAGCTCTAAGAAACACATAGTCTTCTTTTCCTGAAATATTTTTTTAATCGTTCATACACACCCTTTCTCAGTTTAAATTTATGTTTTGTCATAAAATTTGCACAGTCATTATCACCCTCACCTCTCATGATTGAGACCATCTATATTACTGTCTGTGAGAGTATATGATGCTATGTCAGTCACAATCTATGACGATCAGTGATAGTTTTTGGTGTTATGTCGGCCACGATCTGTGATCCTGTCGATGACAGGTTGTAAGAGCGATCTAAATTTCTATCCCAAAACACTTCAACATTCTCTTTTAGATCGTGGTTCATAGACTAATAAATATGATATTTATTCTGGACTATTCGTTTCTACTCTATAGTTTTTCTTTCATTATTAAAAACTATCTGAGTGTCTTTTCCAGAATTTCGATAAAAGTTTGACGATTCTTTAACGATACCTTTATCTACCGAACATAACTTTTAAGAACTTTTAATCTGTTAAACTTCGCAAGATAATGCTTATGTCACAATTTGTAAAAAGATTGTTTGCAATAAAGATTATAATTGAAAATGATCTATCGTGTTGAATACTTAGAGCAATCGAAAAATAATGGTGCAATTACCATATTTGTTTATAGAAAGGTTGAATGTGTTTTACTCTACTTTTCTATACTATTTGATCACCATTTAACTGATATCATAATAATAAAATAGAAGATAAGAACTGTTTTTATTGAAAACTAGCTAATGGCATTAATTCATAATAGATGAAACATTTTTGCATTTATTTTAATTATTACTTAACGGATCATATTAAAAAAAAACAAAATATCCAAGCACAAGATGTATTGTGAAAAGAGAATAGAATTTATAACGGATCACTTATTGTATAGTTGCACTTTTTGTTTTTAAAATGGACAAAACTCTTTTCCTGATGTCGAAATTTGTTCACGTCAGAGTTTATTATGAGTGAATGCCACTAGCTAGTTTTCAACAGAAACAGATCTTATCTTTTATTTTATTACTATGGTGTCGATTAAATAGCATATAACAATATAGTAAAAGACATTATATCTTTCCATACAAAAAGAAAATTTTTTCAACCTTTCTATAAACAAATTTGGGATGGCACAAACACTTTTGGATTGCCTTAATTATTTAACACGATTTTCTATTGAAAATAGTTGACAAAATATAAGAAAAAACGAAAAATAAATAAATGGTGTCATCTTTCGTCTGAAATAAAAATATAAATTATTGTTGGTTATCTTACAATAGAGATGATTCATATTGAAACATAGCACGTGTCTATAGTGTATACAGTACACGTGATAATATATATATATATATATTTGTCTTTTGTATGTAAAGTACATTTTTATTCTATTGATTATTATAAAAACAATTTCTTGTTTCTTTTATTTAATAATAAAATGAAACGATCAGATGGAAGTTTATGTGGAATACTCGGTATATCATCAGCTGAACGTGTTAGAGATCATTATGAAGGTGCTCGAACACATTTATTAAATTCAAGTGAAATTTCACGTAAAACATCTCATGAACAAGATTTATATTCAAAATATTATTCACAAGGTGAACCAAATGGTCAAACAATTTATTCATCAAAAGGTATAATTTATATTAAAATTTAATTAATTAAAAAAAAAAAATATTTTTTTTTTTCTTAAAATAAATTTAGGTGAACATTATACAGAAGTATGTCCATCATTAAAAAATTTTATTGATAATGAATTAAAATTAGATTTAAAATATTTTGGTTATATGGAATATTCATTTGGTTTAGAAGAACATCGAAATATATTTAAAAAACTATTAATACGTGATCATCAATTAGATGATTATCTTATTTCAGATGATCATTTTCAAGTTGGATGTTTTATGAATTCAACGAGATTATTAATGTTTGATTTAGGAAGATTTATTATTAAACAATTTAAAGATAAACAAGAGACAAGACAACCAACTGTATGTAAGTTTAATTTATTTCGTATATTTTTTTTTCTTAATTAATCAAATTTGTGTTAGTATCATTTGAACCTGGATGGGATTATGCTGGTGTTTATCAAAGTCTTGATATGAATGTTATTCATTTACCATTAACACCAGAAAATAATTTTGAACCTGATCTTAATCAATGGACACAATTTTTAAAAGAACAAAATATTGATCAAATTGATTTAGTTATTATTAATACACAACATAATCCAACGTAAGTTTATATTATATTTAAAGTATAATGATTGAATTATATATAATAATTATTAATTAGAGGAAAACAATGGTCATTAGATGTTGTTAATTATTTAATGGATTTAGCTGTTAAATATTCAAGTTATTTATTAATTGATGATGCTTATTATTGTGTTAATGATCCAACAATTGAAGTTGTTAATACTTTAAAAATTTGGTTAAAAAGATTATATGATACTAAAAATAGGTAAGATTTATTTGAGTTTTTTTTTTCTAAAACATTTAATTTAAATTAGTAAAATGAATGATCGATGGATTCAAACACGTCCATTTGGAAAACAATATAATTGTAATGCAATGGGTATTGCTGCTTTTAGTTCATCTCCTGAATTAATGTCAAAATTAAATCTTATTTATTGGGATCATAATTATTTAAATGGTTGTTTAAATGCACAAATTATTTCTCAATGGTTAAATAAATATCAACATGACGCTGATCAATTTATTATTGGTATGAAAGTTTATGTTAATTAATTGAATTTTTGAGATATTATAATTAAAGCAGAAATGGAAGATTTAGTCGTTATATTGATTTTCTAATAATTTTAAAGGTAGTGTGAGGAAATATTTGATATGTTGTTCGAAGTAAAAAAATGATCATAATTATATGTTTGTTATGATTTCAAATTTAATTATAATTTAATTGTTTTAATAGATAATGGACTTGAATTGGCTCGAAAGAAAGCATATGTTCGACAATATATGGAAAGCGAACTTGATTATCCATCAAAATCAATCTGTACTGGTCCATCAACATCTTATTTATTATTTGAAGTTCCAATTGTTTATTTAGAAGATAGAAAAAAAAGCAAAAGTGAAATATCTGAAGAATTTTCTGATGATTTATATTTTGCAACAGGTGTTATGCTTAGTGGAAATTTATTTAGTCATTCAAATTTATCATCTTATGTTCGATTACATTTAGGATCAGATCCAGCTAATTTAGAAGAAATAATGAAAAGATTTAAAAAATCTGGTCTTAATTATCAAATGAAACATAAATTTAATTCTTTTTCAACAAAAATTCAAAATTTAACAGATAAATTATGGAATATAGTTTCAAATTAATCTTTTTTTTTTATTTTTCTAAACAAGCTTATTTTAAATAAAAAAAAATATTGTATTTGTAGCTCAAAAAAAAAATGACATGACATTGTTCGATTTCTATTGAACAAAAAAGATAAGATTTTAATAGGAAAACATTCTACTTTTCTCACTAACTTTTTTTTTAGATTTATTCTCTTATAAAAAATATTCTAGAAATATTTTCATAATTAATATAAATTCTATTATTAACATTATGTCAACTTGCCTACAGTCATTTGATGATAAGATTTTTTTTTATAGACATAAATAAATGTGATCATCATTTATTTCTTAGAAACTTTACAATTATTTTAATCTTTTGGCGATTTCTCACCCCCTTTACAGACAACTCGATCACAAACATTTCTCCATTGCAACAGATGTGACCTAAAAAATGATTCTTATGATTTATCATCGTTCTCTTTCACCCTTAAGCTTTGCTGCAAACATATATCTATAAATGTAGAGTAATATCATTATAAAAAGTTTACAATGACAGAATTTCTTGCTTATATGAATATGTGAGTTCCATATTTTAGCCCTGAAAGGATTGCACTAACAAGCTTTTTTTCATAGAAAAAAAAAATTTTATCAATATATCATAAATATAATGTTCACCAAATTAGTGATTAGATATAAAAATCGAGGATGAATAAAATCATTCATTTCCCTATCATCAATATATTCTATAAGTGAATAACTAATGAAAATTCGATATTTTTGAAAATTTAATTATCTAATATAGGAAGAAATTTGTTTTCAAGATCTAATATTTCTAATGGTAATAAAATGCTTTTTCAATTATATTTTAATTAAATGAGTGTGTAAAACTGAATAGTTTATTTCGTATATACTAATGAGTTATTTGTAGATTAAATTCGTGTATAATTGACCTATAAAATATCAAAGTATGCTTGAAAACTAAATGCAAAAAAGTGTAAATGATATGTTAATTCTAGTTTAAATATATTTGTTTTGAATAGAACTATATGATGAATATGATAATTATCTTAAAAAGAGATTTATTTTTTCTATTTAATTCCGTATAACAGTATGAATATCCTAAGAGGATAAAATGAAAAAATTCTCTGAAAAGAGAATATGTTAACGCTCCAATGAATATTTTTTCTATTAAAAAAAAAGGTCTATAGAAATAATACATAGAATAATCTTAAAACAAATTCAAAAAATTATTCAAAATAAAAAAAAATGTCATCCTCTTCAATGATATTTGGAACATTAAATTTTATTTTAACATTAATAAGTATATTTATATTTATAATTATATTTATACTTTATTTTAAATTATTAAAAGAAGAAAGAATAAATGATGTATCAATATTATTAATGATGAATACATGTTTATCGGCATTTTTAACATCATTAATGGTATTAATAATGACTAGTTCAAATTTATTTAATGGATTTTTATTAATTAATATGAATTTTTGTTTTATATTTGGTTTATTTTATGATATATTTGAATGTTCAATTTATTATAGTTATTCATTACAATCATTTTATCGATTTTTTCGAATTATTTATTATAGAAAAAGATATCTTTTATCAATAAAATTATATAAAATTTTAATATTAATTCAATGGTTATTAACAATATTACTTTTTTTACCAACAATATTATTAAATTGGTATATACATTTACCAGGTGAAAAATATTGTCTTGTTCCATATAGTGATATAATTGCATCTGTATATTTAATAATAATATTATATTCAATTCCATTAATAATAATAATTATTATTTATTTATTAATAACAAAACATATTCGTTTAACAACAACAATAATTCAAATAAGAGAACGAGAAAGAAATCTACGTGATTTAATTGTTATTAGACGTATTGTAATATGTGTAACTATATTAATAATATTACGTTTTCCAACAATAATATTTATTATATTTGGTATAATTAATGGATATTTATATTATTTAACATATGCAATTGTTGGTTTAGTTACATCAATATGTTTAATATTAATTGGTACAATTAATATATTAATTACAAAGAAATTTAAAAAAAATTTTTTCCAATTTTTTCATAGAAATAATAATCAAATTAATCCAGCAATAAATCAAACGATTTCTGTTAACTAATTTTAATATTATATTCATAAAATGACTATTTTATAAACATCTAATTTTATCAAATATTCTTGCTAAATTAATAGTTATTTTCTCTTATTTCTGTATTGTGTTCTCTTAAAAAAAATAAAATTCTTTTCTCTTTTCAAATATATTTATTCGAATTAATAACATTTAATGAATAGAAAAAATAAAATTGGTCGTTACTATAAAATAATGATAGAACACTTGTTATCACATATTGACATTTTCTCAAGAAAATTCTCGGGCAACAATTCATGTGATACGTCGGCTCTTTTCAAAAAAGTCAACTGAAAACCTAACGAAAAATGAGTTAGAAAAAATGAGTAATATACTGTTCGATACGTCTTTATCGGCACTTTCAAACAGTGAAAAGCGCAGTTTTCTGTCTTGTTTTTGTTCAGCCTTATTAGAAAAGTATTCACGAACATTTATGTTACCATAGTATATGCGAAAGAAACAGATCTTAGTGTAATTTCATTATTATGGTATCAGTTGAATAATGATCAAATAGCATCGAAAAATAGAATGAAAGACGCTCTATCTATTAATAAAAAAAAGAAAAACTATCCAAGCTTCCAATAAGGAAGAAAAACTACCTTTACCGCTACTTCTGGATGACTCTAGGTATATCGCTGATATTTTGGTATCAATCTGCAGAATTCTCAACTTTACAACTATCGTTTACTTGAAGATTATATCAATTGGTACATCAATATGTACGAAGATGAAGAACTTCCTTGGCAACGGGTAAGCAATATCTGTTAGCCTTTAATATCTCATAATTATTCTTGTCTTCTTTTCCGGTGTGGATCAGGAAAAGATCCGGCAGAAAGACAAAGATTAGAAGAAGAAGCTGAACGAATGGAATCAGCATCGTCGGCATAAGAGGAATAAATAACTAAAATAAATGATGAACCAACTTCATCCACTATAGTTCAAGATGAATCAAGACTTTCTTCTCTCTTTTTATTAGTTTCTATTTCCCTTGGTTGCTTCTTCTCATTTTTACAAGAAAATAAAAAGATAAAAAACAGACAAGCTTTGCAAAATTCTTAATTTAAACGATGAACAGATTACAAGTATCCAATCAATAATAGAACGATAGCAAAGTTCGATTCGTACTCTGAGTTTATGATCTTTCTTTACAAGTCTTTCATACTTGCTCAGGTATATCCATGTGATTGCATTTATTTGATTCTTTTATATGCATCCTCACCCTTAAGAAACATGTCGCATGATTGCTTTGAATTATTTTTCATTTGTAAACTTACCTTCACAACAACAATAACAGTAGCACGCATCGGACAGAATCGAGCATATATTGTTATCTTTTTGAGTGAGCACAGATGACCAGACGGATCTATTGTATCATCTGAGGACGTGAGAGAGAGAGAAAGAAAGAATTTATCAAATATTTTCGAAATTTTCAAAGAACATGTGGTTGACTGTGATATTAGGTGGAGTTTTGTTGTTCGTCATTTATCATCTTGCTAGATTTTGGATACCCGATTCATGGCGGGTGTATAGACATTTTCGATTATAGGTGACATACTTAGGATGCATTGGGCCATACTCAACAATAAGTATTTGGAATATATTGTAAAAAAAATGTATTTTACCGAACTTTAAAGGTTTTGTACTGTTTTACGAAATGATTTTAAGTTTTGTAGCATGAAAATCGTTTTCTAATTTTCATACAGAACATTTTTGAGTTCAGAAAATGGAAGAGGATATCGAACTTTTACTACGAAACCTTCTAGAAGTTCCGTGGATCGTGTACTAAACCTTCGGTAGTTTCGTATCTTTTTTACAAAATCGATGACAGTTTCATGTAACATGCAAAGACTCTACTTAAGTACTACGAGACCATTCATAGTTTCGTAATTGCTCTAATAGTTCCGGACATACTGTACGAAACTTGCCATGGTTTCGTAACAGATATACCAAACCATTACATTATTTATGAGACTTTGAGCAGTTTCGTACAACGTATGCTAAACCTTGTGACGCTTTACGAAACCACTGAAAGTTTCTTGGAACAATTAAAAATTTGATAACCTCATACGAATCCATAGAAATTTGTGTACAACATTATAAGGTTCATTATGTCTTCTACGAAACCTCGACTAGTTTCATACAGTGTGATCGGAAGTATTAGAGAATTTACGAAACTATGAATGGTTTCGTTGAACTTTTACGGAACCTTTAGATGCTCTACGAAGCTGGCAATGGTTTTGTAACGTACATACTAAACCTACAGATCATTGGCGAAACTGTTAATCGCTTCGTATAACTTATACAAAATCATTATATGGCTTTCAAAACCATCACTTATCCAATCATCTTTTTAGAATCGCATCAAAGAAATATATTTGCTTTGAGTTTAGTAGCATCATTTCTTTACTCGAATTATATTATTCTTTATGCTATTTTAAATCCACTTCTTGGATTTTATATTGATAAAAGTTACCATTCTACAAAGTTCATTCAACGAACCTTTATTTATACTATTGCTGTGGAACTAACCATCATTTCAATGATAATTTTTATCTCAACATATTTTCCTAAAGATGCTTTAGCATGTAATCCAAGATTTGTTTCAGTTAAAAACTTCTTAAACGAATCGAATAATATCGAAATTGCAAACATATTATTCAATGCAGATACATCTGCGATTAATGCAGATGATTTCAAAGAAACAATATTTTAATCAAAGACACATTTATAATTTTCACGAAAATTATTTTCATCTGATACTTTCTTTTTCGTAAAAATATGTGTGCACAACATCGTTTTTCTCTACTTCTGACGTAGTCGAAATTCATTCGGATGTAATATCATATAACCATTAATAGAGGATCAAATTACTATTTGCATATATGTGCGATATAAGGTGTATTTTTGTCCATACAAGTGACATTATACTTACTCATAGATAAAATGGTATTGAGAGTTATAAATGATTAGATGAAGTTATATATGTTTATGCCGATATATATCTGGAGGGTCATTCATCTTTGTATGGCAGACATTAATATTCGATCTGCTTGATATATCATACAAACATAGAAATTGCCCCCCTTTATCCCTTGAGAATCCAAAGGATTTAGGTTAAAAATTTTTTGAAAAGAAAGAATTGTATGAGTTATGAGAAGCATCACGAAAGAGCTTCGGTATAAAGGGTGGGATTGTCTTTTTTATCGAGTGTGCAAGTACAGTCAATGCTTGCTACCAACTGTAACTATATATCTCAGAAATTTGTCAAATGAAAGAAAATAAAAGAATAAAAAGTAAAAGATTATGCAGTGTTAACGTCGTGCTTGACCTTTTCGACCTGTTGACCGATGGTGATCAAGTGGAAACGATGCTTCAGCATCGAGTGCACGAGGAGCTATCGGTGGAGGTCGAGGTGTATTAGTTGGTTTCGGTCCTGCATAATATACATACACGCTGTGACAAGCAGTGTCTAGGATGTAAAATATTCGAAAAGTACATTTACGGACGCAAACTTTGTATTCCCAAGCATTATGATAGTGGTGTCCTTTTAAAGGAAAAGCTCTATGACCACCAACTGATTTATCTGGGTTTTGCGTCAAAAATTCAACCAATTTCCGATACAATGACGGACATCTTTTTTCAAGATTATCGAGTTCTACTGTAGAATTTTTGCTATAATCAACAGACCAGGGAGTAATATCACTATTTGGAGACATGATGAGTCAAAAATGAGAACAAAAAGAAAATTCTAACTTGCTTTCTATGCGAATAACGTTTGTGGAGTATCGATAAAAAAGGCAATGAAGTTTGGTTATTATACAGTGTCTTTTATACCACCGCTCCAATCTATGTGTTCTATATGATGAAATTCTCTATTTTTCTCTCTCCCTCTCTCTAGAAAAATCTTGAATGACTAACGAATGTAAATATTTTTCATGCAGAAGAAAATGATATGCGTATATCGAATATACAAAAAATTCGATATTAGAGTAAGAAGTGCGCTTTTACTTTTGTCTTCAACATTTATTGACAAAGTATTAAATCTCGCGAAAACTTTATATACTCACATGTTGTTTTCTGCTAGCATTAGAAAAAAAATATTTGATAAAAATATCGTCAATATTATCGAAAATTTTGGATATTATTCATCATGATGGCATTTTCAAAGGATGAGGGACCCTATGTCCACGAAATGATTCAAAAGGGAAAACACTTCTCTTCTGTTGCTGTTAGCTCATCGTATGTCCTAGTATTCATTTTATGAATATTTTTGATATTTATGTTATTATCCATTGTAATTATAACTATTTTTAATTATGATTGAAATATTGATATGACATCTTTACAATTAAACTTAAGAACGCTATGAAATATTTGTTTTTCGTTTCTGATGCAGTCGAAGTCAACCTTTCTTTTACTTATCCTCTCTTTTTTTCAGATCATCATCAGAAACAATGTTTGCCATTGATCTCTCTATATCAGACACAGATAGAGTACAAAAAGAGAAGGTTGCAGTACACAATAATAGTGTCCGCAACAGTTTATTATACGAAATTTTCAAAAAGAATACTGTCGGCTTACAATGGATGGATACTAAGTCAAATACTGAAAGCATCTTGTGAGTTTCTAATAATGTAGGTAGTATATAAATCAATCTTTGTTATCCTTTTATTTGAAATTTGCTTGTGTTACTTGTCAATATGCTATAACGATCTTGCTAGAAATGATCGAAATGGAAAACATCGAAAAGGAAAATGTCGAAAAGCAGGATGTCGAAATGGAAAATGGTGTGGAAGGAAAATATCGAAAGGAGATTGTCGAAAGTGATAAAAGATGTCAGTAAGAAAATGTTCATACTGATTTAATTTGATTGGTTTGCTAGTTTCGTTTATTTCGAGAGCCATTTTTTATATACACGACATTTGAAATTTACGAGTTCGAAATAATCTGATCGAATTTTTCTGATGTATGGCAAAGATATATTTTTCATGAACACAAGTTCGGATTCCACTAATAGTTCCGATGAGTCAACAAATTCTGAAATGTTGTTTACATCATCAAATAAGGGTAAACCGCAAATGATATACCAGAAATACATACTCAAGTGCAACAAGACTACGGAAAAAAAAAGATATTGGGTCTATGTTGAACCAGGATGTGGAGTTTACATTCATACAAGTTTAAATGATGAACTTTTACATATCAGTGGCGATCATAATCATTCTTCGAATCCGGTTCAAGTCGAAGTCAAACTGGTGCGAGACAAAATGAAAGAACCAATCCTATCAGAAACAGCATCTATCACCAAAATTTACGATAAAGAAATCGCTAAGGCGAACCTTTCGAAAAGTTCAATAGCCATTTTTCCAACAGTTGTCGAATATCGTGTATATTCCTGATCAAACTGATCACACATCTTACCTTGAATAATTTTTTTTTTGTTGAGGATGTAATATGAGCAAAGCACGACACAAAATTACTCCTACAATACCATCATCTCCAGTCTTTGAAATTCCACTATTTATCAGCAAATATCAGCAGGAAAACGATTTTTACTAGCCGGTATGTTTCTCAAGCGCGGAAAAGAGCGTATTCTAGTGTTTGCTAGCGACCAACAAATGGATTTGTTGTTTGACGGTGAGATCATATTTACCGGCGGTATTTTTAGTACTTCGCCTGATCATTTTAATCAAGTTTATTTATTCCATATGCAGAAATTTGGATAAGGTAAATAATAGTCATTTATTACTTACATTAATATTTATACTTTCTATTCTTTCTCGCCTAGGACTACCGGTTACATTTTGTCTACTACCTAATCGTAAAGGAGCTACATATACTAATTTATTCGAACGATTTAAAGAAGAAGTATTCGTTAGGAACAAGCAATTCAATCCAAAACGTGCCGTTTCAGATTTTGAACCTGGATTGCTTTCTGTTATAAAGCCCGAAGTGAGTGTTTACAACTTCGTTGTACATACGAACGATATTGGAAAGTTGTTTCTCTTTGCTTTAGTTTCCAGCGACAATTCATTCTGGCTATCTATTTCACTTTAACCAAGCAATTCATCGAACTATTGTTAATTTGAGTCTAGCAACTGATTATGCTCAAAACGAAGATATTCATACTCAATGTCGTCATTTGATGGCACTCAGTCTTATGCTAATCAACGAAATTGATAAGCAATATCAGCGTCTGCATGCCATCGCATCATCATTATTAAATGACCTATTTTTGTGCTTCGAGCGTCAGTGGATTAGAGGTTCCGCTCCAATGTAAATGTGGAATTTCAACGACTTCGATCATCGAACGAACAACATTTGTGAGGGTACGTACAAGACGATTCTGTTTCTAAATTCGTGCAAACTTTCCATATAGTTGTTTTTTATGTTATCTAGCATACAATGTACGATTCTCTTCACGTTTATCAAAAAATCCAAATATTTGGGCATTCGTGCAATTCATCAAGTTGGAAAATGTTCGGTTAGAACGTATTTTAATTCAACTGGCTACTGGGGCTTCAGCACCAAAGCAGTCAGCCAAGACAAAAGCCTTTCAAAATCGATTTACTACTCTTAATGGAAGATTTCTCAATAAACAAATCAATGCAAAAGAACTTTTAGCAGATCTTTCGTTACTTATTGGAAAACAGAAGAAATGATGTGTTAGTCAATTTTTACCTTATATCTTGTCGTGCTAATGTTAAGAAATAAATTGGATTCGTTGTATGTCCAAAATTGATTATCATATTCCACAATTTCCTTTTGATATTTTCCTTCCACACCATTTTCTATTTCGATAATTTTTTCGACATTTACCTTTACGATGTTTTCCATTTCGACCTTTTCCAGCAACTCCGCTATAAGTGTAGAAGAACATTTGATTTGCAAAATTATTGTCGAGTATAAAGGTAAACGAACATTCATAATTGAGTAGAATGAATATTTTTCAGATCTCAATTCTGTATAAACACTATTTCGAATTTTTGTGAAATACTTAATCTTTTTCTTATTGTTTAGGAACAATAGCTAATACTAAACCAAAATTAATTGAATCAAATAATCAAGTTACTTTTATATCTTCAACAAACGATATTAATAAAGCAGAATTTAATCAATTATTATCAACATTTGATAAGAAGCTTAGGAATTTAAGTGAAAATTTCGATAAATTGAAGGATTTAATAATAAATATTGATACAAAATTCAATAATTGTAAGTTTTTTCAACAACTCCTTAATGTATATAGTAAAAATGTGTTACATAATCTTTTTGTCTAGTATCAAATGAACTTAGCTTGCTCTTTGAACTAGTTCAATCTACTATTGGACGAGCAGTTGATCCATGGGATATGACTGCAAGATTACAAGGTTCATCTAGTAACAGCGTACCAAAACGAAGTATAAGCAAATTTTATAACATAGATGAGAGTGAGTGTATGATTTGTGGTCTATGCAATGATGTTGTAAATGCTCATATATGGCCAAAACGTACACATAGTGACCATTTATTGTCAATGTTTAATTTATCATGTAATGGTTTAAATGATCCCAAACATGATTTAAGACTAACTATATCACTTGAACTTGCCCATGTCACTAATTTTTTGACAACTGCATCGCAGTTGCGCGCAGTCGCGATTCTGCGGTGCAGTCTCGGCAGTTGCGCGCAACTGCGACACAGTACCCGCAGTGCGCTTAACTGCGGCGTAGTTGCGTTCGCATAGGAGTATAAAAGGCACTGTCACAAGCATTCTATCTCATTTTAACTTTTCACAATAAGAAAGATACATCATTTTATTTCTAAAAAGAGAAATCAATGCCATGGTGTATAAAATGATGAATGATGAATTAATTAATGATTATTAAATTATTAAATTTTATTAAATTTTATTAAATTATTAATTTTTATTGAATTATTTATGAGGTTTTTATTTATTTAGAAAATGCTGATATTGACTGGGCGTCTGTTAGAAATGCGATTTTTTTATCGCAGTTGTGGCGTAACTGCGGAAAATGCTGATACTGCGGCGCAGTTGCGCGTAACTCCGCCGCAGTTTTTCGTAATTACGGGTCACAGTGCGAACGCAGTTACGCAAAACTGCGTCGCAACTGCGACGCAATTGCGCGTAACTGCGGAAAATGTTGAAACTGCGACGCAGTTGCGCCGCAGTTTTTCGCAATTACGGGTCTCAGTGCGATCGCAGTTGCGCCGCAGTTTTTCGCAATTACGGGTCACAGTGCGATCGCAGTTGCGCCGCAGTTTGACCGCAGTTGAACACATGGGTGCTTTTGGTAATAAAATATTAACAGTTAGTATTTAAAATGGACAATTACTACTATACGTATTAGATGATATACTCAAAAATTAAAATTTGGAAATTAAAATCGGCCATTCTTCAGTATTTTAGATGCCCATTGTCGAAATTTTTTTATTGATGCATTCCGTTTACAAAAAATGAATTATGAAACAGTCTGAACGAAATGAAAAGATAATAAAAAAAAGAAAGAATCATCATATTTTTATTTATTTTAAATATGATACACTGTTTTTTTTTATTTCAGATTCATTCATCCGAAACAAGTATCGGATTAGTTTCTATTTCTTCTTTGCTGTTAAAACTTTTTCAAATGTTAATATATTAAGCCTTGAGTCTCCAATATATCCATATTCCTCATTAAATGAAATAACTTTACTTATATTTATCTCATCTGGTACTGAAGTTCCATTTTATCCTTCAATTCCTCATCAGCAATAATAAGTAGTGGGATAGCCACAGGTGGGCCGAGCCCATCAGAAAAATATTTGAGGTCATCTAGAAATGCTTTTCAGATGTTTCAAGAAAACTTGTGATATAAGATATGAAAGGGATCACATCACGGTGTTTTTTGAAATATAAAGATGTCAATCAAATTTTTTTGGTGGTTATTCATTGTTAGATAGCCGTACCTCATTTATCATGTTCTGTCTTTATCTTACATCGTTCTCTCTCTTCGCATTGTATCATCCACTAGGTTATTAGGTGGTAGTTCGTACATATCTAATCACGTTATTTTTGTATATATATAGTTGTCATTTTTCCTCTCGTTCCTCTTTATTCGTTTCTACTTATACATGTCACATATGTTTGGTCTTTTCCTTTCTTTCCTTATGTGTCATCTTTTCATATGTGTTATATCTAATTGAATTTATCTCTATCAACTATGAGAATTTCTTAATAATGTGTGATCCATTACCCTATATGTAGCTTGTGCTTTTCATCAATAAACTTAAGTGTAATGCATATTCGTATCCAGTTATCACTCAATCGACAATCTAGAGTTGGCCATCTAACAAGTTACGTTCTATTCATATGACATCAGCTATTGTCTTTTCTCTCTCTCAAAATTTTCTATTTTCATTATGTCTGTACAAGGCATCGCTATACTCATAATACAATGGTTTAGTTCGAAGATCAAGCAAGTAACTACTTCCAAATGCAGCCTTATAAACGTAGGACTATTGAGTCGTGTTTTTCGTCGGACAAAAAATCACGTAACTCAATGATCGATGAACGTCTGAGTGATTTAACAGTTTTAGCTATTGAACGTGAAATTGATGTGTTTTCAAGTCCTCAAAAGAACATTAGTCATTCGGATATTATAAATACTCTAAAACATTTTGCTAAAAGCCGGAGAAGATAGTTTAACGTATACATCAAATGACTTTGATTTAGATAATTAACGATTATCAAATAAAACTGGACATAATTCGTCATCAATAATGGCAACGTTATATAGTCATACAACAACAGTTCTTCATAATCAAACAATAAATATAGTATTTCACGAATAATCATTAATCACCTTTGAGAGAAGATTACAAGTTATGGAAAAATAAAAATTTGTTTTAGAAGATATATTTTTAAAAAATAGGAAATTAAAAGAAAAATGTTGATACATTCTCCTAATCTAGTAGCTGATCGTTTTTTTACTGGAAATGAATCCGTTCAATGGAAGTTATGAATTTCGAGCATGTACCTTAAAATAGTTTGAAATTCTGATTGAATACTGTTATCAATTTTTATTAACGGATTCAAGAAAAAATGAGGAGTATAACATAAAAATCAATTCATCACTGTTTTATTCATTGACAATGTTCGGGATTTGTTATTAATTTGATTTATTAGTTGCGGTTGATCGCTTCTTTTTGCGTTCGTCATCCCTACTAAGAAGATCAATAATACGAATGAAAAGATTAAGTGAATCAAGATAAATATCGATAGATTCATCAATGGGTGATAATCTTCGAGTATCTGAAATTTTTTCAGCTTTTTCAATCATCTTTTGTGTGTCTACTAGAAGAGAGATTGCAAAGACGAGAAGGCCACCATATAGTGAAACATATTCCGATACGGCCACACTTGTAGTTGCAGTAGCCGGTAGAACTACTGAACTAATCGATGCCAAACAAACCACAGTGACACCAATCACTAAATCACAAAGATTATTTTATGAAATATTCATTGAAACTTACTCAATGGAGCTCCTAACTGGAGATATTGTTCTCGTCGTGCAGTCATACCAATAGCAGTGATCGAAGCAACGACGCCTGTACTCAAAAGAATGGCGCGAGCCAATAAACTTGATTCGAACGTACACATTGGTGATAATACTATGCCAAACGAACTGTTATACAATATCCATGCACTATATTTCCAAATAGGATGCTGATGATGATCAATCAATTTAGTTGCGATACCAGATCCAATCATAAGAACTAGAGTTCCACCAATGGAAACCCATTTACTTGCTCTCAACAATTGCATTGACCATCCAGTACGATGGAAAAGATAGGCGAAACCACCTGTCATTACCAGTCCACCAGCAAAGTGTGCATAGGTTGCTCGAAGATGTTCTTTAACTGGAGTGGAATATGCTCGATTATTTTGTGTACCATCAGTCGTACGACTTTCCTCAGATGAAACTACTACAGAAGAACTATTGAATACCTATCATGAAGTAAAATTAAACGAGAAAAATTCTTAAGATGTTTATTCTTACTTTGTTTAAAATATATGCAGTGGTTCCAATAGCTACTAATGCTAATCCACCTCGAATAAATATTCCTTCCGGTCCATTAACCCATTCTTTCGGGAATAGAGAGAATTTAGAATTGAATGGCATTTGATAAGAATGAGACAAAACAAATTACGTCTCAGTTAAATAAACTAGAACATGAAAAACCATCATCTTCCACTGTAGCGACATCAAATAAAACAAAACCTCAAACTTCACACATTCATACAACTCAAAATATAAATTATGTTGCAGTCGGTATTCACGAAGAGAAAAGAACGACACAACACATGAATTGTTTTGATGAATGGTGCCCATAACAATTTTTTTTTCATTTCTGATTCAACTTAACTTTTTTCTTACCTCCTCTACAATGATGCAGTTTTGATTATTCGAACTATATTTTATGCTAGTAGAAACATACTCATATTAACATAATGAATTTACAATCGATCTATTGTACATCTGTCATAAAAATCCTCATATTTTGCGTTATTATGCACAGATTAGAGTGAAACACGTATATCGATCAACGAATTTAAGTGTCGTTTTTCTATTCTCACCAGACTATAGGATAAATTTAGTATGCATTAAACATAAATGCTCGATTCGGAATTTGTATTTAGTTTGTATATACTAAACAGTCAAGCAATGCTTTGTCTTTCGTGACGAGTATTCATTCTACAACATTTTTTCAAAGTGTCGCATTGAGAAAGAACGAAAATGTAAACTGAAACTTGATGTCTATCAACCAGATGATAGACTTAGTGTTCCGAAACGCTCAACCTTAATTTTACTAGCTTGAAAACTCGTGTTGATTTCTAATTATTTTTCACAACTAACTTTTTCATCTGAGATATTTCTTATGCATCGAATGAAAGTGTTTATCATCATTTTGTCCAAACTTCTAACAATGGAAATTTTATACAAAGACAATGTGAATTCATCATATATAGGCTCTTGCGGAAAAAAGTCATTTCGTTCGTCCTATCTACAACGAATGCCCTTCTCCTCACCGATACTTGTAGGAAAATAATGAGCAATAAGTAAATTCGAAAGGTTTCAATTTATTTCATACTAGAACAAAATAATGAATAAAAGATGGAAGTATAGTTCAGAGATACGATTTCTTTTGTTTCACATATCATATTGAGAAAATATTCTACGAACAGAATGAAAAGTGAAATTCAATATTACAAAAAAATACAGAGGACGGTAACATTTAATAAATAATTTATTTCAGAAAGATTTCTCGAAAATTTACTATAACTAGAATTAATAGTGAAAATATAGAACAACAATAGAATAACCATTAAAGTATATGTGTACACGTCTATATATATATATACAGATAAGACATGTTGGAGGAAAGGAAAAACTATTTATCAATGAATCAACATGACTTACATGAATAATGAGAAAACATCAAAAACATGATGTGACGTAAATCGTAAAAGAAAATGTCTATGTAATGTAGTACGGATTTAAGAAATCCATTACACCATCATGGAGTGCGCAAAGAGTCCAAGATATGTGAAGAGGGTGTAAATATAAATTTTAAGCAAAATTTTCTACGTACTCACAATTTAGGTGACTTATTAATTAGTAATAACAGAGAATAAAAAGAGCTGATTGGTGTACGCGTCGAATCTATCGTATATATCAATATAAAGATGACGCCATCTTACGCACCTGTGTGCATTTAGCATGGTCGCGTTTTTTTTGGTGTTAAGTGATCAGGTTATTGATACTTGTTGTTATGATATTCTATTAATAATTTTATTTATGGAAAATGGAATAAAATTCTGCTTCCGACTTTTGTTACGGTTAATTTTATATCAGTTGCATTCAATGATTGATTATTCACGATCCGACGTTATTTATCGAATAGCGTCTGAGGTTTTGGTATGTTCCAATGCAATGTCAATGACGATAATCCGGCTATGGGATACCGATGTGAAATTGATTGTTTTTCTTCGAAATTAAATTTTAGAGAGGATTGAGTTGAAATGATCCATGTCTAATAGGATTTATTTGGAATGGTAACTAATCGACCAAATATATTGTGAAATTTTATATTATTCGAGTTTTTTTATGTGAAAAATCCGATAGATTCCGATAATACTTGACGATCAGATTCAACAACAACTGATCGGTTCTTTTTCAACGTAATCTGCTGTCGCATCTGCTGTTTTTCGGAAGGATCTATGATATCTTTACTATGAAAAATTCCGCAGTCAAAATTGATGTCTTTAATGTACTCATTATTGTAAAGACAAATTGAAAATATTTTGATTTCTATAAAATGGAATTTTTTTGACTGTTAGTTTCATTTACATTCAATGAAATTTAATTTATCAAAATTTTCTTCATCACGTTCTGACATTTTTTCAAATATCCACGAATGATTGCATTCATATAAATATTTGTTATTTCTCATCATTGTCGAACTTCATCGATCGTCTAATATAACTTAAATATTCTTTTAAGATTTCAATGTTTGATTTCTAATTGTGTACAATAGTATTATCTATCTATCTAATTTCAGGAATTCGGTCGTCATTGAACGTAAGAGATCCATTCTACATTGATTGAGTTCGTTTAATCCTTGGGATTTCGAAAATTCAACCCAATTACATAATTACATCTCGCTCTCACTCTCATGCATATTGATGTGGCTGAAGATTAATCGATTCGATTAGTACCTAATTTCGATACGAAATTTCAGGATACATACATGTCTATGCATATTCTCTCAGTTATTCTTGGTTTCACATTCATTCAAGTAAGATTTCATCTCAGAATGAGCGTCGAAATAAAGGAAACAAGATCAGTTTGTAATATTTGGTGCTGCAAACAGCTTGCTTTTTATGTTTCATTCAAAGAAAGTAATATAATACTGCTAAAACATTTTTTATCGGATCTTCCATTATTATATTGATGGTTTTTTTTCTTTCTCTTGTTGATTTAACTCATCACAACTTCTCATGAATAATCATAGATGTCATAATACCATTACACCGGATAGTGGGGGCTAGGTGCCATAGTAATGCTCTACAGAATAATCCAATAAGGTATATTCTGTTTCACACGACATATCTTACACCAAGGAGTAATGTCGTTATTATGCATAATTCAACTATATATTCGTAAAGTTGAGAAATTTGAGTGAATTCAGTGTAATGATCTCGTAGTCCAACAATTCACTCATGGTCTCTACGAAAAAGTATTCCTGTAAGTTGATAGTGTAAGGGAGTCGTGAAATCGTGAGCACAGGGCAAACTACCAGAGTTAGGATAGAGAGGTTTCAGATCATATTCTTTTTTTTAACTAACGGAATCTCGTGACAATAAGATCAATGAAAATAAAGTTAGGTATACGAGCAACGAGATCGCACTATCATATACTATCATAACTTCACATTTGGTAAGTCAAGATGATCTCGTTACTTCAAATCCATCAACTTTTTATATATAGTTATAGTTCAGGATGATGAGTTGAATACCGTTTAAAGAACTATCTCTCATACGAAAGTGAATAGCATACCACTAGTTTAATAGTATTATGACATTACTTCTACCATATGAAAAACTATTTTCCATAGTATACTATTTTTTTAGTTTTATTCATTAAAATAAAATAAATCTCATAAGAATTTAATCGAGTTAAGAGACTTCAGAAATGTTGTTTTGAAAACATGCGAAAGTTTTACAAAAGTCTAATATAAATATTCAATAATTCATAATATATCTTCTTAAAATCCAATTGTTTTAATCATCAAAGTTAAATTATACACATTGAATTAAAAGGAACATCAAAATTGTAATATGTAATATTTTTTTCGCATTTGCTGTTTTAAAAATATATTTACAAACAATTTTGAATTAGCTTGTTTATTATTATATAACTCTGTGTTTCGATATATTAGCCAGATGCCAAAATAAATAAATAAAAAAGTTCATTTAAAAAATAATTTTTGTGTTATATAGGTCTAAAAAGTCTCATAAATAATCCTAAGAATAAACAAATATAATGTACATTTGCTTTTGTATGATTCATTTGATTATTGACATCAACTGCTTGATCACTGTACCATATTTGTTCCTGTTGTTGTTCACTAGATTTATTCAATGCTTTCATCGTTTTAATAATTTCATCGGCTGTTCTATTACGATAATTTAATTCTTCACCAATAAAACGTCCATAACGATAAATTCTTAATGTTGGATAACCATTTATTTTATATATTTTCCCACATCGTGCTTCGTTAGCATCTGTACAATCGAATTTAGCAATATATATAAGAGAATTTTCATTTTTTAATAATTGTGTACCAGCTTTTTCATATTCTGGATGTAATCGTTGACAATGTGGACACCATTTAACATAAAACATAACCAATAATACATCATATTGTGTAGCTTTTAAATTAAAATTTTTATTTGTAAGTACAATAACATTACCACTTTCAGACCAAGAAGACAATGAAAAACAATAAATATTATAACCATCAAAAAGTAAATACAGTACTATAAGCAAGAATAATTTGTTATTTTTGTACATTCTATTATTATCAAGATAAACTCAACATAAATATCTTCCAAGGAAATAAGTATACCACTTTCTTCTCTTTAGTTCTTATATATATATATACATATATAATCTTCAGAGGAAAAGAAAGATTTATTATCTGTTATCAAAAGAAGAAGGATAAAAGAAATATCCATTGGATAAATAAGGTCGTTTGTACTGTTTACACTCAGAATAATATATATGTTATAAAGATTTTATTTTTCATCTAATAATAGAATTAATCATGTTCCTTTATAAAAGGATAATTTCAAACTACCGATTTTAAGGATAAATCCTAGTTTTTAACATAATTGACGATCATTGAATAAAGAAAATTATTCTAACCATGTTTCATTCACGTTATTTTAAAGAGAAAATTGTAAAAATATATGATTTTTCTTAAAATTGATTGTTAACTAATAGTTTTAGTAACAATTAAAATTTGACCTTGTCATGTATTTTGTGTTTATTCTGACTATGTGCAATTATGAGATAAATAATAATACATAACGCTCGACGCTACAACTCGCTTAATCCTCGACTGAATTCTATTTATCATTATCTCTTACTAGTCGCTGGATTCTGCTCTGATAACTACCCAGGTCTATCAAAACGGTATCGTTTGCGAACCGAAAACGAACCGTAAAAGTGATCAAAACGGGATCTTTACGGTAGTATACCGGATCGATTCGGGCCATTTTCGGTCCGTTCGAACCCGTATTTCCTGGCACAGAAATACGCATCGTATTATATCCGTATGGTAAACGCACCGTATTTGGTCGTTTTCTCTCCGTTTACGGATAAAATTCGAATTTTAAGATAGGATTCTAGTATGATCATACTATGAAATTGTGCCAGATCTTCTATTATTCATGCAAGATTTTATTGGAACTTTAAATATAGTTTTTCATCGATCTCAGCGCTCTGTTCTAATCTGTGATATTTCCCTTTCCTAATCAACCGTTCTTCATAATTTTCTTTGATTTTCCATCATTTTTTATCAAACACCACCACACCTGTACATCTGATTCATACTTACCATTACGACGATGTTAGCAAAATCATATCTAAATAAAAACAATAAAAATTTAATCTATAAAATTTCTACTTACATATACCACGATATTATTAAAATATCTAAATAAAAGTAAAAAAAAGATTTTATATGTTAAACTTATAGTTGCCTATTCGACAGTAAAACTAAAATATCTAAAAAGAAAACAAACTTCGTATATAAAGTTCTATTTATCTATTTGAGAATATTATTATAATATCTAAATAAAAAAAATAAAAATCGAATTAAAATATTCACACTTACCACACTATGGTATTATTGATATATCCAAATAAAAAATAAGAACTCTATATATAAAAATCGTAAGTGTTCATTCCCAAATTTGATTGAAAAGTCTAAATGAAAAACAAGTATATCAGGTTTATATATATAATTCATACATTTTCAATAATAATATTTTAATATCTATATATAAAAAAAAGAATTGTATAAATAAAATTCTTATTTGTTCATATCGACGACACGATTGGAATCTTGAAATAAAACAATTTTAATATATAAATTTCATATTTGTCTCTCCACGATAAAAATGAAACTATCGAAATAAAAAAATGTAATCTCTATATAAAATTCATACTTGCCTATTCGATGATTTTATTGCGTTATGTGAATAAATAAAAATAAAAATTTAATACATAAAATTTATGCTTATTTTTTCGATAATATTGCCTAAATATTTGAAAAACAAAGAGGAGAATTTTATTTATAAATTAATATTTACCTATTTGACGATGGAATTCAAATATCTAGATAAACAAAAATAAGAATTTTGTCTAGAAAATTTACACTTGTTTATTTCATGATATTGATGAAATATCTAAATAAAAAAAAAAGAATTTAACGCGTAAACTTGATATTTCGCTTGTTCACGATAGTTTTGAAATATCTGAATTTAACGATAATAAAAATTATAAATACAAATTGTTTATTGCAATCCACAATGATGTGAAATTCTCTATACGAAAAGTAAGATAGCAGACTAAGTTCATGTCTATATGCCTGTTTATCTTTATTGGGCTATGTTGACGAAGAAAAACTTTAGTTGCGCATGGTTAGGTATGACTTTGCAAGATTCTGATCATCAAATTTTATTCAAATCTTATACTAAAAATCTTGTAAGATTTACTTTAGCATCTTATTATAAGATACATTAAAAAACGGCTAAAACCGCCACTTAAACGATGTTTCGTTACGGTATAGTAAATGGTGTATGCTAAACGGCCCGTAAAACGGCCTGCAATGTATCCGTATATATGTGATTAACCGATACTCGTAAGCGAAAAGTATCTTGACACCGTAAAGATGCCGTTTGGTATCGGTTTACCGTCGTTTACGGACCGTCAATATAGACCTGGGTATATTTGATACATATGTACGGACTGCTAGTGACAGCTATTCTATAAAAATCAGTCTCTAAACTTTTTATTAATACTTTCGTATGGAAACGTGAAGCATAGGTCGAAGTCGATCATCGTTTTCTTTGCTCCACTCCACTCTTAACTTCTTGATTTTTTATATGATGTCAGCATAGACCAATGTAACACCTCATTCTCTTGTTCAAAATATCGTTCAGAGACAATATAAAAACCGAAGCGAATTTAAGAAAAGAGCGACTAGTCGCCCCCATGCTGAAGTCTATTTTCATATAAGTTCCTTGTCTTGTGTGCAACACCATGCTCATTAACGTTTCACTAACTCAAAGGAATTACAAGATCTGCAACGAAAGGACTATCTATAGGACACTGGAAGGAAAACAAGTAAAGGTACATAGATCTACCCAGGTCTATCAAAACGGTATCGTTTTCGAACTGAAAACGAATCGTAAAAGTGATCAAAACGGAATCTTTACGGTCGTATACCGTGTAGTTTCGGATCGATCTCGACCCGTCTGAACCCGTATTTCCTGGCACAGAAATCCGCACCGTATTATATCCGTATGGTAAACGCACCGTATTTGATCGTTTTCTCTCCATTTACAGATAAAATTCGGTTAGTCGTACTATAATGTATTCCTTCCGTAAGTAAAACGTATTATAGTCGTTTACGGTTCTCTTATCACTCCGTCTATTCGTTAGACCAAACAATTAAATTTGTATTTATTCTTTTCATAAAGCGTTATGTGTTCTTTTATTTATTTCTTATTATCTGTAAAATTAACAATAAATGGAAAAAAAAAGTAACAATCAATTTTCGCAATCAAATGACAAAAAACTAAAATACAAAAACATTTTCAATACTTTTTGTTTCCATATAAATACGAATCAAAGTTCCTATAGTTTACTCGAACATATGTACAATATTTAATATAAATGTAATGAATTTAATGCTCAAATCATAGTATATTCGATTGAATATTGTCTGTTTCTTCTTGCTGCTGTGGTTTTAATTGTTTCTTTTGTTTTCTTGTTTCTTCATTATACAGACAAGCAGCTAATGTTTCTTGAATTCTCTCTTTGTAGAATATTGTATAATAAATTTTTGCAATACGATAACGTGCGCGAATAGCGTCTAAATAAAAAAAGATAGAATATTTTATTCGAATACTTTTATTCAAAAATGGAAAACGCGTGTATTTAATATGAAAATGGAAAATTCTTATTACCATTTAAACGAGTGAATCGTACAATATCCAATTCTGGTTTTGAGTATCTTTTTGCTTGTGCTGATGGTAACAAACTTGATTGTAATTCATCAGGCTTGAATAAAATTCTTAATAGATTTCGAGCATATTCACCAGGATTTCTGGCTGGTATTTGTAATAAGTTCGAACTATCGTGCATCTAAAGCAGTAAGAAAGATAAAACTTTATGCTTAATAGAAAATATTTCTATCCATAATAAACTTACGACTTCTTTTGGAAAATCTTCTTTTGAATTAGGATCACGGTAACGTTCGAGATCATCATCAGTTTTCTAAATAGATGGAAAAAAATATTTACGTCAGCAAATTTCTTTAAAAAAAAATATCACCGATAATACGATTGAACTAAGGTTGGACATTTTTTTTGCTAAATGTTTTAGTTGTTGCTGAATAGTTTGATTATCAGTACGAGCATGTCGCATACTTTCTTGTGTATTTTGTAATTCTTTAAATAAATGACATAAAGATATTGTTTGATTTGTATCACCAGCTTCGTCCTCATCTGATGAAGACATTATCGGTGGAATCACTATTGTAAAAACAATCAAAAGAATATATCGATAAAAATTTAACTTTGAATAATATCTTACCTTTAACAGCATCATCTGGACGTTGGAAAGGTGATGAGTTATTAATAGTACGCTTGGCAGATTGGCTTGAATGATCAGCATATGCAAATCTCTTTGGTGAAGCAACTAAAAAAATTCAGAATTAACAGAAAAGACATATGTAAACAAGTCATTTTTTCATAACAATTATGCACCAGAAACAATAGAATCAGGAGAACTTGAACGACGAACCAATGTCTTTTGACGTCGATATGGAGTCGCTAAAATAAAAATTGTAGGTATACTAGTATATTTTTTCTATCAAATGCATCACATACGTGTTGAAAATGTATTTTTTGGCATTTGTAACGTTTGTTCCATCAAGACAGGCAGTTCATCTTCATCTATTTCATCCCCAATATCGTTATCAAAAAAAATAAAATAAAACAAAATAACATCAACTAATAATGAAAAATTTAGTGAAATATTACTTTTTGAAGATTTTGCTTGTTGATTCCATTGTTCTATACATTTATCTTTTGTTCCTAAAATGTAAAATCGAAAAGTAATATATTCTTATATTTTATACAACATGAGAAAAATGTTACCTGATAAAATTAATTTTGCTGCACGACCATTATTTAAAATTAATGCACCATCATCGGAAATCTTTTTCACACTAGAATTGCCAACAATCATCATATTTCCAGTATCATTATAAATCACTAAATGATACATTTTTGTCGTCGTGGGATTTGATGGTGAATATTGTTCTTTCGTCTTGATCAATCGTTTCTTCGTTAATTGTACAGCTTTACTTGTCATAATTAATGTTGATGAATAATAGAGTATCTAAAAAAATAAAATTTCAAGTAAATGATGCGTAATAAGTTCAAGAAACATCACTGAAGGAACAGCCCATATGCACACAATAGCACGCATTTTCTCATTTAGAAAAAATTACCATTAAAGATTTACAAGTGCAATATAAAAGAAACAATAAAAGTGAAAAAATGTCTCATACATTAATGACTTAATCATGTTCGTTGTAAGACAAGATATTTGTTACGAGTAAATAATCAGTTTTATACACAACAATGCAATGATTTAGAATTTGATCAGTACGAACAATATCGTATTGACAGTGCTTCTTTTCCAAAATAAAATATAAATAATCAATAGGTTTTTTTAACAAATAATAGTATGAAGAATTTTTAAAAGTATTACTAAATAATTTTTTAACACGATAATAATTAATCATTGCATAACCAAGACCATTATGCATAAAAAATAAATTAACGACACCAAATCGTTTTTCATTGATATTGTTGTCAACAAAGTATTGTACAAAATAACTAACTGAATTACGTTTCTTTGTATAGATTAAAGAATGGAACATTTTATTGTTAATTATAAATCGACGATAAATTATAAAACATGAACTCATATTGTTGCATGTACATATAGAATCATGAAAAATTTTTAAATGATTATAATCATTTGCTAATGTTGATACCATATCATAAGCTCCATTAATTGTTGCTCTTTCTTGTATTTTATTTTGTATTGAAAAATCAACATTGTAAAAATGAGTAATAGAATCACCATAATATAAAGTACCGTGATGGTTACTACTGACAAAACCAATAAAAGATTCTTGACCGAAACAACCTAAATTGCATAATGATCCATGTGTTTCATATATGGTTGCAAAGTGAGCATGCAAATGTAATTTTAAAGATTGAGAATATGTGTAAAACAATTCGTGATCTTTATAAAATTCGACAAATAATTGATTAGCAATTTCACTTGTTCTATCATTGAAGATATGACCACTGTGCAATAAACGAATGGCACATATGTATAACGCCAAATGAGAATATTGTTCAATATGCATAAATACATCCAGATGAGGTAATAATCCATAGAATAAAATATTTCGCACTTCGGTACCTTTTACAAAACCAAAGTTTTCAATGGATCGCATTTTTCTTTGAAAAAAATCTAAATATAAAAATTAAAATTGAATTTTAAAAAGTAAAGTAGATAAAACTAAAGAAAATCAGAGCGTGTAGAAATAACTTACGTGGAAAGACTTGCTTTTTGAGTTCATAATTTAATTCTTCACGTTGTATCGGTTTCAGCTGTTGATAAATGGACAAAATGATTAATTTTGCATGACCTAATAAAGATACATGTAAATAATCTAACACGATTGCTTGTGGTAATTCAACATCCAAGATGCTACTAAGTACACTTTTTCCTAAATGACCATATATTTTTAATTGTGTACGTTCAGCTTTATTCGATAATTTTAAATAATCACTTGTTGTACGTAATTGAATTGAATCATAACAATATTGACGTTTTTTGTTTATATGTTCACCTTTAATAAAACAAAACCAACAACTATAATACCCGTTATGATTAATAAAATTTGTTATTAAACTTAATGCTGGACAATCTCCTGTTATTCCAAATATGATCAATTTGTGTCGAATATTCAAAACATCAATACCTGGAAATAAAGAAGAATAAAATACATTATATTAAAAACGAATCTTCTGTGCTGATATTGTAAGTATAGGAACTGTTTCAGATACTGAAATAATGATTCATTTTTGAATCGGCTAAAATTGTTTATAATACCATCAAACTATTTCTTCCAAATATCGTCAATAGAAATACTCAGTACCTTGATTTTTGATCATTTTCAGTTGATTCACAGAGTAATTCAACCACAATTTTGCAGGTGGTTCAACATAAGCTATCCAGATAGATATAATAACCATATTACATCGTCGGACACGTAATTTTGCTGGTAATTCTATAATGGATCCACTTAGCATCCACATTTTTAATTTCGTTGAACTTGTAATACTAATACCATCAGCGTGCAACAGCAAACTAATTAAATGTTGATAATTATTTTTCTTCAATAAATATTGGTAGAGGGTTCCAAATGGAATATCTTTGGTGTTTTCACAATCGTCATTATTGTAAATTTTGCTTCGGTATTCATTAATATTCGACGATAACCTAATCATAATTTTTTTGATAATTAATTCAATGTTACTATCGTATCTAGAAAAGAGATAATGTTTAAAAAGTCTTCATTTAAGTATACATTTAGATAGAATATTGATGGTATTACACTACAAACTCACATATAAGCAATTGAGTTTTTATCTGTTGAACAGCATTTTGGACAAACATTCTCTTTATAACCAAATTCATTGCAACACAATAAACAAATCGACCGTTTTGTAAATAATTCCTCCACACCAAGTAAAACTAAAAGTTGTTCTTCTGATGACGGCATGTTATTTGGATATGGAAGACCAGATTTAATTAATGATAAAAGATCATTGGTACTTTTCTTAGAAAGATTTCCTTGACGTGCGATAATGGCAAATGCTTCACAGTAGTCATAAGTTGAATCAAGCGTGTAATAATGTAAAGGTAATTTAGAAGGTGAAATATAATCATCATTATCATCATTTGAGTGTATAGTTTTTATCGATGTTATTTCATCATAAGCATCATTTAAAAAATCCGATATTTCATAATTATTATCTTTAATTAATTCTTCAGGTTTTTGTTCAACCAAGTGATAATCATTGGCATTAATGGATTCATAATCATTGTAAAAATCAATACAATTTTGATTAATAATTGTTTTTTCATACGATTCAAAAACAGGTGCGTGATGTGTTGCGCATAGTAAGTGAGAATAACAACGTTTTTTTTCTTCCAATCTTGTCTTTCTTCGAGAAGCATTGCGTTTTTTACATCTTTCTTTTTTTTTGATGTTGTAATTTCCATATTCAAGTTTTAATTCAATTGAATCCATTTGTATCCATCTAAAAAGTCAAGACAATAGACTAAAACTAAACGATTCTGTACATAACAAAGAAGAATAAAATGTGAAAGAATGTCATTATGATTGCCACGTATATATAATAGATTTGTGGTATAGATATAACTAGTGAAGTCCGGTAGAGTGATTCCATAAAAAAAATGACGAAATAAAATATATACATATGTTCAGTCTTCTATATACTTTTATGCGTACTCGCCTAGGCCATTATGTGTTAGTGTATCAGTAGGAAATAAAAATTCTCAGGTATTATTTTGCGCATAATAATTTCAAGTTTTTCAATTTCTAAACCTAAAATCTGAATTTCAGAGTTTTATTTTATTTTTTCATTTTTTATATAGATGGCGCCACGATCAATTCCATTTAATATTAGTACATATTCTATAATTTATGCAGATTAATTTGCATAATTGCAGTAATTCTTATCGATAAGTAGAGAAAATACAGTATTTTGTAATATTTAATTTTTTAAATCATTATTGAAAAATATTGTTAAAAACGGCTAAAAACGCCACGTAAACGGTGTTTCCTTACGGTGTCGTAAATATTGTACGATAAACGGCCCGAAAAGCATTCCGTAATGTATCCGTATGTATCTAGTTAACAGATACTCGTATACGAAAATTGTTAGATCACCGTAAAGTTGCCGTTTTTTATAGGTTTACCGTCGTTTACGCACCGTCATTATAAACCTGGGTATAGATAAATACGTTAGTGAAGTTGGCGGTCGATTTGAGTAACACCAGAAAACATTCGCCCACAAAGCTGTGTCGAAAACCACGACCACTGTGTCTTATACAGCATCGAATATACCATAATTCAACATAATTTAAAAACCTGGACATCCAAAAACCAAACTCTAAAAAAATCGAAATACTTCATTTTCAAGATACATTTGAACTAAAAACATGACTATTATCAGAGGATATTCACCAATAAAGCTACGCCACACAAAATAATCGGTGTGTCTAGCACGACTCAACGAGCTCTATCAGATGCACACCAACTCAAAACCATACAACGGAAAACAACCATAAAAACTCACCTAGAACCTCGAAATCACCAAAATACACAATTCAAACGCCGTGATATTCGTTAATACAACTGTTTCAAAACAATAAACAAGAGTGTCTTATATGCAACTCCGCGAGCTTTATTGAATGGTATATGTTTGTGTTGAGTTTGACCTAGTAAAATGCTTTCTACAGCCAATAATGTGTCTTGTACACAAAGGAAAATAGCTGATTGTTGGCTGGGAGTGATTAAGGATGATTAGACCTGTTTAGGGCGATGATCTAATCCCTCATGGGCTGTTTCCACCTTGCTAAAAGATGACACATTAAAGATTGTATAAGCGCTATTTCTGTCTGAGAATCCTATTCTATAATAGTGCAGTTAAAGAATTCAATCAGAATGCGTTAATTAATACAGAAAAATACTGATCTTTAATAGTTGTATATGTTGATGTTAGATGTTGAACAAATTTTTTTGAAAATTCATTAAGATTTTGAAAAATGTATATAACATTTTTTAGTTTTTTTTCAATAACTCTTTTACATATCTTTGTAGGATTTGGGAAAAGCTGAAAATTTGAGTTATGCCGTGACTTTCCATCGGATTTCAAGTTATATAACTCATATGAAAAAAAAACTTTTTTATATGCAAGCTTTGTTGGTGATCTTATGAAATCTCTCGTGAATAATAATTAACCAATTATTGCAAAATTATTAATCGATTATTTGTTATTAATATTTTGCGTAAAACGTGATCCAAGGGTGATCGAGGTTGACGAATTCGAATATATAGGTGATTTTATTCAATTATTTTTTATCGATAAATTGTTCATAATTAATTAAATATTAATTATTAACATTACGTATAAAGCTTGACCGAAGGTATATCAGGATGTAGCATGTAGATCTGAGATCGGTTTCTCAAATGAATAGTTTTTGGACAAATGTTAATTAATTAGACATTATTTACTAATTTTTTCTAAAAATTTGAACAAAGTTAATCTTGAGGGTAGACCATCTGAGTCTGAACTCAATTTTTAATAATTACTTAGTTTTAATTAATGAGATATTAATTTCTAATAGTTTCAATAAGAACTCCTCGAAAGTAATCGATAGTAGGAAATCTTAGTCCAAGATTAATGTTTACTTTTCTTTTTTATTGCTACTTGATATACACTTTTTCCATAAAACTTGATCGAAGATTATTTTGCATGAGATGTCTCGATCATACCTCAACATTTCCCAGTTAAATGCATTTTTTTTACCATGCCACTTTTGGCATTTGTATAAATGAATAATCTAATGAGAGCTTTGACACGATGGTTCCACGATGAAGACCGAGCGAGTCTGCAGACGATTGCCACTTGTCGGTTGAAAAAGAGCTCGTCAATTTGCATAAGACACAATCATTTTCATATTTGACAGAACTTAGCATGGATTACCATTGAATCCTCATCATTGCGACCGGTTTTTCGGTGGTGGAAACATTTCACCATGTCAAAATCTACACAATTTTATACCACTCCATAGAACTCGCCCATTTGCATCAGATGCACTTGATTGTTTTTTGAACACAGGTGTATTAATGGATGTCAAGGCATTTGAATTGCGTATTTTGGTGATTTCGGAGTTCTAGGTGAATTTTTATGGGTGTTTTGCGTTGTATAGTTTTGAGTTGGTGTGCGTCTGATAGAGATTGCTGAGTTGTGCTAGACACGCCGATTATTTTGCTTGATACAGCTTTATTGGTGAATATCTTCTGATAATAGTCATGTTTTTAGTTCAAATGTATCTTGAAAATGGTGTATTTCGATTTTGTAGGGTTTGGTTTTTGGATGTCCGGGTTTTAAAATTATGTTGAATTATGGTCTATTCGATGCTGTATAAGACACAGTGCTCATGGTTTTTGACACAGCTTTGTGGACGAGTGTTTCCTGATTTTACTCGAGTCTGCCGCTGATTTCACTAATGGTATTTGAAAAAAAATATATCAATTCAATCTTTACAAAATAATTTAATTAAACTTGTTAGAAATGCTCATATTTGCATTCAATTTTTAAATAATAACTCAACTATTTCACTTCAAGTTCGTTTTTTTTTCCTGTTTCTACCTAATATTTTATTGAATTCTATTTTAGTCAATGACAAAATGATTAGCTTCATTTCGAAATGCACAATTTCATGCAAATACAAATATGTTAACGTCAATATCTACTTTGACTTTAAATGAAAATCAAACTTCAATTTGTATTCAAACAATCCTAAATCGATCAATTGAGATAATAATTCCTTGAGATCTGAATTTACTTTTTAGCAGAAATCTTTGAACAGAATGTAAAAAGACTTTTAAAAAAAATAGAATCATCAATCTGTTTATTAAACGAAAGTACTTAAAAATCATATAATCATATCTATTTTTATATTTTGTTTTACTTCAGCATGCTTTAAGTTGACTTGTATCAGATGATTTAATGTTTGTTTTTGCTTGTCTTTGTTCATAAGTATAAGCCCATGATAACATTAGATATTACAATGAAAATGAGCATAGTAATATATGAATAATGCTAACAATCAAAAAGTTAACATAAGAACATAAATCTATAATGGAACCAACAAATTTACTAATACCAATTGCTCTATATTAAAATTTGTCAAATTTTATGTTTGAAATTCGTGTTAGGTCCTTTCGTATGTGTACATACAACGGAAAAGAAAGAACTAATCTTACCTAACGATAAGTAATGATGAGGATAATGATAATGTTGAGTGGTTAAGGAGGAGAATAATGAAATTAGGAAGTTTATTTATGTAAATAAATCAATAGAAAAATGCAAAGATAAAATCCAACAAAGGAGAGGGGAGAGATATAGATACATAGACGTGAAGAATAAGTGCTTCTTAGTAAATCGAAAATAATGAAATGAACAGGAGTGTGCAAAAAAGTGAGAAAAAATATAAAGAGAGAAAAACTAATACTAACAACAACAACGACTGTGTAAAATAACATGTATATATATATATCAACAGAAAAGTGGAGGAAAATGCAAAAAAAAGGAAATGATGCAGAGAAAGATCAATAGACCAAGGAGGATGAACAAAAGAAAGTTAGCAGCAACATAGCGCCGTCTGTTGACGCTAACAATCGGATATGGTGCTTCAACAGTTCGTTCACCATCATAAGTAATAATTAGACCAACTACTGCTTCTAATATTGGACCACATATAACAAATAAACTATCTTTATTATCATATCGAGTTGTACCAAAACATTGAAATGTTTATGCAATTGGTGTGAGAATCATATACGAAAAAAAAAGCATTTGAGCGATATAAATAGATGAATAAACATCAGATATTAGTGTCATCTAAAAAAAACATATACATATATATTTATATATATATATATATGTAAAATAACATAGACATCCTTCCAACAGCATGATTGTAATCAATAATATTTCAATGTATGATATGTATATACATACCGGGTGTCACAAAAGTTTTTCGACATTCTGTATCTTGCTTGTACCTCGGCTTGAGAAAATGATAAAATCTTACTTTTTCTTTTAAAAGATGCAGCATGAGAAATTGTACACAAAACTCATAAGGAAATCTTTATTGACTCATTCGAACAATTTTCTTGTGGACATTATCAACAACCTATGCGGTAATGTAGTTTCTTAGTACAATAAAAATGCTTGCACGTTTTTCTTTATTTTTTATATAACTTGACTTAGAGAAATGATATAGACTTAATTCTTTTTTCCGAAGGTGTGCCATGGAAAGCTCTCACAGAATCATACCAATAAATCTCTAATAACGGATTCTAATGATCTTTCAATTCTCAAAACCAAAAAAGTGGACAATTAGTGGTCCGAATTTATGCTGTATATCTTTTTGATTTTGAAAATACCCTAGCTTTCAAAAATGATAGAATGTAGATTTTCATCTTACACGATCCGCCATTGAAAGAACTGCAAAATGAATGCAAATAAATTCATATTAATTTACAGGTTTTATTTTTTGTTTTCTATTTATTTTGGTTTTCACAAATAATAATACTTCAAATTTTTTTTGAAAGATGCACTGTCAAAAGCTCTACACTAGCTATATCTACAAATTCGCAAGGAAACACAAAAACGCCATTAAGATATTTCTATTCTTCCGTGTACACTGGGAAATTACATTACCGTGTAGGTTGTTGATAATGTCCACAAGAAAATTGTTCGAATGAGTCAATAAAGATTTCCTTATGAGTTTTGTGTACAACTTCTCATGCTGCATCTTCTAAAAGAAAAAGTAAGATTTTATCATTTTCTCAAGCCGAGGTACAAGCAAGATACAGAATGTCGGAAAACTTTTGTGACATCCGGTATAGGTATTTTTATAAGTAAAGAACCAATGAAAGCACATATTATTCTGAAGAATGGCAAAAAAGAATCAACTGTCAATTTGACAGAAAAAATAACTGTTCAAAATAGCACATTGTTTACTAGAATTTTTTTTAATAACAGAAAAATAAAAATACATCGAAAATTATTATTAATTCATGATTAATGATGAGAGAACCATTATTTCTTAAATGACGTGAAAAATTAAAATTAAACAAATTTTTTCATTTATTATTCAAATTAAATTAATAAAAAAAATTTGCAAAATTTTTAGATTTAAATGAAAGAATAGAACTTATTTGAAAACGATTTTTTTAATTATTGTAAACCTTGAAAAATATACGGACTCAATTTACGAACATTTTCAAAAGAAAAATTACAGATATATATGTATGAGAATATTTCAATTAATTTATTTGAATAAATGGTTATTGCATTGTTGTCTGTTGATAAGAATTAGTATTCGACATTACTGCTTGATAATAGGAGAACAGTTGAAAATAAAAATATTTTTTTAATAGGTATAAATCAAGTTGTTGAAAATTACGGTTATTAAAAATTAAATTGCAAAATATTATCATCTATATTTTTCCCATATTGTTGATGGTGATTAAACATGGGATGAATTAATTGTTGTATTGTTTGCATAAATGAATTAGTAATTCAATCATCAAATATATTAATAAAAGCAAGTCATGATTGACGATATTGTCTATATAATAATGGAATTAATGTTGAACATAGTGCAATAGTTGTTCCCATTGAATTTAATGATAACAAACTTGAACGAAAAGATTTCTAATCATTTGAATCAGCTTCATTTCTAGCTAAGATTTGTTCACGTTTTGATGCTCGTTTACATTCAATGTATAAATAATTTTCATTAAAAATAAATACATATAATAGAAAAACCTTTCTTCTATGAAGATTAATAATTCTTGTAGAACAAACAACTTTTGTTGTTGACATATCCGCAAATATAACAAAATTAAATGCTAAATTCGTAAACGAAAAAATTTTTATTTTCTTTGAAATAAAAAGATTTTTTGTTCACCTCTATGTCAACCACTGTACTATATTGATATGACTATTTATTAATTAATTATATAATAAAATTAAAAATTAAAAATAATTTTACCAGATCAAGATCACTATCTTCTCAATTATTATCTGTATTTGTTAATCGTCAAAGAGATGTTGATTATTGTTGAACAAGTGATGATGGAAGAAAATGACCTAATATTAATATATTATTGGTTATTCTTTCTTTTTTTATAGATGATTAATTTTATTTTATTTAATAGATAGAATTAGATTATTCGAGGTAAGAAATCCAATCCTTATACCATTTTTTACAATTCTTTATTTTATTTATGAAAAAAATTATCTGATAATAAATTAAAGTCTTTTTTTTTAAATTTTGATAATAAAAATTCTAGATAGATTACTATGTTAAATGAGAAGTAAAATTCTTGGTTAAATAAAATTGATAGAAAATAAAGAGCAATAATAGAATAAATATAGAGGGCATTAATATCAAATAAATAATTTATAGTCCTGAATAGTTCTTCAAAATATTTCTATAAATTCTAAATATAAAACAAAAAAATAATTTTATCGAATAAAATTCATCAGAACAAATTATTAATACATAAAAATGTTATATTAAATAAACGAGTCCTTATTCGTTGATATTTAATCGTAAAGTGAGAGTTTTATCTTATTATTAAATACATATAAGAACTGTAAGAAAATAAAATAATTTTGTTTTTATTTCATATTAATTTTACATAAATATTTAATAAAACTTAGATTAAATAAAATGTCTTCAACAAATAATGATGATAATCATCCATTTATTCGTACTGAATTTCCATATGTTGTTGAAAAAATATCATCAATAACAATAGATATTGATGAAAATATTCAATTAGCAGCAACAATATGGATGCCAAAAAGTTTAATTATTGAATGAAAATATTTTCTAATTAATTCTATGTACATATATTATTTATTTAATAGGTACGAAAAAAGAAGAAAAATTTGCGACAATTTTAGAATATTTACCATATAGAAAAAGCGATTCGACGTTAGTTTTATATATAATTAATAGAAAAAAGAAAAAAAATTAATTTTTGAAAATAGTTCTCGAAGAGATGAAATTCGATTAAAATATTTTTCTGGATTTGGTTATGTTTCACTTCGAGTTGATATTCGTGGAACGGGAAATTCTCAAGGTTTATTTTATTTAAAAATTTTTTTATTTAAAAAAAAAATTTCTTTTTCTCTTATTAAAAGGAATATTTGATGATGAATATTCTGAACAAGAATTATCTGATGGATTAAAAATTCTTCAATGGATTGATAATCAAATATGGTCAAATGGAAAAGTTATTTCATTTTTTTTTTATTTTTATTTTTCTAATAAAATAAAATAGGTTGTTATTTATGGAAAATCTTGGGGTGGTTTTAATGCTTTACAAATTGCTTATCTTCAACCAAAAGTTATTCACAATCTTTTTTTTTTAATTAAATAAGAAATTTTTTTTCTCTAGAATTTATGTGGAATTATTTCAGCTTATTCAACAGATGATCGTTATTCAGATGATATTCATTATGTAGGAGGATGTTTACCAGCACAAGAAGGTTGTTTTTATAAATAAAAGTTTATTAATTGAAAAAATTGTTTATGTATAGCATTAAGTTGGTCAAGTCAAATGTTAATATGGTTATCTCTTCCTCCACATCCATTATATCAAGGTGGTATTGATAAAAATTGTGATTTATTTAATATATGGAAAGAACGATTAAATCATTTAATACCTTTGGATTATTATTGGATGAAACATCAAAATAGGTTATATTTATTTTAATATAAAAATAAAAAAAAAAAAAAACATTTTCTTTTAATAAAATAGAAATAAATATTGGCGTCATGGAAGTGTTTGTGAAGATTATTCGAGAATTTTATGTCCTGTTATATTAATTGGAGGATTTGCTGATCTTTATACTGATCCTGTTTTTCGTTTAATTAATAAATTAAAATGTCCAAAACGAGCTATTATAGGTCCATGGGGACATCAATGGCCGTTAGTTTTTATTTATATATTTATAAAATATATCTATTAAATATTCTACTAGAGATAATGCATATCCAGGACCACAAATTGGTTTTTTACAAGAAATTGTATCATGGCTTGATTATTATATAAAAGATATTAAAAATGATTATGATAAAAAAGAAATCATATCTGTTTTTCAAATGTATCCAAATATTGATGAACTTCATTCAATTATTAATAGAAGAAAAGGTAAATGGATACATTTAAATGATATTCCATATTATCCAAATGAACATCTTCAAAGAAATGATTATTTTATAAATGAAAATGAAAATATATTTGAAAAAAAGTTAATTTATTATTTATCATATGGATATTTAAGCAATGAACCAATATTAAATAATAATTATCCTAATAAAATATCATTTTGTTCTCCTCAAGAAACAGGAATATCAAGTGGAAATTTACTTGGAATGGGAATGTTAAATTTTCCTGATTATTCAATTGATCAACGTGAAGATGATGGAAGATCATTATCATTTGATTCTCTTCCATTAACAAATTCTTGTGGTATAGTTTGTTTGTTTAAAATATTCTTAAATAAATTTATTATTTATTTAAAAAAGAATTATTTGGTTTTCCAACAGTTAAATTAAATTTAAGTAGTTCACATGAAAATGGTTTAATATGTGTTCGACTTTGTATGATTGATGAAAATAGTTCATCTTCAATATTAATATCACGAGGATTTTTAAATTTAACACATAATAAATCACATGAAAATCCTCAATCATTAAATATTAATGAAATTTCAAAGTAATTTCTTATTTTACTTTTTTTTTATTGAAAAAAAAATTGTTTTTAAAAGTGTTGAAATAACATTATCTGCTGTTTGTGTTTATTTACCATCTGGTTGTCGTCTTCGTTTATCTTTATCATCATCATATTGGCCAATTCTATGGCCTTCATCTCAATTATCAACATTAACGTTTGCTTTATTTATTTTAATAAATGAAAATAATTTTTATCTTGTTTTTAGAATTCATTTAAATGAATCATCACCATGTATCCTTACATTACCTTGTTTAAATGATAAATAGTAACACTCTGTTTTTTTTTTCTTAATATTTTGGTTTTAATTATTTAAGTTCATCACAAGATTATTTTTCTTTTCCTGAAATTGCACAAGGTATTCCAATAAAACATCTTCGAAATAGTTCAAGTAGTCGATTGAGAACATTTGATGAAATCAATGAAATAATTACATTAAAAGTAATTAGATTTTTAACAGATTTTTTATTTTTTATTCATTTATTTAAAAACAAAAAGATAAATAATGATAATGGTTGTGTTGAATATCCTGATGGTTTAATATTTGATGAAAGATCAGAAAGTATTCATATAATTAAAAAAAATGATCCACAATCAGCAAGAATAGAAATAAATAGATATTTAAAATATTATTTTCAAGATCAATCATCAATTAAAGTTGATATACAAACAAAATCAATTATGTTCAGTCAACAATCACCATCAACATTTGAAATAATACATCAAATTGATATTCAAAATAAAGATGAACATTTTTTTAATAAAACATGGAATTTATCATTCCCAAGAATTTATAATTAAATATTTATTTTTATATATCTTTTAATACAATTAGATGGATTTTATTTTTACGACAATCAAATATTTTTCATCTTTTAATTATACGAATTTTAACTGAATTTTCTAATTAAGATTGATTATGATATATGTCTAGCATACTTATTATTCGGTTATTTAATAAAAAGTTATTAAAGAGCGAATAGGGCACACATGAATCTTCTAGGACAATCTTCAACACTATAAAAGATAGAAATTCATAATTAAAGCTAATAGTAATATTTAAAAGTAATGTTTATAAATGTTGCCTTTACAAAATAAAACTCTAAAGTCTCCTCTGTCATGAAGAAAAACTTCGATCTATACTACTTATACATAGTAGACAATAGTTGAATTTCTTATTGTAAAGCTAGCCCAATTCAATTAGGATGAAACCATCCTGATATTTAATTCTATTCAATTTGATTCCATCAGAGTTTTTTGTTGGCACATTATTATTTATCAATAACGAACTAGCAATACCTAAATCTGTGTTTCCCAAAATTTGATGTCAATTCATCTTTTACACTTTCAGCAACATATGCAAAAGTTTTACTATTTTTTTCACAACAACTAGATATGTACCAAAACCATAAAGATGTTATTAAAAAAGACCATATTGCAGTTTTAAAATACACCAAAACTAACCAAAATTGATATCTTTCTTGTAAGTTCAATTGCATGTATTTAAGGAATTTAATAGAGCAATCAAAAGGGAATAAATTTGGCTTGAAGTTTTGATTGGTTTTGAGGATCAGAGTGAGAGTGAGTGTACAGATGAGAAAAATACTTCAAAACAATCATACGACATGTTTCGATAGTGGCTTAGGTTATCAATTTATTAGAAAGGATCGAAATCTGGATAGTAGCGATGTTTTATATACTTTATTTTATCATCATTAAACATCGATTCGTATGTCTTGTTGTTTCAACTGTTCTCCCATAGCTTTTGAACCACGCCATCCCACTGTCAATCTTTCCATTATCTACACGATAGAAAAAGTATATATCTCGTTAGTTTTACAGAGAAATAAACATCAAAACTCTTACCGTGTTGTTGCGAAGACCATTGACGAGATATTGTGCGCCTTGGTCTCCGACTTGAGCTTCATGAAGGTAAAGATGAGTAAGTGCCTGTGTAAAAAGGTCGAATGAGCAAAAAAAAGAGACGTGAGCAAATAATGGTCTTTACCGTGTTGGTTTGGAGAGCATTAGCGAGATGTTCTGCTCCTTCGTTTCCTACTATATTACCATACAGGTTAAGGGAAGTGAGAGTCTGCGTGAAAAATACAAACAGTCTAGGGAAATGAGTAGAAAAAAACTGTTCACCATGTTTTTTGTTAAAGCAGTGGCGAGATGCTTTACTCCTTTGACCCCAATTCCATTCAAACAAAGCCAAAGTAAAGTGAGTGTCTATATGAAAAGTATGAATAATCAAGAAACATACAAGTAGAGAATGGTGTTTCACCGCATTGTTTGCAAGGCTATTAGCAATATATTCTGCTCCTTTATCTCCTATTTGGTTGCTACTAAGCATCAGTGAAGTGAGTGCCTGCATAGAAATTAAATATGCTCAAGAGAGGAATAAGTAGAGAATGATGTTTACGGTATTCTTTGTTAGAGCATCGGCAAGATATTTTGCTCCATCCTCTCCTATGTGGTTTTCATCGATGTTTAGTTTGATGAGTGTCTGTGTGAATGATTGAAATAGTTTAGAGATATATGAGTAGATAACGATGTTTACCATATTATTTGTTAGAGCAGCGCCTACATATTGTACTCCTTCATTGCCTATTTCATTATTGGAAAGATCAAGTTGGGTCAGTGTCTGTATGAAAACCGTAGATGGTCAAAAGTAAGATAAATAAAGATGATCATTCACCATGTTATTGGTTAGAGCAGCGGCTATATGTTGTACTCCTTTATCTTGTATTGAATCATAGTGCAAGTTGAGTTGGGTGAGTACCTGTGTGAAATATTCAAATGATCCAGACAGAGATAAATTGACAATAATATTTACTGTATTCTTTATTAGAGAATTAGCGATATGTTGTGCCCCTTCTTCTTCTATTGAATTAGTCTGAAGATTGAGTTTGGTGAGGGTCTGTACAAAAAATATAGATGATTAAAAAAGATATGAGTAGATAATGATGTTTACCTGGTTATTTGCGAGAGCATTAGCGATATATTTTGCCCAGTGATTATCGATACCTTTTCGGTCAAGATCGAGCACGGTGAGTATCTGTATAAAAATACGAATGGTTACAACAAAAATGTTTGAAGTTTACTTTCTTCGATCGTAACGACATAACAATTTTTAACATTGCACAATCATGGGCTGGGTTTCCTTCTAGATCAAGTTTTTCCAATGTCTACATGTCAGTCATTGAAGATATAAAGTCGACATTGAGTGCATGGATGAGTCGTACCTTATTATTCATTAAAGCATCAGCGAGATATTGTATACCTTTGTTTTCAATACCATTTCGATTGAGACGAATTGTAGTGAGTGTCTGTAGATTAGAAAACCTTAGATAGATATACTTAAATAGGATCATATTTACAGTATTTGTTTGGATTAAACTAGCAATAAGCTTTGCGCCTTCATCACCAATTTCATTATCAAAAAGACTCAATTTTTTGATTGCCTATGTAGCATATAAATTTCAAGTTAATATAGACAATATTTATGAAAGATCAAGCATATTCACCGGTTGACTGTGCAGCATAGCAACTAGATCCTGTATGCTAGTAGCTGTGATGAGATTTTTCTGAATATTCAGTACGGTGAGCGTCTTGAGAAAACAAGCAAATTTAAATATACAGAATTAAAAATATGTACCTTATTATTGATTAATGAACGGGTAATACATTTTAATCCTTCATCTCCTAATTGGTTGTCTCGAAGATCAAGCAATGTTAGTGTCTATGTAGATCAATCAAGTTAATGTTATCGAAAGCATCACAGAAAGAAGTCACTTTAGTCATGAGTAATGCATTAGCTAGACATTGAACTTCTTTCATTCCAATTTTTTCTGATCGAACAATCACTCTAAATCTAGACTAGAAGAAAAATATTCACTTTCAATTGAAATATAGAATAAAACAATGTAGAATAATTACTGTTATTTGTGGCCTTGCAATACTGATTGATGCTGTCATACATTTGTTGAGAGGATTACCAGTGAAGTTAATTTTCTTGATAGACTGCATGAAAGAATAAGATAAGTCCTGAAAAGCTCTTGGCAAATAAGCAAACCGTATGGCTTTGTAATACATGAGTGAAGTATTCGACTCCTTGCGTTTGAATTTTGTTGGAGGAAAGATCCAATCTCACTAGTACCTAAACATAAAAAAAGACTTTATACCTATATCATATACGAATAGTAGATGAATTACTGTATTAAGTTCTAATGCATCAGCAATGGATTTAGCACCGATATTTCCAATGTGATTCGAACTAAGGTTTAATATTTCGAGTGTCTATTAGCAAATGAAAGATAAAAATTAATAGAGAGAAAGAGATAGAACAAATTTGTGGTCACTCTATTGATTCCTAGCATCTCTGCTAGATATTGTACACCTTGATCACTAATTTGATTATTATGTAGATCTAGTGATGTGATACACTAAATAAAATAATCAATAGTTCTGCAATAATGTTAAGATGTATACAAAAGATACTGTATTATTTATCAAAGCATCAGCAACATATTGGACTTCTCTGTCTCCTATATGACGTGATCGAAGTTGAAGGAAGGTGATCATCTTGTCATTCTTGATTAAAGTAGTAATATCCAGTATATTTTCTTGATAACATGGATTACCATTCAGATTGAATCTGGTGAGTGTCTATCAAAATAAGCAAGATGAGCATAATAGAACTAAAAAAAAAAGAAAAAACCTGATTCTTTTGTAAGACATTATAGAGATGTGTTCCACCTTGTTCACCAATCTGATTGTGTTGAAGGTTCAATGTTGTTAGTGTCTATTTTATCGTAGACAGAAAAAATGCTAAATACTATAAAAGAAGATACATCACCTTGTTCGTTTCTAAAGCATTAGCGAGATGTGCTGCACCACTGTTTCCAACTAAGTTCTGAGCAAGTGAAAGATGTAAAAGTGTCTATGAGACGAAATAAGTGAGAGATAATTCTTAATCTAATCTTACTTTGTTATTGACTAATAGTTTAGAGAGATCTTTTGCTCCGATATCTCCGATGTCATCCGATTGCAAATCAAGTGTGGTCAGTGTCTAATTGTATTTCACATGACAAATGATGAATAATGGATTAGACTTACTGTGTTGTAATATAATGCGTTCACTATATATTGTACTCCAAGATCACCTATGTGATTTCCAGAAACATTCAGATTGACAATAACCTATGTGAATAAATAAATATGGATTTATCATATAACAAGACACACGAAGTATAAGTCACTGTGTTAGTTTTTAAGGCTTCAGCTATGTCTTCTGCACCCTGACATCCAATTCGATTGGAGCAAAGATTTAATATCTTAAGCGTCTATATCAAAAAACGGTGAGTGAAAATGATTTTGATGGACATAAGGAATCACTGTATTAGTTTTTAGTGCAAATGCCAATTGTTTTATTCCAGTCTCTTTGATTTCATTTCGTTGAAGATACAATACAGTCAGTGTCTGTGTTAAAAAAAGGAAGAAGTTCTTTAAAAAAGATCAATGAAAAATTACCGTTGAATTTTGTAATAAATCAGCCAGAGGTAATGCTCCTTCGTTTCCAACTTGATTTGCAGAGATATTCAACGTTTGAAGAATCTGCAAGAGATGTAATAAAGATAGAGAAATATAGAGAATGAAATTCACCGTATTGTGTCGTAATGCATCTGTTAAATATTGACACTTTACAGCATCAATCTGATTACGGCGAAGATCCAGTGTCGTAATGGCCTACATAAGAAAAAATGATTTCGACTGTGACTAGTGGAACAATATGGTTTATTACTTTATTTATTTGCATTGCTTGAGCAAAGTATTTCATTTCATTATGACTGATACGAATCGATGGAAGCTTGATTTCTGCCGACGGCTATGTTAAAAAAGTAGACAAAAAACAGTACAGCTAAACAATCATAATACTTCTGTTTTTGTGATATCAAATATTCCATCTGTCCATGCCAATATAGGAGGACAATTGATACTCATTGATGACACTTTCCATCTGATTGTAATTTTTGGAAAATAAAATTTGACGATAGATTTAGGTACGTCATTAGTCTTAGTCCAGCAAATAGGTGTGGTATACAGATTGATTATTTTCTTTTCTATGTTGTAGTCACAGATAATAAAACCATATTTGTTACTTAGCCAAAATTGTGTTCGAAAAGAGTCCAGAAGAGAATCAATATCTGTTAGAGTACCATCGTTGGATATTGTATAGGAGAAGAAAAATTGAAATTTTTTTAGAGAAGAAAGATTAATTTGGATGAACTGCTCCCAGGAAGAACCATTAAAGACTGAGTCAAATACTGTTCGATGAGAGCCCAACGTAAGATATTTAAGTGAAGGTGTTTGTGAAACAACTAGTTCAATATCCTCCATGGATAGATGACAATCACTAATTGTTAGAGAAGTTAATTGTAGATAAGATTTCACCAGTATTTCATTACGATTTTTAATAATGCAATCTTTCATTACAAAAGTTTTTAAAAGCGGAGAACTATCAAGAATGATCTGGTACTGTGGATACGTACACTTTTCTAATGTGATATGGCATACTGTACAATGCTCTGGCCATGATACATCTTTGACGTAATAATCAAAATTTTTCAAATTTAATCTGCAAAACTTGAACCAAGTCATTGCAGATGACAGACGAACTCCCACCCTACCGTTTATTCCACGATCAATGTGTACGGAAAGTGAGCTTAGAGGACAAACAGCAAAAATGTTTAAAATCTTATCGAAATTTGTGTCAGAGATTTCATTCAGTGCCAATAAACGAAGTTGACAAAATCGTTGACTATTCTTGAAATACTTAAAAAATTCGTCGATAGTCTCGTGCTTATACCATTTATAAGATAAAATTAACGAAATGATATTTTCAGGTTGAATAAGGCGAGCAATAAACTTGATCTTTGATTTTGAAATGGACGAAAGATCAAGTTCATATCGATCATAAGTATTCGTAATCGCATTAAATCGCTTACAAACACGACGAAATGAAATAAGAATCGAAAGAATATCGAGATGGTCCAAAATCCGACGAAGAATCTCGACTGGTAAAGCGAGTAGCGACATGTTCGTTCTTGATGTACTGTTGCTAGTGCAACGTCGTAAAAAGGTGTATTTATTTAGCTTTTTCTTCACGTGCTTGTGTTGCCATTGTGGCAATGGATAGAAAAGAAGTATATGTAATCGTGAAAAATTTTCGTTTTGAAAGAAAAGATAGCGTTATCGATGATTACGTCAAACTCATGCAGTAATGTAATATAATGTAATCTTGAAGGTGAGGGTTATATAACTTACTTTCTGGAATGGAAGGATTTTGTTGGAAAACTTGATGGAAGAACATCTCCTTTATAAAAAAAAAGAACAATATTCTATCTGACGTTCTAATAGAATCAATTTAGTCTTCATTTTTTTTACAAAAAAAAAAAGCATTTTTACAGGTAAATTATAATTTTGAAAACAATCAAATCAATAAAAAAAAGTAGAAAATTTTATATTAAGTCATGTTAAGTATTAGATCAGCTAAAGTAAGGTTTTTTAACATAACTATTCTTCTCTAAAATGTCGAACACACTGGATTGAATCAGGATCATTCTGAAAAAATGTAAGAAAACATTCATTATATTTTATCTACAACTTAATGTTATTTTTTATGCAGCAGTCTCAGATCGGCAGATAGAGTAAATCATTAGTCAGTTCTTTAGGAGCACATTTCAGTGTAAAAACATCTATAAAAATGACACAGGTCTATCAAAGAACGTAACTTAGTCTTGTTAGAAGATCGATTTACAGGAGTCAGATTCGTTCTATATTTTCCATCCCTTTCGATGTGAAAGAGTTAAACGACAAACATTTTAAAAGAACTACAGAATATAGTAACTCTAGGTATAAAGAGAATACAATATATAATCAACATAATAGTCAATAAATTCTAAATGATAATTTTCATAAATACACTTTGAAAACGTTTATAGTCACCAGATACTTGTGCGTTATCTATGAAGTTTAGATATAATTTCGAGAGTAGTAAAATTTTTTAGTCTTGTTTTTTTTGTTATTGGGAATCATAAACATTTCTCTTTTATTTTATTGACGTCTGATGAGAAGCATTTTATGGTACGTTTGGAAGAATCATTTTTATGTATGAATCAGTATAATAATCACTCTGTTTTAATGTCTATGAACTGCACATTATTCTAGTTACAGTTTTAAGAGAACAAAAGCTCAAGTGATAATTATTTTAATCAAAAGTTTCATTAACATCTAAAGATAAAAAATCTTGTATTTTTGTCACTTTTCAATGGAAATCCTTTTTTTTCAAAGGCTGAATTCTATAAGAAGTCCGATATTTTCAAAAACTCCTAGTTTGAGACCAGAGATTATCGTAGTATGACATCAAATAGGGTACATTTGGCAGCCATAATCCCATTCCATAGGATAGCGGGAAAAAATTTTCATCTCATCCCACGTAGAGCGCTGAGATATACATTTCCGAGAGCATGCCGTATAGACTGGTTGGTGTACGCCCTTTCTCTTGTTGAAAACAAAAAGATAATGAAACAGACCACCATTATTTATTGTACACAATCGAATCTGTCAGAAACTATTGTAAGAGCGCTATATTTTGCAAGTCAGCAAATGATAATCTAGAATTAGGTAAGTTATTACGAAAAGAATTTTTAGAGTGCAGTATTAAATTCTTAAATATTTTTTATTTTTAATTATAAAGATAATGACATATGGATGGATCATATTTTAAATTCATCTGCAAGCATAGAGGATTGTATTGTCACTACCGTAGTTCGCACACTAAATTATGGTATTAGAATACGAACTTGGTCACCTGCATAATATAAACATATAAAAGGTTACCATGGTAATGGACATGTGTTCTCATCAATTTCGAGTTGGTGCCTATTATTGGTGCGTTCATTTGTCAATCGAATAGTTCTCTCATTACAGTCGATCAGTAACTCTAATACATCGTTCTTTTCTATGTCATTGGTATAGCCTTTGAAACCGATGGATTTGACACCTTTGCAATAAGTTTTATCGAAGCCGGCCCATCCATACACAGTGAGTGCTTAGTATGTCTGTATTTCGATGGGTGCATGTGCAGACACAATTCCAAAGAATATCCACTTTCTCTCTGGTCTGAACTCTGCATTTTCGACCTTGAAACGAAACTGATAACAACCTGATGAGTATCGACCTACAATTCGCGCTGATCCAGCTGGAGGAAGTATTCCTTGTCTAATGACATGTCCATCGTCTTTGATTTCCAGGCTGCCAAGCGACTGCCCAAAAATTTCATTTGGCACTGCAATTGCTGAAATTGGATAAATGACCGATCGTTTATTATAATCATCTTCTGTAATACGAATAGTTGTAGCTCCATTCGCATTGTTTCTTAATTTATTGAGCTTGGTCATCCAGACTAGTAGATCTGTTTCAATAAAAGTATTATCTTCGCGAGCTTCTTTTAACTCTTTTTCAAGCGATTTCAGGTTCTCCGTAAGATTCGTCATGATTGTGTTGCGAAGATTGATTAGTTGATTTCGAGTATCAGCGGCTTGTTTTTGTATCATTTCGATTGATTCTTGTTCCCATTTGTCAATCTCTGTCATTAAAGCATCAGAAGACCGTTTCATTTGACATTCATCAATACTTTGTTGTATTTGTTTATGATTCGAGATAATTTCATTGAGGCTTCTGTTTAAATCCTGTCGATGTTCGACAACATGTTCAATACAGAAGTTTTGTGAACATCCATAACATTTAAAAATACCTGTTGGTTTGCTACATGTAGCACAGAAAGGCGTTGTTATATTCGACATCATGCATGTATATGAAGTAATCAATAGAAAAAGAAAGTCAACGTGATGTATTAACAGCAGAAAAAAATCAATAAAACAGCGCCTGTTTTATTCACATGATCGGATAAATATATCTGAGTTTTTTCACTATTTGTTTTTGATGCTCGGATTTCTCTATATACTTTTGTCGTACTATCAATAACTCATATAGAAAAAAACGTCCCTTTTTTTGTCTTTTTTTCTGATCTACTTTGAGGGTGAGTGTAAGATTACCTATTATTTACGGAGAGTAGTTGGTTATTTCTTTTAGATATTACCAATCAGTATACCGTCTCAAGATCGATTAAAAAAATAAAAACAAAATTATTTTTGTCCTGTAGAGTTTATTAAATATTTTCTATAGCATGACCAGATGGTCGATTAGGCCCTTCTGACGTAGTAAAACATAACGTAAGATGGTCGGGTGAACTTCTCTGATGTTGTCCGATGGTCCAATGAGTCTCTCGGGTGTGATTGAAAAAAAAACACATTTAATGGAGGGTCTTAAGGGTATGCCCTCTTTTTTGACGATTTTCAGATCTCAAAGATGGTAAGTCCGATTAAGCTGAAATATTTACCACAGATCTAAATTAATGAGAAACATGTTCGAGGAAAAACTTTTCACGAGAGTTCTTGAATTTTTGAAAAACCACTGGTTTTCTGTAGGGTCTCATCTTGCCATCCGTCGATCCCATCAAATTTCATCCGAATGAGCCGAAAAGTTTTTTGGAGGCATGTACAAATGTATCTCAAAGGTGGTTTTCAGCTTTTTTCAAAATTTCACTTTCCTTTGTTTTATAAAAGAAATACGTGAAGAATCTTTAGAAATTTTGAAAATTCTATAAATCCAGATGGAAATATCGAAAATGGAAAATATCGATTTTACTTCGGGAGAATACCTCAAAGTCTCGATCGGACCAAGTTAACAGGATGTTGTAGGTGGCGCAATTGAACACTGTGCATAGAAAACCGGTTTTTGAGGAAAATGCAAAATAAGTTTCAGAACTATATATTAGTATAGTGAATTTAGTTTGGATATGCATATGGAAATTCCGTTTTATTTTTTCATCAGGCACGATAAATTTTCAAAAGTTTTTTTTGGATGACACGTCTTTCGTAACAATCAAAAAAAAAA
>JAJEKB010020913.1:485823-515143 GCA_022393335.1 Macrotrachela quadricornifera
CGACCGCAATGATGAAGATATGATTTTTGACGAAACGAAACCTAAACATACAATCAATGTCCCTAATAACAACACTAGACGAATTTTTTTCCTTGTTCGACTCATTTCTCCACCATTTTATAATCAAATTAAAATACTTTTATGTTTGTATAATCTTCAGAGTCTGCTCTTTCAAATGGTGTATTAGTGACCTTTATCTGAAATGTAATCAAGAAGAAATCAGCTATCTACGATTATGACCTACCATTGTCGTTGTTAGGGGTACTTTCCCTAGTTACAACACTCAGCAAAATTTTGTCCCTGACAGCAGCACTTTAGTAAAATTTAAGTAGAAAATGACTTCTTTAGAGAAAACACTTTTTCATACGTTTTATTCAGAAAACCAGCAAAGGTTCTGCTGATAACTTTGTAGAGCATGTCAAACTCTATCTAAATCTAAAGATTCATAAGAAAAAAATTCCTTTAATGAGATACAAAATCTAAAAGTAAGATGACTACCAGTCTCCAAAAAATAGGTGAACCTCATTACAACACCAAGCTACTTGTTCTCCCTAATAACAACACTCCAGCTATTTTGTGACCCTAATAATGACACTATGTCATTTTGATGTTGACAATACTTAGCTATTTTTTGTCCCTAGTAACAATACTTTTGTCAAAGATGCGCACCGCGTTTGTGGAGGCGGTCCGCACCGCTCGCGCGAACCGCTCCGTCTTGCAGTCAAATATGGCGCTGAGTTTTGGTGACTGCTCTGCCCGAACATGATTTTGGGGGCAAGCTGCTCCGCATTCATCTTTCTAAGTACTATGTCCGCCGGCCGGCCATACCCTAGACAGCTTAGCTGTTAAATTTTCTTTTTTAGCTTCAGCCTCGAAAATCAAAACAATATAGGACTTTTAAGTGGCATCTGTCTTTTTTAATCATTGAATTATAAATAATAAAATATTCTCTCGTTTTATAGTTGTATAACTAATTTTCTTGAACGACATATATGGTTAACGATAATCACAAGAAATGTAAAAGATTATAGCGAAAAATTATCTGAACAATTGTTGCCTAAAATCAAATATGATCTGACGATAGTTTTGACTACAGTACGGTGATTACAACACGCTCGTCTTTGTTTTTACAACTTTCGGCAAAAATGTCGAATATCGCCTGTATTTTTGAATATTTGCCATGTTCTTTATTGTTGTGGCCTCATTTTTTCTAACCATCATGCTTTTCTGTTTCATAAGGTCTAAATATCTTTCTGCAGCTAAAATTTCTAATGAGTTTATGATAGAATGTGACTATCTGTATAAATATAATCTAAAAAAGCTCCATCTACATATTTGACCAGAAACTTCATATTGTAAATTATGATATTTAATACTGTACTTTCGCCTTTTATTGTCTAGGTTGAAAGTGTGTTTCATAAAGACTTCTGCAACAATCTTTGAAAAAAGAATCAGCATCAAATGTTGAAAACCAACGAAAGTAAAATAAATCATTGCTAGAGTCATTTAGTCTAAGATACCATTAGATTTACTACCGTAATTCGATACTTTTGGATTAAATGAAAAGATTAAATAATAAGCAATGTTTATTGAAAGTCATTTCGATATTCAATCTATCTCTGAATATGAGCATTTTTTTCTGATACTTATGGGTATCCAGAAGTAGTGGCGATGGTACCTTCTTCGCTTACAGAAAGCTCGAACAAATTTTCTTTTTTTATAAAAAGATAGAGCATCTTTTGCTCTATCTTTCTATGCTATTTAATCATTATTCATCTAATATCATAGTAATAAAATTTTGATCAACACTGTTTTTGTTGACACCTAGCTGGTTATTTTAGATCAAAACGCGTGAAGAATTTTGTATTTCATTCTATCATCGTTTAATACGTTGTATTAAAAAATCAAAATATACCACAAGATGCAGCATGAAAAGCTCTACAATTTCCAAAGAACAACTATAAGAAGATGACATAGGAAAAAATGAATGCGGCTTTTACCAAAAAAAAAACATCCTATTTTCACAACGTCGACACTTTGTCGCTCAGAGTTTTCCTGGTTCTGAAAACAAAAGAGTGCAATTATAAAATAAGTAGTCCTTTATAAATTGTGCAGCTTTTCATCCTGTATCTTGTGGTATGTTTTGGTTTCTTAATACAACGTATTAAACGATGATAGAATGAAATACAAAATGCTTCACGCGTTTTCATCTAAAATAACCAGCTAGGTGTCAACAAAACAGTGTTGATCAAAATTTTATTACTATGATATTAGATGAATAGTGATCAAATAGCATAGAAAGATAGAGCAAAAGATGCTCTATCTTTTTATAAAAATAGAAAATTTGTTCGAGCTTTCTGTAAGCAAAAAAGGTACCACCGCCATTACTTTTGGATACCCCTAAGTAGTTCTTTCATCACATAATTTAGAGATATGTGATTCTCTTTTGAGTCAGAAGCTGAATCAATTGGTACGAGATAGTTTATACTCTGTAAATGAGAGATAGATACTGTCTAAAAACTAAAAATGAAACATTTCTTAGATTATGTTCTCTTCCATTCCATGTCCAGCATAATATAATAGAGCACAATCATCTTTCTTTATTTTCTTGGAAAATTCTTTCAATATTCCTATCGTGAGATGTTTGTTTGCATCAACTACTACAATGCAATCAAAACCTATAATCATGAAATCATATATGATTTTTTACGACTATAAATCAATATCCTTACCAAACATCCTTAGAGTAACTGCTTCATCTGTTACATCTTTACCACAACTTTTTTAAGTTCTCTGATGACGGTATTCATTATTCTCGATAAGTATTGCTAATCGGCGTCCAGATTCAGATGACACTATCTGATTGTTGTTATTAGTCTTTGATAAGATATACCACAACGTAAATGCAAACAACAAATATAGATAAATATAACAAGTATTAATAATTGGAGCAGTGTACTGAACAAATCACACGTGGTAATAAAGAGGATATTTACTATTATACTGCTCGCTCCAATAATTTTATTTCGATTGTCGGCTATGCCAAAATTCGTTACTTATTTATAGCTGCGTCACTCACGTTGGTACAACGACAACATGACTTGGTTTTTTTCCTTTTTCTTTCTTTTGATTTTTCACTATAGGACGGCGTCATTTGTTGTTTTCTTCATTACGTTGGAAGAAAAAAAGGAATAAAAATAAGATAACAAATAATTGTTATTACTCATCAAATCGAACGACGTTTTTTTTTCTTCCCGTTCAACACAAAGACCCAACCTAGTATGGGTATCCGTATCATAGTGGGAATAAATAGTAGAAAAGAAAAAGTAACAGGCTATGATTAATAAGTATAGGTTATTAGTTATTTCCACCTGTCAGTGCATGCAAGAAAAAGTCTTTCAGAGATTCGAGGAAAATATTCATGCTGAGGACTATTTTTGCATAATACCAAAGCAATTCTTTTAAAACATTTATCACACACTACTTTTTCAATTTTCTAATATCCATGATTTCGATGTAACATTTAACATACCGATGAAATCATCGCATTCGATCTAGAGAATCTGAAAAGCTCTGTCAAAATTGATTCGAATGAATTTTGATCGATTCTTTTACCTTCAATCGATGTTCATTGATCTAAATTAATCATTTGACGGTTCACCTGTTTGAATCTTACTCGTGAATTCATCCAGTCTATTAGGACTTGTTCGCTCAAGACAAAAAAGTTGATATCCCACCAAAAATGTATGTGATACATGCGAATAAAATATTTCATTCATCAGCTGACAAATATCTTAAAACAACAGAATAATTTATTGATTTTGTGTAATAATTAAAATATTACGTTATATATTAAAATACATAATGATTGACTTCAGTTCAATAATGAAAGAAAACAAGATACTAACAATTCAGAAAAAAGAACTTAAAAAATACATTTACTTATTTTCTTTATTCTCTTTATTCATTGGCAGTTAAATCATAGAAACGAAGTTTTCGAGATTTAGTTCCTTGGATATCAACGCATTCAGTTGTTTGGATAATAAGATGTTTTGTATCACCCATAAGTGCCATTGAACGTATTCGTTTTTCGTATGAAATTTTTTTTTCTGAATTACCAATCGGATTCATCACGCTGAAGTTTTCCTTCTCAGTCCGATAAATTAGAAACTGTTTATCAGGAAGTGACATAAGCCCAGCTGAATCGTCACCTAAATCAATCTTGCGTAACATTGTCATACTTGATGAATGAAGCAATTCAAACCAACGCTTCTGTTTTGGCAAATCTTCACATATAATAACCCCGAGATAGTTTCCATTACTACTGTATGTAATCTTCTCAATCGATTTATATATAGGAAACTTTTTGATCAATTTCCATTCTATCATATTGTACTTTTCAATTGTACGTGTTGTTGCGAACACTAATCTTTGTGAGTAACAAGTGAGACTGCGTATCGGTGTTTTAGATTGCCAAAATAGTTTGTATTCATAAGTTTGAGTATTAAACAGGTAAACTCGTTTATCCTTGTCCAAAATCAGAAACTGGTTTTGAAAAGATGACCAGCAGATATCTTGAACATCAAAATCTCGCTTTACCTTTGATATTTTTTTCCTTCTTTATCGACAAGGCGTAGATTATCTTTAGAACAGAATAGCACATATAGATCGTTTGCAGCCATTGCACTAGATTCATATTTAATACGAAGTCTGAATTTTTCCTGTTTCAATTGATTAAAATTCAACGTTGGTATTGCAACGAATGGGCGGCATTCTATAAGAAAAGCAATATTATAACTTCACATAGATTTTTTTTTGCAATGTTTTTAAACGGTCTATTCACATTCGTTGAAACTCTCAGAAGAAATATGAAGAACACTTTTTTATACAAACCATTGTAAAAAGAAAAGTTTTTAAACAAAGACGAATACAACCATGGTTGTTGCTTTGACATTTTTACCATCTCAGATGTTATGCTAAACATAATCTCATGTAATGATAAACTAGCTTTATCTTTTTTCTCACGTAAACATTGTAATAAGGCTCCAGTAAAAATTGAATTGCTTGTGGAATCACGACCGTCGTATGAATATCTTTGAGAGGCACATCCGTATATCACTGCATATTGTTGACAATCTTTGTTTTGCCCAGTGCTACATGGTGTTGTTTTTGGAGATATTGATGAATTCATTCCATTGTATGTCTTCTTTTCAGGGTCATTGTTCTCCTCTCCTGATCTACAGGCATCTAATATTATAATATTTAACTTATTTCTGCGATATCTGAGCCTTTCCATTACATAACTTAGCGATATAAAATTATCTTTCGTACCAGAATCTGGTTCGATTGGAATGAAATAGTTTTCACCCTGTGAGTAAAACAAAACAATGCTGTGCTGTGACTAGAAGTAAAACAGTTTTTGTCTTACCCTCTTTTCAATGCCATGTCCAGAATAATATATCAGAACAGAATCATTTTTCCTTATTTTCTTGAAAAATTCTTCCAATACTTGCAGCATTAGTTCTTCCTTAGCATCAAGCACCGCAGTGGCTTGAAAACCTATAATCAGCAAATTGTTTATGAGTTTTCTACACTATAAATGAATATACGTACCGAATTCCTTCTAGATTTCTTCCATATCTTTTGCATCTTTACAACAACTGTTCAACTTAGCGTTATTGTGATATACATTATTCCCGAAGCATACGGCTAATCGACGACCAGATTCAGATTCAGATGCGCTGTCTGTATCAAACTCTGATTCAGATATGCTGTCTGTATCAAACTCTGATCCCGACGACATTTTCTGATCATTGTTAATGGTTTTTAAGTGAATACAGATAACAAATATAAATTAATATAACAAGTCTTGATGATTGGCAAAGGTTATTGAACCAATACTACTTGGTGAAAATCGAAACACACAACGTTATGATGTCCTTTCCGATAAAATTATTCGAATGAAAGTGTAGTCAAAAATTTTCTGCTTACTTACAGCTATCACTAACAACGATATAATAATATCAAATTTTTTTTCTTTTTCTTTCTCGTCTTTTTTTTCACCTTATAATAGCGTCATTTACCCTTTTCCCCATCATGATGGAATAAAAAAGGAACAAAAATAAGACAGCAGATAATTGTTATTACTCATGAAGTTGAACAATTTTTCTTTCTCTTTCTGCCCGCCACAGACACAACCATATATAGGTATCCGTAAGTGGAAATAAATAATAGAAAAGAAGAAAGTACAAGGCAATGATTAATAAGTACTGCGTATTATTGCCATATGTTATTACATGCAAGAGAAGAAGTCTTTCAGAGATTTAAAAAAAAAATATTCATGGTGAACATTATTCTCGCATAGAGCAAAATTTCTAACGTCTTTGTCATACACACTACTTTTTCAATGTTTTAGTACCCATAATTTCGATATAACATTTAACATACCGATGAAATCATCGCATTTGGTCTAGAAAACACGAAAAATCTATTAAAATTAATCAGAATGATATTGTGTTAATATTGTTCTAATCAATTTTGATCGATTATTTCACTATTAATCGATGTTCGTCGATCTGAATTAATCATTTCGCAATATACCTGTTTAAATCCAGTATATCGATTCCAGTCTGCTGGGGATTGATCGATCAAGACAAAATACGAATTCTATCTATTCTCATCGATAGTTGTGTTCTCTAGACAACACGGCAAACAAAACAAAATATATAAGCGATTAATGTGTACAAATAAGTGTCAGCAAAAAAACATTCGATGGAGAAAAACATAAAACTGATTTTCCAATAATATATGTGCTGTGTGTGAATAGAATAATTTGTTTATTAGCTAACAAAGAGTATTACACATGTACTTTCAAATTCTTTTTAGACAGAGTCATCTTTTTAAGTTTTTGTTTGCTGACTGGAGATAGGTTGCAATCATTTACCTAAAGAGCTTTCAATGATACATGGTATTGAATCATCTGATTGAGTACAGCAACGCTCGCATCAGTTATTAATTTATTAATGGAGAGAGATAGTTTTTGTAGACTACGATTATGATTGCGAAGTGTATCTGGATCAACAAGTGCATTAACTAATAATTGAACTCCTTGATCAGTTATTTCATTGTTGGAAAGAGATAAATGAGTTAATCTTTTATTTGTTCTAAACATTTCTGCAAGATGTGCTGCACCTACATCTGTGACGTCATTATTTGAAAGATCAATTTTTTTGAGAACATTTTTATTAATTGAAAGTGTTTCGGCAAAAGATTGAACACCTCTGTCACCTAAATGATTTTGCCAGATGGATAATTCTTCTAATGTTTTATTGTCAAGCAATGCATTAGCTAAGATCGAAGCGCCGACTAGTGTTATATTGTTCGAACCTAATCGAACTTTAGTATATTTTTGCTCATTAATAATTTCGTCAGCAACTATCGTCATGTCTTCATCGTTCAATTATCGTTTAGTTAACTCTATTTCTGAACGATGCTTTGATTTTTCAATCGTGTGTTCAAGCTGTAAATTTTGATATGGAACAGATGCTGAAATAAAATAAGAGAGAAAAGAAATCAATGACACTTTACCTGGTTGTTGGACAACTGGTGATATTAGTTGAGAACAATATCGTTGTAGAAAAGCATAGATCAAACATAAGCAGAAACCAGCGAAAATAATGAATGCTACAGTACTGAGAAATGACGAGAAATACGATAGACGAAGAAGTAAACTGAGCGCAATGATAATTGTGATTGCAAAAATTGTTTGATCAACTCGATGAGTAAGTGTACGAAGATTTTCTAAAAGTTCACTTGCGGCATTGACTATAACACCAAATGAATCGTGTTGAAAATCATTAATTATATTAATTATGGTATTTAAAGCAATACTGATATCCTTTTGCATGCCACCAACAGCATCTCGTAATATAGATATGGGATTACCTATTGTACGATTCTTGAAGACAAAAATGAAATGATCTAATGAGAGAAATAAAGTTGTTATTGTTATGTGTAGCGAAAACAAAAGAAATAGAGAAGCAAATATCGGACAACAAATTCCGAAGAAACTGAAATCTATATGACGTGGTGGTATATTAGAGAAATCATACAGAACGCAAGAGGCACACATAATAAAGAAGGTCATATACTGAGTGATTCATAGTATAAAAAGGAATTCTTCAACATACAACAGAATACAAATGATGCACTAAACACATTTCAATGTCGATATGCTACAAATAGATCATGTTCAAACTTTTTCAGAACAAATACTTACCAGTCACATATGTCGAATCTATCTGATATGGACATCTCATACAAATGTATCCGACACATGTCTGGTCATTTCTTCAAAACTTACATTCTTACTATTCTTCCATACTATAGTTGAAGTACACTAACGCAAATTAGATTCTCATATTCTTTCGAAGTTACTCCTTAATGATAAGAGAATTTTCTGAGAGGAAATAAGATAAAATTTGTTGAAAATTTATATTTAGTTACAAGATAATATGAAATGCAAAGCGAAAAATAGTATAAAAAAATGTATCTGTAGTTATTCTGTGCAAAAAAGATGTCGAATTTACGATGATATATGTTAAATTTGAAACGCCTCTACATTAAAAAAATATGACAATAAGATAAGAGGCATAGTAGACGACTCAATTTACTTCTTTTAAAAGCGTCATAATGAATGTGATAATATATTTTTTCTTCTATTCTGTCTCACCAGCAACACAAGAAAAAAAATTCTTTTAGTTGCTACTAACAATGTAATGATAAAGATTAATCATAAATACGGTATGTGTCGAACGATCATCTGATTGGTTTTCTTGAAACAATTGTTTACCTAAAGTTAATAATCTGAAGAACAAATTTTTCATGAATTCCATTATTCTTAGAATAAAAACTACTTACTTCAGAAATTTGTTTTAGATTGTACATACATTAATATTGTTTATTATGTTTTAGAAATATTCTATCAGAGGTTATTAATATTACAGATTATTTGTATCGATTGCAGTCGAAAATCTAGCAACGTCTGTCGGTATATCATTTTTCCGAATGGTAGATAAGTGATCTCGATTCAGTCATTGTTCGTTTGCAATAGTACATGCAAATCGACACTGCTTCAATCTCTCATCACCAAATGTATTCACTTATACAATGAAAAATTAATGAATTTTGTGATCATCAATAAATAGTTTATAAAAATCAAAGAAATACAATAAAAGAGTATTAATTGAATGCTCCTATTATGTTTAAATAACTTATTGACTCAATCAACACTTTGTCTATATACTATTCTTATAGAATTAGTAAAATATGCACGAAAAGCGAAATCGAATCAACATCAGTCAAATAAGAGAGAGAAGCTTTAAACCATACGATCGAAATTCATCGTTAGACGGTTTTGCCTGCGGATTTTTTTAATCTACTATGTCATATTGCTATAATTAAATGTTAAATCTGTAGATTTAAGTCCAAATGATCAACTCACTTCGTTCAGAAACTCAACTGACCTCACCGTCATAAAGACCCTCCTATTGTCTTTAGCAAGTAACACAACACGGAATGAGCAAATGAATATAAAATCAAGGATTTTTTCTTTCTGTCGCCTATTAATCCGAACATGAAAGAAAAGAAATGAATGTTTTAATATTAAACGCCGTATGTTTAAGATGTTTGAATTTTTTTCCTTCAAAACAAACAAACTTAAAATCATTCAATCTGATTCATTTGTTTTTTTCGCAAGAAAGAAAACTTTAATGTGTCTAAATGTAAGTTGTCGGTACGTATTTGACTTGGTAATTTCGTATAAAATATTAGAAAGTTTTATCATATCACAACATCAAGTTATTAAACAAATCTTATGTGAAGCGTAGGCTTGTTCGCACAAAGTCTCGTTGGTCTAGATTAGTTTTCCTTTATTAATTATATGCAGCAATTATTATCATTCATCTCTCAATGGGATCTTATCTATATAGAATATTTCATCGACGAAATTGTCTTTCTACACTTTTTTTACTTGTAATAATTATTCTCATACTCGTTTACTATTTTATCAATGTCATAACACTATCAACAACATGGAATTCTCGCAAAGAAACAGTAATCATGTCCTTACCAGCACCAATAGGCTTCTCTTCCATCAAAAACCTGTCCAAACAAGTCGATATCATCGATTTTGAAGAAAAATCTCCAGAGAATATTATCTGTATCAAAACAAAATCATTACTTCATCTTGTTCGAACAACAATTTGTCTCCATGATAACATAGATATTGTGAGCAACATTATTGCGAAAGATAGAATATGGGAAGAACGGTATTTAATTGAATTATTTGATATTTTTTTACGATATCCCCAAATGGATTTCATTGATGTTGGAGCCAATCTTGGGCAGTACACGATGTTTGTCGCTTCTTTTGGTCGATTTGTATTGGCAATCGAATGTTTTAAACCTAATTTAATTCGAATTCGTAAAGCCGTACAAATAGAAAAAGTTCAAGATAAAGTTGTACTTGTTGGGAATGCGATTTTCTCTGAATCAGGTAAATATTTAGAGATGAAACCGGAACCAACGAATATTGGTTCACAAGCGATCATTTCTAATAGTAATATAATTAGCTCAAGCAATAATATGTATGCTGTCAAAACGATCCGATTTGATGATATTTTACCGATTTTGAGAGCAAGAAACGTACGAAATGCTATAATGAAAGTGGATATTCAATGGTCAGAAGTTTTTCTATGTGAAACTGGTAAAGAAACTTTTGATTATGTAAATATACCGATAGTATTAATGGAATGGGATCCGATTTTTCGCTATCGAGATCGCATGGTAAAAATTCTGAGCTTTTTCTTCGAACGTGGATATATTGCAACGTCAAATATGTGCAATATTCTGCGAACAAGTCATATTTTTCAATCATGGCCAGGAAATATTTATTGGGTCAAAAAGATGAACCAATCGAAAATGTGTTAAATTATGACATAAGATTCTATATGATATATTCAATAGAATTGTTTTTATTCAAAACTTTGTAAAAAAGAAAGAAAAAGAAGATAAAGTCAGTCTTATTTAATGATTGTGTCGGTTCGCCTTAGGTATATAACTGAGAGTAACATTCGCTCCAGTCAATGTCTCACTATTACTGTTACTACGATCTTTCTTCTGCTCTGCAATGACAGTGTTGAGACGATTCGAAGCGATTTTTTGTTTTATTTCTCGTAACGGATGCGTTCAATACGAACAGCATGAGGTGATTATTTCTCGTTAATGTCAGTAGTAACAACAGATGTGTTTAGGTTTAGAACAGTTGTTGTTAAATCAATGGTGTCAATATGAAATGGTCGCACTTCATTTGTCGTCCGTATAAGATGTAAGAAGACTCTTTTCACATGTATACGATCTTCATTCATCGAATGTATTGAACGGGCTAATTGAGTATTGGAATGAATATTATCTAAATAAATAGTATTTTGGATAATCGATGAGCGAATGTCATCAATTGGAAGTGTTTTTACTGTCATCGAATGTGAAAGTACATCCTTAATATGTTCAGAATCGATGTTACTAGTACTACTACGTCTAGCAGATATTTTTTGAGAGCATCTTTTTTATTCTGTTGTTGTAATATTAATCCATTGAAGCTGCTAGATCCATGCTTAGGTTTTGATTTTTTGTCATACTGTTTGATTATAACGGGTGGCGCATAATGAATGAGCCTCTCCGTATTTTTCATTTTTCTCCCCTATTTTTCGGCATAGGAAAGCAAATTTTTTTATCAAAATATTCCTCGTCAAATTCTCTAGAAACGTAGATACTTTTATTATCTTAAATAACTTCCACCATTCTGTGACATACGATACAATCTATTGGTCCAAGAAGCACAAGTTTCAAAGACAATATTTTTTCGAATTTTTTTTACTGCACGTTTTAATTCTTGGATCAATATTGGTTTAGATGTCGCTTAATTCCAATTGATCACCTTTACAAATTCATCGCATATACAGTAATCCAATGGGTTAAGATCAGGGCTGTTAGGTGGCTAATGGTCTTTATCAATAAAAATTGGAAAATCACTCCAATCTCCCCTTTTTAGTCATCACCGTTCTTTACAAGAAACTCAGTTTGCCAATAATGAAAAGCAAAGACTTACAGAAAGTCGTAGCCTTGAAACATCAAAATGGTGATTATTCAACGAAAGTTTTTCATGATTTGAATGGAGTAATCAGTTTGGCAACAATTAAAAGATGGTATAAAATGATCGACGAAACTGGTTCTATCAATTTATCATTATCACCAGGTCGTCCACGTACAGCTCGAACCAAAGCTAATATCAACAAGGCCAAGAAGAAGCTACAACAAAGTAAGATATCCACTAGAAGGCTTGCACTTGACTTAGAGGTATCTCGAAGAAGTGCTCAGCGAACTCTTCGGGATGAACTTGGCTGTCGAGCGTATAAACATTTGATCGAACCAGAAATTACCGAAGAACAGAAAGAAAAAAGAAAAAAGTTTGCTAACTGAATACGAACAAATTTTCGAGAGCAAGAAATATTGAAAATTCTGTTTTCTGACGAAAAGATGTTCGACATTGACGAAGTTTACAGCACCCAAAACGATCGTATTTGGGCTGCAAATAGTGATGAAGCTGATCAGAAAGGTGGTGTTCATCAGAAAAAAAAATTCCTGAGAAAGTCATGGTTTGGCTTGGTGTTTGTTCAGAAGGTGTGTCTCCATTGGTGATATATGAACAAGGTAAAGTCGACCATGCTCGATATATTAAAGAGGTGCTTCCTGTGGCACTTAAATATGGAAATCATGTCTTTGGAAACGATTGGACATTCCAACAAGATAGGGCTACACCCCATACTCATCGTTTAACACAACAATGGTGCCATGACAATTTTCCAGCATTTATTGATAAAGACCATTAGCCACCGAATAGCCCTGATCTTAACCCATTGGATTACTGTATATGCGATGAATTTGTAAAGGTGATCAACTGGAATTAAGCGACATCTAAACCAATATTGATCCAAGAATTAAAACGTGCAGTAAAAAAAATTCGAAAAAATAGTGTCTTTGAAACTTGTGCTTCTTGGACCAATAGATTGTATCGTATGTCACAGAATGGTGGAAGTTATTTAAGATAATAAAAGTATCTACGTTTCTAGAGAATTTGACGAGGAATATTTTGATAAAAAAATTTGCTTTCCTATGCCGAAAAATAGGGGAGAAAAATGAAAAATACGGAGAGGCTCATTCATCATGGGCCACCCGTTATATAAATTTTACACTTGCTCATAAAAGTCTGTGTCACCTAACATAGTTCAGTCATGTTCATTTTATTTTTTTCAAATTGAATGGGTATGTGTATCGACTCATATACAAGATGCATATGAAGATAATGGAGGAAATAATAAAGCATTTACAACAGTTGCCGCTAATGGCAATGCTGCTGGAATTTGTTTACCACCAATAACTATCCATGCATCTAAAAGTGGTCAATATGCATCGGATAATGAAGAGTGACTGAGCGAAGAACTTTTTGTTCAATGGCTTAAAAATTTGTTTCTTCTTGAAACAGCTAATATACCACGTCCAATACTTCTAATCATGGGCAATTTACCTGCACATATATCTATCAAGGCTATCGAAATAGCTCAACAACATCAAGTCATATTATTGTGTTTGCCACCGAATACGATGCATACATTGCAACATTTGGGTTTGTTTTCACACTTTATATATTTTTTTTCTCGAGAATATTCATCCCAAATATCACCTAAAACTGAAGAATTAAAAAGTATTAATGTATATGCATTTCTTGAATAGCACCAATTATTTAAAAATTTGTGAGTAGTTAAGTCTTATCTTACGTAATATGTGAAAATATATGCTAGTGAAAACTATCAACAGTTTTTTTAATGGTATCTTCCAATAAAAACAATCGTTCATTTTGATAATGCAAATATTAGCACATTAGTAGTGGTTCGAAACAGTTTTTATCAGTTTTCAGAAGAATATACTGTTTATTTTCTTTACATTAATGAAAAAACTTACACTTTGCGACTCATTATGTTCAAAACGATAGTAAAAGAAAGATACAGTATTAAAAGAATAGATCGTTTATTAGATGAGAAATGGACAAAATTAATAATTACGAATAATCGAACTTGATTCAAACAGAGAGAAGTTGAGTGTATAACTATATGTAATTGTATAATCAGTAAATGAGGGCTTTTCAATCAAATTCATAGATACAGATGATAGGGGTGCTTGTCTCGTGTTTTTTGAATATTCTGTTTTATTAATGATTTTAGTGTTGCTAAAAGAAAATGGAAATAATTAGTTATTGCTTATTTTCGAAAAACAAAAAGAAAATCAATTCGAAAAATGGACATTCCTGCACTCTTGAAGAATCTTTTTGAAAGTTCATTTACGTTCAGGTCTTTGCCCTTATAATGCAGAAGCCGTGAAAGAAAAATTCGTACATCACCGTTTATTGTTAAATAATATCACCATGAATAAGTAGGAAATAATAGTATTATTGTATTCTTTTAACTGCGTGTTTTAATGATTCAACAATGAATATTTTATCAAGCCTATTGAATGGAATTGGTTTAACTGCTGGTAATCAATATGGTAATGGTGATTCCGTTTCTCAAGCTCAATCAAGTGCAAAGTAAGAGTGTTTAGATCCTCTTATTTTTTAACAATCTAGTATGAAAATTAAAGATATTATATACTATGAGCTCGAAGCTATTTTAGCTATTCATTCATTAGATAAATATGATTACCACGTATATTGGTATTTAGAATAGTTTTCTTCCTAGAGCTTGTCCAGCTAACCGCGGACCAGCGTTGCCAAAGTTGAGCAGAAGATTTCTCAGGCATAAGACCAGCGATCCTGTTCATTCAAAAATTTCTTAGAGGTTTTCGTATATACTCTATTGATAAATGTCATTTGTTTTGCAAAATGATGAGAAGAAATGGTAGTTGCGAGCCAAAATCATGCATGTTTTATGCAAAAATGATAGAAAAGGGCCTTTGATGTCTGTTATCACATTTCGCATACATTTTATCATTTAAGATCACGAAAATAATAGTAGTATTATCGAAGATTGAGCTACATTTTGAAATCAATGGATCACCTTTTATTACTGTCAAAGCTATAAAAAGTGATGACTTTTTAAGGCGCTCAACTTTGATGAGTGCATCACTCTAAGATGTTGACGAAAACTATTTGTAGGTGCAGACTTCGAAGAAACAAATTCCATCATCCTTAGGTCTGATGTTTTAGCTTTAAACATAGATGGTAGCATTTTGTTCGTAGCGAGAAATTTTTAGAAATGTGAGCGTTTTTAGATGGCTTTGACAAAAAGGGTTCTTTTGAATGAGCGCATTACCACGACTTCCTGTTGTTCCCAGCTCAACAGGATTCCACCAAATGAAATGAAAATTTTAGTAGAACCAGGACTATCATATATCTTGCTACAGTATAAATTTCAGGTCTCTGTCACTTTATGCTATTGAGTTATGACAATCAAAAGGTTAAAAAAAGGTGAATGCGTTACCTGTAAACAGGGTGCTCAATCATTTTCACTTAATGTGATTGATCTACTTAAGTTATGCTGCCTTTGATTATATTCAAACTAAAATTGTTTTGATTTTTTACCAGAATTTTTCATTTCTTAAACTTAACTTTATTAAATAAGATCTTTTTTTAATAGTCGAACACATTTTTAAACTATACTAATAAGTAATATTTCTTATGTTTTCCATTATTATCTATAGCTCTGCTTCGTCTTCGATTGGTATTCCAAATTGAAAAACCAAAAATTGACAACTGCTGATCCATATGAAGAAAGTTAAATAAATGATTTTTTATTATTATCAAAGTCATTCCGTATGCTAGATTTAGATGAAAGTTTCAATTCTACAACAGATCAAAATTTGATTAATTCAACCAATATACAATCATCGTCATTAGTTCAACTGAGTCCACCATCAGCTATTTGTTGTATCATTTCAACTTATTTACATGATAAAAATCGTTGTATTTCATCCATAGATAGTAGCCTTCTTCAAGATTTAAAGAAAAAAGCCTATATGAAGACAAAAATCAAAAACCTGCATTGCGACCTCGAAATACACGAAAAAAAAATTTAGTGTAATTTAGCCTATGGTACAACATACTTCATATTTAACTAATTCAAACAATTCTCCCGTCAAAATAATACTATACCTGGATTAAATGCACTTAATGAACAACATTACCGTTACTTGCATGAAAAATCATTAAGTCAACCTGCCTGACATGAAAAACAAGTACGAGTAATAATACAAGATCCTGCGCAAACATCGGTCATCTGAGAGCCAAAGATATAGGATAAAAACGAGATGTATATATAATATCTCTATAATAGTGGATTAACTAACACCTTACCATTACAATTCTATCATTGGTGGAAAACACATTATGGTTTTGATGGCTCATCACTTCAAGATGTTACAGGAAACCTAGTTACAAATACAAATCGAACTCTAGAAACATTCTCTATGCATAAAAAACCTTCGATACAATTATTAACTAAGAAAGACGCGACATGAATATTAGCTGTTCAGATACTACAAATAGAATACAATGATTACTTCTTCAGCCAAAAACGAATCAATACAACCACCAATTTTTTTGTGCTGTATATTTTCATAAATAGCAAAATTAAAGCTCACTGATATAAATACTGAACTAAAGGATAATCTTTATTTGACGCACTAACTTATCCGATGATGATCTCTGCAGCAAGGATCGAAACGTGTTGTAAGAAGCTTGAAATAATAATTTGTAAACTCACTCTCACTTTTTATAATCTACCAAAATGGATTTTCTTAAAATCTATTGCAGACTATTTGAAAAATAAGATCTGAAATGAGGCCACGAAAGATTTATTGTTTTATAAATAGTATGTGATATTTCACAATAAAAGAAACGTATTACTACTTACTGCTGATTTATGTAACAGTAAAATTGAAGTGAAGAGATATGATAATAAAATGAGATTTATCTTTTAAATAGTTAACAGATTATAGAAGGGCAAGAGAACAACGTAGAATAATAGCAAAAAGTACAGAATGCAAAAATAATAAGAATAACATTATTTTTACAACAGTTGTTTACGTCATACTCTCTAAAATGTATCTTTGTCGTTAGAAAATCGTTTTGTCTAATCTTCAAGTTCAAATTCTCGTTTTAGTTGATCTAAACTTTTCTTGCCATGTCGTTGTGTACATTCATTTAATTGACGATGATATTCATTCAGTTGATCTTTCCAAAGTTGTGCTTTTTCGATGGAAATAGGATCGCTGAAATTGGGTTCTTTCAGCAGTTGTAAAATGTTCTGAAAAACTTCGACCATTGTTGTGTTATTCGTCCAACCTCGATCAAATAATTGATGACATATTTTACCATCAGCACTGACATTAACATGATAGATTTCTGTAACAAAACGAATAGTGGGCGGTTGTCGAGGATACTGTGAGTCAAAATGAATGTAAAGCATCCAGCGACCACCTTCGTAAGGTGTTCCAGCTGGTCCATCCAAAATTATTTTCCAAAAGGAAATGTCTTTTTGACAAATATACACCTTAATATTATCTAATTGACCGCTAGTGACAGTGTTTGCTTCACGAAGTATTCGATTAAGATTTGACACATCTTGTATATCTCGAGCCGATTTAAGTGGAATTTGATATGTGGCCTTATAATGAAGCTGACTGGGCATTCGATGCACAGGTTTGTCAACAAAACCAAAAGATTTAGATTCTCTTTCGCAGACCCAAACTGCTGCTTCTCGTTCGAAGGTAGCAGCAAGTTCAATGTTTTTAATAGGTAAATTCTGATACACATAGCCATGTCTCTTTCTGCACAATTGACGAAAGGCATTAACCTTACCTCCTTCATTATTCTCGAGTAGATCATCGCGTAAAAAAGAGACAAAATCTACCACAATCTTATGCTGTTCCAGACGCTCTTCCAGTTTTCTGATATTTTATCTCAGAGTGATTGTCAATACCATCCGATATGCAAATAATCAGTTTTTTGTAATCATTTGCAAGAAATTTCTTATTATCTCTTTCATGAATAGCTATCATCGACGTCGCTTTACTCAAAGCATCATACATACATGTCCATTCTTCTGACTTCGGTTGGACAGTTAATGCTTTCTCAAAATCATTTCGATCACGTGTAATTGGACAAATTTCATAAATCGATGTACCAAAATGGATGAGTCCAACATCATGAGCACATCTACCGTAAATTATATTATCACACATTGTTCCTAACATGATAATACTCATATCAAGTACTGTTTTAATATCATTGGGATCTGGTGAGGCTGGTTTTTCAAACATTGATCGACTAATATCAAGTGCTATAACAGTAATTTGTTGAATAAGTGCGTTCATGCTTGAATCATGAATAGGTCCAGTGTGTGGTACATCACAGACGTTTAAGAGAAAATGTTCAGGTAGACTCACATCTCGAGTACTGTTGTTGTTCACCTCATAGAGCTGATCAGCGCCCACATATTTTCGTATGCCAGATGTATACTGCAAAGGATTGAATACTTCAAAGACGTGTTCAACAGGTCTGGCCGTAGAAGAAAGTCCTGTTTGAGGACGTTGATTCATCTTGCGAGTGAATATTAGAGCAACAGTGCGATCTTGCATTACAACAAGTTGATCATTAATATCCGAACGTAAGGCTCCACGTGTAATCAAGGTAAACGACTTGTATTTTTTGGCCATGGTTGCATATAATTGTTTTATCTGATCACTAGTTAAACGATTAACTGTAGCAACAGAAATGCTTGTACCCTTTGGTGGCTCATACATTAGATATTCATCACATTTACAATAAGTTATGTTTGCATAGTTTGTTTTGTTCTGCATATATCGAGTGAATGATCGAACATCAACATGGCGAATATTATCAATGAATATAGTTTCTCTTTCTCGCATTACTAATGGTACCCTTTTTGCATTAAAAGCTGTTGCAGGATCATCAAAATAATGCTTTTTATTATGTATCAAATCGACAAGATTAACGACTTGATAAAAGTCACCTTCAGTTGCATTTGGATCACATTGTTCAAGAAGCCAACAGAAGAGAAGAGGAATACAATCACATAGTTCATTTCGTTTAATGTTGCTAGGACAGAGTAAAGTCAACAATTGAAGTAAAGAATCAACAATTAATGGTTTTTCAAACCAAAATAAGGCACCTTCCACTGCATGCTTTAGCGCGAGAACAGCAGGTGGAAAAAGATATTTGCGAAGATGAATAAAGAATTGTGCTTCCATTGCTTGTCGCCACATAGTCAATTCATCGTTGTACCTAAACAAGAAAAGTGAGTTTAATAATCTTTATGTCTCTTGTACATATATAGAACTGTATGTCTATGGTGAATAAGTCTGTAAATCGATCCACTCACTTGTTAAAAAAGAGACGCAACGCGTAAAGACTGCTGAGCAGAACACTTTGAGGACGTGGTAGTTGAACATCTTCGATGAAGTGTACTGGAGTCCACCAATCCGTATTGCTGGCAAACAAATCGGATGTTTTTGTTTCATACGTATACATTTCATTGCTTTGCTGATATCGTTTGAGTGTATAGAAATAAAAATGAGGCTTTGATGGTGTCAACTTCATAAAATCGCTAACAAGTTCTGTTTCTTCGCCTTGAAATATATGCATACGATGTGTAAACAATAGAAGTACATAGGATTCTTTTTGACATCGTTCAATATTAATATCGATATTCTGCCAAATAATATTCTTTAACTGTTCAATAGTACCATTAAAAGGGATACTAAGTTTGTAGAGTACTTTCAAACTCTGTACAAATACAACTAGATCATCGTTCGGTTGTTGATTCATTGTGGTGTACTTTGAATCATCACTAGGATCTATTCTGTTAACTGTTGTTGAAGAAGGGATGTATGATTGATCTAAACTCGATAGTCGTCGATTGCTCTCTGAGCTACTGATATTATTTGACGGCTGCTCGATTGCATGATTGTGTATTTTCTTACAATCTGTATTCTTTACGTTAGTCTTAATAAATGTAGGTTTTTTAGTTGTCGGTATTGTAGTATTCGGTGTATCATTCATCGGGACAGATCCATTGGTGACGTTATCTTCTCTATCGTCGTCGTCTTGAAAATATTTGTCGAATATTGAACTGCTTGCTGTCGTAGTTGAGTTAACGGATTGTCTCAACTTCTCATTATTGCTTGCAGGCGTTTTTGTTGTAATTACAGTGGTAGATTGCGCTGAATCATTAGTAATCATAGTTATTTTATGACAATTTTCCGTATGTTTGAAATTAGATTTACCTTTCCCTGGCATGCTATCTATTATTATTTGAGCACCAGGTTGTCGATGAGGATTATTCTTTTCCGTGTTACAACCAGGCAGTTTTACTTTTGAGTCGTATTGGGGTGGTGTATGGTCAACTTTAGAATTGTTCGAAGCACAAATAGGCCACTTAGGACGTTCTAAACACACTATCGGTGTTCATTTTTGTGCGAAGTACAAATGAAAAGTCGAATAGTAAATACATTTTTACTAATGAGTGGCCCAATCAACTAACGATAATTGCCTTATTCGTTTATATCGAAGAAAAAATGTTACTATCGAAGCATGCTGCTACATGTGAATATCGTATTACAATATCACACTTACCTGTAAACAATGATGCAATATTAGTATTGGTAGTTTGTGAAGTGCCGACATGGTCATGAGTCGACCTCTTTTGGTCGTGTGATGTTGAAAGCGATCGTCCAGGTGGTGGAGCATTTCTTACAGGTCCCAGAGTAGTAGACGCTTCGATGGGTTGCAAAACGTGCCCTAATGAAGCAGTGGAAGCAGGTTGATTCGATGCTTGAATTATCGATAACGGACTACCATGGCCGAAACTATTGCCATTCTTGGAATCTAATACGTAAATAAATATAAAGTAACTAAACTATTTTTTGCATTTAATATTTCTTGAAAGGTGACTAAATGTAGAGTGATTTTGGAACGAACACTTGAGTAGAAATAAAATTAATTATTAATATATACCACAGAAGTTAGACTAAAGTGTATAGTTTTGTATTATAAAGATGGCTACATATTGAGATACTTTCAAAAACAAGCATTTTAGCATATTTGGTTGTTGATTGAAGTTGCAAGATACGTCCGGCTAATCTGCTAAATCAATATTAAAGTTTTAGGAAAAAAGTCTACGAACCTTGATTGTTATTAGACACTAAAAGGACTTTGCCTGTGAGAGAAATTGTTCGGTAAGGCAATTGATAACCATCTGTTTGCGTATTGACAGCATGTGCAACGTTTTGCATGATCTCTTCGATGTCTACATTGGGTGTTGTAATATATTTTAACAAATTTTCCATAAAACTACCATTTCTATTATTTCGTGTTTCATCTAGTACTGCTTTGCCTGGAGCACAAGCATATACAATGAGAGAATGTGATGGCGCATCCATAAATGATAGACCTTCATCTGCAATAGTCGATCGATTGCGCACAAAATGTCTGCAGCAATCGAATAAATAAATAGCGGCAGAACATTTTCTATCAGATATTTTCATCATTATATATTTTACATTTATAGCATGATTCGCAATATAGTCACGTTCAGATCCTCGATGGTCATAATTGTAATCTTTGGGGAATAAATAATTCTCAGCATTATTTTGTTTACCATGACCAGCAAAATAAAATAATATTAGATCGTCCGTCTTAATTTTATTAGCAAATGTGTCAATTAGACGATAAAATTCATCACAAGTACAGTCTTTATCATAAATTACATTAAAACCGATACTTTGTAGAGCGGTTCTTAAATCTTCAGCGTCATTAATGCAATAGCGTAACGGATCACGTCGATAGTCATTGATACCGACGATCAGTGCGTGTTTATTTCGATAAACAATAGTTGTTGTCATGAATTCTATAATGCGTTATCTTAAGAGTGGCGAAAGTTTCTTTGATGCTCTTCAGTAATTATTGCATTTGGTCTTTGGACACATTTGTTTTGACTTCACAGTTAACGACAGTGATCGAATAAGAATGTTTTTTCTCAATGCATGTGGAAGGTGCCATGTTTGATGACTATGTTAAAGTATTTCTTTTCTTCCTCTTTCATGCAACGTTAAGCATTCTTATTCGACACTTGAGGGAGAAAAAAGAAAGTTCATCATTGCAGTCATCAGCTGCAAAGGTGGGTTTTTCTTTCCTGTCTAACAGCACCATAGAAACTAAAATAAGTCACATTTTAATCTGCACGAAATCTTAGCTGTGTTGTCGTATAATATCATCAACAATATTGATGAAAAACTTTTATCTGAATCGATTATATCAGAGGGATTACATCAGAGTATAAACCTGGCTACGTAGTCGTCCTATAATTCCTATATTTTTGGAATCAATCCTATAATGTCCTATTTTTCTCTAAATTTTCCTATATTTCTATATTTTTCGAAAAAGGGAACATTTCTCTTAGAAAAATCATATTTTCCTGAAAAGGGTAACGTTAAACTGTCTTCAAGAATTCGATTAATGAATGTAAAATTTATGTGAATGATAGCGCCACGTGTACATGCACAACCTACCTCTTTCTTTGGATTTGTTGTTTGAATGATTCATCTCTTATATATGTAATCGTCTATTTCTTTTTTTTTTGCCTGGTCAGAAATTTTTTATTAAAACAGTATTTTCTCGGAAAATGTATGTGAGATATAATCACACGAAATATTAACAATTATAATTAAATTTTAAATAATATTATTTAAGATAGTTTTTGACTATAGATGATCCGGGGCTGCCAACTGTGCTCCATTTTGAGATAGAACACATCTTTTTGGGATTTTGTACCATACAGTGTTCTGTACCTCTGAGGTCACATTCTGCACCCCATATGAGGTTCTGAGTCGATACTACGATATACTATGGTCTCGAACTGGAAGTTTTTGAAAATATAGGACTTCGTATAGAATCCAGTCTTTGTAAAAGCGAAAGATTTCCTTTGAAAAGCGACGAAAATACAGGATTTTTCAGTTTTGGATGTTAATGAAAATTTTAATTAAAATAACTATCACTTAAGGGTTTGTTATCTTAAAATTGTAGCTAGAATAATGTGCAATTTATAGACGCGAAAACAGTGATTATTGTACTGATTAATACAAAAAAGTGACTTCTCCAAACATATCATAAAATGCCTCTTATCCGATGTCAATAAAACAGAAGAGAAATTTTTATGACTCCCAATAAAAAAAATAAAAATATAAAGTTTTACTGCTCTCGAAATTATATCTAAACTGCATCGATAACGCACAAGTGTCTAGTGACTATAAACGTTTTCAAAGAAGACCTATGAGAGATATCGCTTAGAATTTATTGACTATTATGTTGATTATATTGTATTTCCTTCATATTTAGAGTTTCTATATTTTGTAGCTCTTTTAAAATATTTGTCGTTCGACTATTTTTACATCGAAGAGGATATGAAATATAGGACCAATCTGACTCTCGTAAATCTATCTTCTAATAAGACTAAGTTACGTTCTATGATAGATTTCTGTCATTTTTATAGAGGCTTTTACAGTGAAATATGTTCTCAAAGGACTAGCTAATGAACTACTCTACCTGCTGATTTGAGGCTGCTGAATTACAAATAAGATTGAACTGTAAGTTCAAGTGTAATGGATGTTTTTTTACGTTTTTTCAGAATGAGCTTGAATTAATCCATTGTGCCCGACATTCAGTAAAGTATAGTGGTATTAAAAAAACCTTGTGTTCGCTGATCCAATATTTAACATAACTTAATCCTTTACGGCCGGATTGTCGCAAAACACCGTACCCCCTACGAGAAAATATCACCTTTAGGGCACATCCGGCCGTAAAGGGTTAATATAAAATTTTCTATTTTTGTTTGTTGATTAAATTGTTTTCAAAATTATAATTTACCTGTAAAAGTGCTTTTCTTTGTAAAAAGATGAACAATAAAGTGATTCTATCAGAATATCAAATAGAATATTGTTTTTTATAAAGAAGGTGTCCTTCTATAAGGTTTTCCAATAAAAACCTTCCATTTCAGAAAGTGAACTATGTACCTTAAGGATGTACCCCATTATAAAAAAATTGTGCCCTGATTTTGCCTCATTCCAGTTCTGGTAAACCCCATTTCAAAATTAACAGTTGGCAGCCCTGAGATGATCAGTTCTATTTTTCGAATTACATTGTATCTCTTATAGGAATTTCAATTATTTATGTACTACACAAAACTTAGAATTGTGCTAAAACTCCTGTTATAAAATTTTTCTTCGTTTGAGACAGTTTTTGTTCAAAACCACATTTAATTGATATACTTTATGTTTTAAGTATTAATGCCTTGAGATTCAACATTTTATCAAAGCTGGTTAAGTCGAACAGATGCCAATGGAATTAAATTGAATAAATGTTTACAACACGGAAAGCTAACAAAAACATTTTAATGTCTTCTTTGTGAATCGAATGATCTTGATTGTTCCAATAGAGGATGGGGAGCAATCTAACAACACTGTTATTTTATTAGTTTTACCGGTTTAATACTATGTTCTTACTAGAGTTACCTGATAAGGTATTGAAGAGGGAGTGTACCTTTCAGTTCTATTACTGCTTTAACTAAAGTTTCTACCAAAAAAACTCGAAACTAATTCAAAATGGATATCCTATAAATGTCCTATATAGGAATAGATGATCCTATAAAAATAAAGCTTTAAAATCCTATATAATCCTATATTTTTATAAAGTGTCGCTACGAGGTCGGGTATAAACAAAGAATCTTTATTTGAGCAACACTTGACAACATTTGTCTATAAACAAATTGAGATCGATACTTCAACTAATATTAAATCAATGATAACATTATACATTAACTATGTAATAAACAAAATTGGATTTATTGTGAATGAGAAATTAATGAGGGCTATATTTGAGATTTCAGTGATAAGAGTTGTACGTTTGAGAGTCACATCTACAGATAATCTGTTAGTACTCATTTTAAAAATATTAACGACCACGAAAGGTGTTTCACTCACGACAATATTTAATACCATCGTCCATGAGTATGTCAGCAAAGTAAGAACTCAACAAGTTCTTGCAGCTCATTCTCCATCACAAAAAGATGTAAGCTTTTTTTTCATGAATTTCACTAATGATCCTTAATCAAAATATCTTTTGCAGCCAGTTCAACTAATTGATCATTATCTTTTTACGGAAATATTTCATAGTATTCTCTATGGAATTCATCCTCTAGATAGTATTGGGCAAATTGATCAGAAAGTGTTGGTATTGAGTGAAATTCTCCACAAAAGAACGTTTGACTTGCATAATGAGGTATCTTTCATTATTTTTTCTAATGACGATGTATTTTTTTAAGTTGATGGAAAAGTCATCATTTTCGATATTGTCTTGTGTACTCATAAATGCTTCTTCAATAATTTGACTGCTAATGACAAAACATATTTCCCATTGATCTTTATCATTGATCGATGATGTTTTTCAGTATTTGTTCTTTATATTTAATCTGAATCCGTGGAAAACTTATATGTAATAAAACCAAAGCTGAGATGTATCAAGTTGGTAATAAATTTTTTTGTTTTTGTTTAAATTTCCTAAAACAATTAAGAAAATTCCAGAAGTATCCATACTAATGGTATATCAAGAGAATGCGAATATCTCGATAACAACAACAAAACTATGGATATAGACGTTGATCTTAAATTAGAAATCACAATATCTCGTAAAAATCACCATGCTGCTGCTTTACGCACTCCATTTGGATTGTAAAGTAATGAAAGCAACAAGCAATATATATCCTAAGAGATCAAATCCAATATCGGCACTAATCGGAATTCCTGGCTAGGAGAATATAAACGGATCCGACGTAAAAGTACCTTTTTCCAATTTGAGTACGAATTAGCACATTATCGAGTACTGGAAGTCAATCAAATCGTAAGATCAGATTCCGATAGGGCCTAGATTGGAGCCGATTGTTGAAATGATTCTCCTGGGTGCAGTTTAAATTAAACTAATGAAAAAATTCTTTTTAGTGATAAAAGCTCATTAAAAGTATAAATAGATTTTCATTACATAAATAATTTTGATAGATAAGTCATATTACATTAGATTTAAATGTAGAAAAATAAATAATAAAATTACATATGCATTGTTAAATGTAGGAAAATTATTTTATGAATGATAAACGATCTTCTGATCCATTTTGATGAAAGAGAGGAATATGAGGCATTAGAAAAATCAGACAATTTTGAATAGACAAGAAAATATTTCAAATAATTCTGAACATTCCAGAAATCGATAATGCACCGGAATTTATTGATTAGCATGCGTGTCAATAAAGAGAAAAGTGCTGATAAATGATAGAGAGATTCATTTTAATATTATAAATCCCACTGAGTTGCATTGTTTATTAATAAGAATTAACTCATCTACTGGTAATGCTAAATTTACATCTGCAAATAACGAAATATTAATCATAGAAGAATAACTCAATGATAACAAACCTTTTAAAACATGAGCAACTGCAATGAATGTTGAACTTAAGCTGATTTATCAACAATTTGTTCAAGTTTATGTATTATTGACAATAATTTTGACTATTATCGAAAATTTAAGTAACTGCGTTCGAGTATGAAAACATCTCAATATAAAAATTTAATGAGCGAAATAATTTAATGTTTTATTTTCATAATGATGCTTAATTATCGATAATTAATAGTGAATACTTTTAGTCCATATATTTGTTATCGAATTTCTGCTACTATTCAAATCTACTCATTTTAGATAAAATTATAAATTTTCCAATATTAGACATTTCTAGCGAGATTATTCAATGTTGTATAATTTTGTCAAAAATGCTAAATTTATACATTGTTTGAAAAGTTAAATATCATACTCATACTTTTGTTCTCATTTATTTTAACATTCCGTTTTTTTTCTTTAATAAATCTGATATCTATAATAATTAGGATGCTGCTGCCATTTTGTCATTTTCAAAAAATTGTAAAATCGATAAAACAACTTTTGTTATCGTCTCTTATAGTTATAGTAATATATAGCGCTCTGAACAACTCATTCTATGAGTGAGAAAGTGAGTAGGCCAACATTTTGTTGAAATATAACTTTCGAGTAATATTCATCAACGAATAAAAGAATAGTAAACGACATTTGGAGAAAAATAAGTAAATACTCATCAGACTCATAAAACTTTATCTAATTCTTATTCCTGTTGATTGTAGAAAAACCGATTTTCATTCATGTATTTTCCTAGAAATTTTTGCTATACATATACTTAGAGTTGTACATCTGATAAAAGATTCAGTTATCAATCTTTTGTGTTCTTCAACTAGTCGTAATATATGTAAAACAACGTTTTTTACAATGTAACTACATTGAATTAAGTCATTTCAGTTAGTATGTGATATAGTGTTAGCAAACTTGTTCTGTAGCATAGACAATACGTTTATTTTCAGTTTTTTTCACCAATTGTACTGAAATAATAATCATCATACTCTATCACAGGTGTTGTTTTTCAATAGAAACGTCTTTAAAACTCTTTTTAAATTGTGGTTCTTTCGTTGAAAGCCTCCTTTATTTGTTACGGTTTGATTTCTCATTAGTAGTATGTAAATTTCGTGTGCGACTCTGATAGTTTTTTTAATAAGTATGATCATAACCTTTTTTTGACTACGAAAGCCATAATTTTGTTAATCTTTGCCATTTTCCAATTAAGCAAACAGTATGTATCTATTAAGAATTATTCAATCTATTGATAATCATTCGTATGGAAATAGCGTGTATAAAAATTTTCATGAAAAAAAATAAAATTAAAACCTCCGTATATTCATCCAACATAGTACGACTTGTTTTTCCATGTAAAAGAGAAAGAGAAGTCGTGGTAAAATATATTCTAATAAAAAAATGAACTATAAACATGATCTTCGAGCAAGAAAATATCAAAAGCGATGTAAGAAATATTTTTCTATTGTCCTTATGTTGTATACATTCAGCTGTAGCATTGTTTTCAAAAATATATTGATTGGATTTTTTATCATGATAAAAAAGAAAAAGATAGTTGTTTGTTAGTGGGCCATTCTATGTATATTCTCGTGAAATGATTACATACTCTTTGAAAAGAACACTTTTTTAATTCTTTGTCTCTCTCAATTGTTCATGTTCCCATTTTAAGAGAGATATTATGAGTTCATAGGCCAAGCTGTTCGAAGATACATTAGCGGCAAAAATTATCCATCCGATTATTTCGCCTATTTTGTATGGTATAGTTATCTCAATATATATTTTTTTCTTTTATTTACCTATTTCTCAAGGAAGTTGCCTATTACATACGTTTGAAGGAATGTTTCGAAGAAAAATCAATTGTGGCATGTATGATAAAGATGTCTCAAAATGAATATCTGCTGCTTCTAAATTACTATTTGTGTCAAGGGAGTAGAATTGCGTTCTTTGCCCCTTTCTTTTGCATGTAATGACTTCATAATTAAACTTTTTGAAACAATAAAAAAGAAAAAATATCATGGTTGTCAAAATCGTACGAATCATTTTTTGCCGCCACTGTATATATGTATCATCTCACAGATATTGTCGATATGAATGGTTACTACATAATTTGGAACAAAGCACCATTCTTCAATAGTTTCAGTGTCATGAAAATCGATCAGACAATCAGTTTTTCTGAGTTATTTCTACAATTGGAATTTAATTGTGCATCTCATCGCTATAAACTTTGAGAATGAGAAAAAGAGTCGTGATTCTTCGTCAGGTGAAGAAATAACTGGAATTAAGTAACAATGCCCTTTACTTTGTATATCATGCACTGCATCCTTTTATGCAGTGGATTAAAAAGTAAGCAGAGATGCCAATCACTGTGCTACCATCGATAGTAGCGCATTGATGAACGTCTCTGAAAGTAGCGTAGTTGTTGACTGCCAATGTCTCTATGTGTTCTATGGGAGTGATATACTATTCAAACTCTTGTACACGCATTTTTATTAAGTTTATAAGCAGTCATCCTATTCCGCGATGTAGAACATTAGGGTACTAGTTCCGCCTAGGGAACTAATTCGGCGAATTCCGGAATTACACGAAGTTTGAGAAGCGATTCCGAAATCGGTACTAGTTCCATCAATTCCGGAATCAGAAGGAATTCCTAGGAAT
>JAJEKB010020913.1:555143-713571 GCA_022393335.1 Macrotrachela quadricornifera
TATCGTTTTAGCTAATTAAATCGAAAATCTAAATTTTAACGGCGGCCACCTCCATATTAACTTGGTTGGTCCTACGGCGGACCCTCTCTTAAGTGTTATGCAGGGATGTTCACCAATTTCAGATTCCATGGTAACAAAAGAATCAATATCTCGTTGCTTAGAGATTTAAAAACCATTTGATAAGTATATTGAACAAGAACGAAACGAGTTTTGGTGTGTGTCTCACTTTCATCCATGTCACCCTTAAAATAGCTACTTTCTTTAATCTTGAGTGAGAAAAAATTTGTTTATGATTTTAAAAAAATCATAGTGAGCTGTTGGAATTTTTCCCACTGTGGAGAAAAAGTAGAACTGATGGCATTAACATGAACAAAGAAAAAGGAGTATGAAGAGCTCACACATCGGGTGATGGAAGCATTCAAAGCAACCAATTTCTTTTTTTTTATCGCTTGCTAACTTTCTATTTGCAATGTGCAAGAAACAGTTGCATGTGGGAAGAAAAATTCAAAGATACATGTTAATGCTTTTTGCCTTACAAAACAAAGAAAAGAAAATAATTGGGCTCCATTCATTCTTACAAAAAATGCACAGAGGAAATCATAAGCATATGTGAAAGTCTTTCAACCAAAATTCTCAGGTAATTATCCTTGAAAATCTAATTTGTTAATAGGCAGACTTCCACGGAAATATCGAAATGCAGTTTTATGAGGTGCATGCTTATTTAATGAAAAAGTTTAAAAAATAGGGTCTGTGGGAACACGAATAGTTTTTTTTAGCTATAGTGATTGATCCCGATTAGTTGATCTTCATCAATTTCTAGCATTTATATATTCATTACAACTAACTAACAATCGATTTTGTTCATCTGAATGGTGCTATAGTCAATTGTTGAATACATTCCGTTTGACCTTTGACTTCGATTTTCTAAGAGTACTGGTATCCATCAGGTCTGTATGATTTATTTCTAGATAATTTTCTTTGCGCGAATAAAAATGGCATGGACATTTCAACAGTGGATGTATTGTAATGTTTTCACTAGTGTTGGTATATGTATCGCTACTACAATAGTTATGTTAATTACTCTATGCTGTTTTCCTAAAGGATTTTACGGTGTGGTTGCTAGACTATTTAGAATCAAGCGCTGTCTAATCGATGTGAATCACAACGTTATCAAGTATCATTCTAATCTGTCTGCGTCGCATGGACACCATCATGATATCCGTCACTTTTTTCACAGGGCCACTAATACTTTTAAAAGAGCTAAGAATTTCGTTCACTTTACAGCAGATGATACGGCCTCAAATGATCAACGTAGTGTGCCAAAGACAACTGAAAAGCGTCGTATATGGCCTTCTTCAGATACTGTCATAGAGATGTACGAGCGAAATTCTGTACGTATATCTACCCGTAGTAATATGAAGAAACGAGATTTTCCACAGGTTATCCATTCTGCAACGGCACAAGCGAATCAACAAAAACTAGTGTCAAATGGAAAACTAGCCTCTTCAGCGAAACCACACACTGCATTGAACGTGCCGGAGGATTATCCAGTTCATTCAGCATATTCGCGAGTCATATTAAACGTATATGGTAAATATTTACCTTTACGTAAGAAGAGAAATCGATGTTTGATACTGATGACCACCAGCGTTGTCATTTCGGCTGTGATTATAGCTTTCGCCGAAGGTTGTGTGTTAGCGAGTACTACTGCTTATCAAAGTCGTCCATGTCCTTCGCAAGGCGACATGGAATGTTTTTATGGGCCTAATGCAACCTATTTTCCATGTACAACCGGAAACAACATCAGTCTTCCTTCATCGATCATTAGCACAACATGTTTTCGATGGGTTGCGCCTCAATTAGACGTTTCAGATGTTCTGACACAGATTGGTGTTTGTACTGGTTTACTGGCTGCCTTTGGATCACTTACCGAAGTTTTCCTACGATTATTACTGTATGTGTATCAACAACGCCGTTGTGTAGCAAACGGCATGCGTTGCGTTTTGGAGAAAACAGTAGGCATCAATAATATTACTCAACCACTTTGTCAATGTTGTATCACGTTCCCATTTCGTATTCCTCCTCCTAACATTTGGTTATACCAACATCCAATATTAGTTTGTCTGATGATCATAATATATATTGGCGTTATAGTAGGATGCATACTAGCATTTATCCCTTTGATATACTTTCAAGTCACGGTGACATCATTTACCTATATTATTCTATTTGGGATTGCGCTGCTGTGCTTTTTCACTATGGTATGGGTCATTTGGGAAGTCGATGAAATCTGTCGAGTTGTACCAGGTGGATACAGAAAGATTAGTGATATTATTGAAAGTCAAGCGTTCAAAAATATCAGTAAATTTGGAAAAATTACCAAGACAGATAAACTAAAGGACGATTTGGGTGGCGCGGATTTTCCATCAGAAGAAGAAGACTCCAAATCAAAGAAAAAGTCCGTTGCATCTGATAATGAAACATGTCTGATGAGTAAATGACATTCAAAAATAATGCTTCACATCTGAGATTTATGAGAAAGTATTGAATACTCTGTCCGCATAATGCTTTTCTACCCGAACTAATCTTTGTTTAAGTTTTTGAAATATTCTGATAATTTCTTCTTTCTTCTTCAGAGTGCTGGTTTAGAATAAAGAAACGGATATGTGGAAGCAAGTCGAGTCCACTCCTAGAAGAAGGTTTGATCCTTCTTTCTTTTCTCACTCAATTAATTGACGTTTTGATTTATAGTGGTTACACAACTTCACGAGATAACGAATCTTAGCGAAGATGGTATCGTATGATAATCATATATTTTTAATAATATCTTGTTTTGTTCTAGATATTGAAAAATGGCATGCTGTGCGTCTTCAGATTTTCTTGATCTAGAACATTTTTTGTCACTTTTCTAGGGTTTTCTCAAGGATTGTCCAAACGGTCTCGACAAGAAATTATTTAAAAAAATCTTTGAAAAATATTTTGTGAAAGGTTCTAGAGCGGACTCTTTCTGCGAGTATGTCCATAGATTAGTTCAATGCACATTTATTTTCTTTATTCACGTTTTAAGATACTTCTTTAAATCATTCGTTACAAACAAAACTGGTAAAGTCAACTTTGTTGAATTTCTTATCGCTATTGCTCCTAATATTCAAGGAGATTTGATGGATCGACTCCATCTCACTTTTGAAATGTGAGCCAATTCGATCAATATTTTCTGACAGCTGATCTTTCTCACTCTAGGTACGACATATCAGGATCTAATAGTATTGAGGAAAAAGAACTGATAAAATGGATAAAAGCAATGGTAAGCACATCTTCTTTTTGATTTGCATTATGATCAATGCTCGTTACAGTACGATGTTGTTGACATGCCCAATCATGGTCGTGTGGGTATATATGACCCAAAAAAGATTGCCAAAATAATTATGAAAGACCTCGACACAGATCATGATAGTAAACTATCCAAAAAGGAATTCGAAACAAGGTAACCATGAAATCTCAATTTTTCTTTACTTTCAATGTTTTACTAGATGTCGTGAACATTCAACGCTAATGACATTACTTCTTCCTCAACATCAGGGTGATCCAACGAATGATTAAAAACTTACAGTTGTGTTCATCTGTGTCTTTTCATTGTCACAAATATATTTATACTGATGTGTTTTTGTGCACCAGAAATTAATAAAAATCAAGAGAACTGTTTTGAGAGATTGCATGCATTTTCAAATCTTCATTATCACTTTTCAATGTTTGATTTTAAAATTTTCTCGATCATTTTTATTTTATAATTATTTCATCAAGACTTTCCGTTGACGACAATGCATTCGGATAAATTAATTACTTTTTTGACAACTATTCACTGATTGATAATTTTTTTTAATTAGAATCATTATCTATTGTTAAAATACATATTATTTTGTGCTATACAAATTTTAATATTTTATTATATACGAAACATCCAACGCAAAAATTACATTTCTTCAGTATCGTTTCAAACCGTTGAACCATCCCATTTAGATTCAAGATGTTTCATCTTATCTGGTCTGAAATAAAATGATATTTATCAGTAAAATTTTAATTGGATTTTTCCTAGATATTCTATATACAATGAAAAAGTTAATAAATATAACTATAATAAATACCCGTTCGAATAAGATCAGAACCTCCACCAGTAAGATAGAGAACAAGTCCTATATCAGATCCATTTTTAATACGAATGATTGTTAATATTTGCGGTTCATGAAAATTATTCATATCAAAATAAAATTGCTTCGATATTTATGTAATACAATCAGTACATTGAGTTAATTTCTATTGAATAGTAATTTTATCATTCCCATTAACTTGATGTAGAGAAGTAGAAAGTGAAACTTGAATTTATGAAGTATGTTTTAAAATAAGTTTTTTCTCTTGTAGATATAATATAAGTCCAAGATTTATATCTCGACAATCACTCGCTCAAGTTTTTGATACTCGAAGAATAAATTTTTTATCTGGTTTTCTTACAGATATGATTTAATAATTTATTGTTATTTGTACATTTCTTGTTCCTTGGCAAACAGCTTCCACAAATTTCAACGAAATATTCGTATTTTTTTAAAAGTAATTTGATACATACAATCATCAGATAGAGATTTTATTGCTAATTGAACATAATTTTCTGATTGTGAGGAATTAGGAATTGCATATGAAGAATTTTTCGTCACATATGCGGTTCCATTCGATAGATAACTTGGATATTTTGTATAAGCACGTTGATTTATTTCATCAATTGCGTATATCGTTTGACCGTTATCGACAGTAAAGATGACTTGCGGAGGAAAATATGGTTGGACACTGGAACATACTTTTGAATACCGGGTGTTCCAGAATAATTGCAACATTATTTGTTTTATGAATACTTCTGCGCAGCCAAGTGATATAATTTTGATTATTTTTTCAAAAGATGCGCCTTGAAAAGTTCTACAAAAAATGCTGAAAGAAGTCCCTACTAACATATTCTGATAATTTTTCCCATACTCAAAATGAAACACTACAATTTAATGCTGCTTCCCACCGTATTTGAAAATGAAGAAACGTTTGGAAGAATTTCTTATTTTGCAATAGGAATTCGCGTACATAGTTTTTGTAGAGCTTTTCAAGGCGCATCTTTTAAAAAAAATCAAAATTATATCATTTGGCTGCGCAGAAATATTCATAGAACAAATAATGTTGCAATTATTTTGGGACACCCGGTTTTTCTTATTTTGTTTTTTCTTAGGTCACTTAACTACTAATGTGACTAAATGCTTTTTCAAAAATTTGACCTTACTGCCTTTAAAAGAAAGCAAAAAATTTCGAAAGCTATACTATTCAATCAACTATGTTCCATGACTTTTTCTTTTTCTTTGACGAACAAGGGTTTTTTTTATTTATTTTTATCCATTACAATAACGAAATATAAAATAAATTAATCTGATGGATCGTTCATCGATATCTAATCAATCTGACTGAATAGAAATCAATTGTTTATCAAAAAGTCTACATAAAATTTTCCTTTTCAATATTTGAAACTTTCAAGAGGGGAAAAAGCGTACTTTTGTATTTCTGAAGTACGAAGAAATATGGAGGACTCAAAAAACTACAAAGTACGCTTCCCTCCTGGGAATTTTTATGAAATTAAAGTTGCTTGTTTTAACAAAAGAAAATCTGAAAAATTGGTGATTTGTAAAAAAAGAACTCAATTATTGTGATTTCAGAAGAAAAAAAAAATCGCTTTTAATAGATTATAGAAATAAATGATTAAAATGATTGAATTTTTAAACGATTCTTTTGATTTTAACGATTGATACTTGTTTGGGATCATTTTAAAATGATTCCGAATGTTAAGTACAAAAAAAAATATTTAATAATTTATGAAAAAAGTTTTACAGTTGATCATCATCTTCCTCATTAGTTGTCATTTTTTTCAGATTCTGTTTCTTTCTACAAATATTAAATAAAACATTATTTAAAAGAGCGCAATTTAACTTTTTCTGATGGTGTTAATATTACTTTATTAACATATTCAGATACATCAATATGAGCGTATTAATGCTAAAATAAATTCATTTTTATTAATTTTCATAGTATTACTGACCTTTATTCATCTAATTCGAATATTTTATCATTTTGATCAAATGAATGAACAGAAAAAACAAAACAATAGTTGAATATTAATTTAACTCTTTCGACGCGATGCGGAGCTCATTACAGGGCAGCCCAAATGCTCATTTATCGCAAAAAAAATTGAATATCTCTATAGTACTTTGAGTTGAGGAATTGATCCTTTTATTGATGATAAAGGAATGTCCATCGTTAATATTGATAAAAGTTATTTTAAATTACTACAGTTGATACAAATAATGAGAAAATTATATTCATGTCACCACGAATGGATTGATTCTTCATAAATCTCTATTTTCTTACCATTTCTGAAATTATTTTAAGATGCATTATTCTCACAGATAATAAAAGCAAAATCATGGAAAATTTTGACATATTATTGTAGATAGTTAATTCTAAATAATTATTTCGACATATGTAGATGATAATATTTTGAATTTTTCTCTTAAAGATGTATTATGAAAAGTTCTATAAAAATTCTAATAATTAATTTCTATTGACTTGTGTTAGTAATGGTTTCTACCATACTAAAAATGAAAAATCTATATACAAGTACTATTTCTTATTCGCTTGAGAAAATGAAAATGCTTGATTTTTTTCAAATGGTGCAGCTTCGAAGAAAATATGCCATTATCAAGTGTTTGGATTGTTGTAAAAGTTTGCTTCATTCTATCAATAATAGCAGATCGAATTATTGCTGAATATCGCCTAATGAGTTTATACATGATATCATTCGTTCTCCAACTTCATGATGAACATTCATGAAATTAAATTGAAATTATATTATCATTTCGAACATTTGTAGAAAACTATTATTTAAAAAAAACTCAATTAAATCGATCAAGTTGTATAATTGATATCTATTCTATTTTTTTATCGATAATATATTTTGAATCTAAATAATAAAATAAATTTTAATTAATAATTAGAATATTTGATAAACAAGTAATTATATAGATTGATGAAAAGTATATGTTGACTTGCCATTGTTTTATATAACATTGACAAAGATACGAACATAAACCTTGAGAAAAAAAAATACTAATGTCTCATGATAATGTGATTGATATTAATCAATATATCTGTAGGAAGGTAATATATCATGTGATAATGCATTTTATAATATTATATATTTCAAAAATTATTTTAAAGTATTTCTAATATAATGTTTCATTAAATTTTAGAATACTTTCATATTAATTAATAGAAAAAAAAATCTATTTGAATGTAAAAATGCCTTTTTTTTTAAACATATTTATTCAATAAATGAAAAAAAAATGTCAATTATAATCAATAAATATACCTGAGAAAGAAAAAAAGATGTTAGTCAATAAAATAAAAAGTATCGTTATTTAAAAAAAACTAATATATAATTTAAACTGAACGCATAAGTGTTCCAAATTCAAGTCTATTAATTCTTCCATCATGATCATAATCTGCATAAGTAAACATTGCACCAGCAGGATCATAATAATTAGATTTATTAGCAACATTTGGTGCACCAATACCAACATCAGGACCAACACCATATACATGATTTTCTTCAGCAGGATTTGTAGAAAGTGTAAATTTTTCATATTCTATTGGATTATGTGTAAAACCAGCTACAGCAACATCAAGACCAATTGGATATCTTAATGTATGACTTGTTGGTTCAAAAAATGACTAAAATTATTTTATTTATATTTATTTAAATAATTAAAATAAATAAATAAAATATTACCGATAACATTCGAATATGTTCAGGAGATATATGTGGTGTTGATAATCTTCTTTCATCTCTTATTGGTCCAAGAATATCTCGAAATTCTTGTTCATTTATTGTATCATGATGATTTATACGAGAAAGATTAAAATGTGTATCTAATAATAATTCGTCACTCATTTATAAGAAATATATATCTAAACGTTTGAATAGAATTGACTTATTATTGAATAAAACGTTCGATTAATAAATACCTCTCTTATCATATTTATCTGTTCTATCAATCGGAACGAATACTCTTATCATTTATTGCATAATGATCAATATTATTCAAATAAAAAAAAATCAAGGAGAATATTCAAGTTCATAATAACTATGCCGACTATTTTCTATTATATGTATATATTTCACCTTAAATCATTGTCAATAAAAAAATATCCTTGAATTTTACGACATACGATTCATTATATTTAATAATAAACATCAAATATGTATATATATATATTGTTAACGATATGAAAGAAAAAATTCAACATCCTTATTATATCTGCTATTTGACTCTTTGGTCACAAAAATATTTTATTTAATATAATATGATAAATTGATGAAGCAATAGGTATATTCAAATTATTGATTATTATATTTATTCATAGATTATTTTCTTATAAGTACAAATCTTTTTAATTGATTTTTTTCATTATATTATTATTCAAAAATCAATCATAACAATATTTATTACAAATTAATAATAATAATAATAATAAAACAAAATTATTAATTTAATCTTTGATTTTGATAAAAAATAATGATCATCTATATTATGAAAATCATCCTTTTTTAATATTTAATCATGATTTTCATTAAATTATATTGATAACTATCGGCATTTTCTTACAACAACAAAAATGAATTAATATGTAAACCTAAAAATTGTCAAAAAGATTCATTTTTGGAGTACCGTAAGTGTGAAAGGCGTATTGACCTGATACACATTATATTTATATATACTTTAATATTTTCTTCTTCCTGCTGCAAGATGTAAGTAAGAGATGGAAACGATGTAACAATAATATTTATTTTTTTATTCTAGAATAATTTCATCGGAGTTAACGTCGGCAGCAAGACAATGATCCGAAATATCGAAGTAATATTTCTAAGCAACTCATCATTGATAAATATCGAACAGTTCCGACGTAAATCCTATCGAGGATATTTAGTCAATCCCAAAACAAAAAGTCGAAAAGAGAAAAATCAAACATATTGTTGAACTTGAACTCATTTTTGCTGAAGAATTTTAAAAAATTGTGTGATGTCAATAAAAAAAAAAGATATTTGCCTCTTATTTTTTCTAAAGACGAACGAATAAACTATTGAAATATAATATTAGATATTGTATGAATGTCTATTGATAAATGTGCAACATATGATCTAATGTAAGATGATATGGTAATTATCAGACAATGATGATTATAACTGAAATAATTTTCAAACTAGGTTTACATTCAATTATTATCACTTTAACCATATTAAAAATACGACACATACGAAAAGATACAACTTGTTAAGCTGTATAATTTCCATAATCTTGCTATTGTCTTATATATTTTATTTAAAAAAAAGTAATTAATACATCATAAGATGTACCTATGTTTTTTTTAAATTCTATTTATTCCATCAATCTACTTATGTTGATTACAAAGCATGTTGATTAATTCTTTCAACTGCTGAAATATGGCTTATTATATAATCTAATTATACAATCTTTAATCTTAATCTAGTATATGATGTATCACAAATATAAATGAGGTTACATAGTGAAGAATATATATTTGCCATTGCCAATTCTTTATTAATTTAAGACCTTCATCTCATCCCTCAAAAATTGATTTGTTGGATTAAATATTACTTTCTTACCGGAGAAAGGGGATTACAAGTTTAATGATTCAATAATGGATATTTAGTTAAGGTGCGAATAATGCAAAATTCAAGTAGATTTTTGTTTTCGTTCGTTTGTATATGGTTTGATAGAGCGTGAAATGCTGATCACAAATATATACTTTTTATTTCGATTTGATTGTAGTTTGACTGAGAAAAACGCTAAATGAGTCAGATGATTACAAATATCATATATTTAGATATATTTCGTTTCTTTTACAGAAATTGTTAAATTTCAAGGCCATTTATTGTGTGAAACTCTTTTTAAATATCATATTCTGACTCAGCGTGAAAAACTGAATTAAAAAATGCTATTTGATTAGATTCAAAGCCAAAAAAAGTTTAGGAAATCCTGTCATATATACATAGCTCTATATGCTCAAAAGTACATATCTGTGGCCAATCTTGTAAACCTATCTAGTTTTTTGTAACAAGAGATAGAGGCAAGTGTCCTATCTCATTAGAATCGTCAGATCATGAGCTACAAAAGTATATATTTTGTTTTTTCAGATTTTATTTCATTGTTGAGAAAATCCAGCTTCTTCCTCAATTAGGTGCCATATTAGAAAAAAGGCTGAAACATGGACTCATATTTAGCTCTTTTTATTATAATGGCTCAATTAAAAAGCAAAATAAATGGCATATTCGGATTCAGCGTGAAAAACTGCATCGAATCATATATATTTTACGAAATTTTTTTTCCAACCAAAAAAAGACCCCTGGGGGACCAAGGACAAAATTTTTGAAAAAAGTCCTGAGGGGTACCAGGGGTCTTTTTTTGGATGGAAAAAAAACTTCGTAAAATATATATGATTCGATGCAGTTTTTCACGCTGAATCCGAATATGCCATTTATTTTGCTTTTTAATTGAGCCATTATAATAAAAAGAGCTAAATATGAGTCCATGTTTCAGCCTTTTTTCTAATATGGCACCTAATTGAGGAAGAAGCTGGATTTTCTCAACAATAAAATAAAATCTGAAAAAACAAAATATATACTTTTGTAGCTCATGATCTGACGATCCTAATGAGATAGGACACTTGCCTCTATCTCTTGTTACAAAAAACTAGATAGGTTTACAAGATTGGTCACAGATATGTACTTTTGAGCATATAGAGCTATGTATATATGACAGGATTTCCTAAACTTTTTTTGGCTTTGAATCTAATCAAATAGCATTTTTTAATTCAGTTTTTCACGCTGAGTCAGAATATGATATTTAAAAAGAGTTTCACACAATAAATGGCCTTGAAATTTAACAATTTCTGTAAAAGAAACGAAATATATCTAAATATATGATATTTGTAATCATCTGACTCATTTAGCGTTTTTCTCAGTCAAACTACAATCAAATCGAAATAAAAAGTATATATTTGTGATCAGCATTTCACGCTCTATCAAACCATATACAAACGAACGAAAACAAAAATCTACTTGAATTTTGCATTATTCGCACCTTACATAAATGTCCGCATATATAATAAAAATAAAGATTATTTTAAAAAAGAAGCTCTGTAGTGTCCTGTATCTTGATAAATTCATGAAGAACAAAATATAATTGAAATATATAATGCAAGCTTGTACCAAGAAATTTTGGAGAGAAAATCGAAAAAGTTTTTTTGGTTTTCTTGAATAGGATAAATATAAAACAAAATGATTCTTTTTATAAGATATTTCATTATTAACACATGAAAAATACAAAGATATATTTAAACAAATAATTACAACAACATTTAATTTAAAAAAAATCTTTCGTAATTAACAAATGTTTATAAAATTAATGCTTGGTTGAATGAATAATAAAAAATAAAAAAGATCTTAATCATATTTATTAATATTCATTGTAAATGATTTTCTGAAGAAATATTTTCATTATTTAATATATCCATATTGGTATTTCGTTTTAATCCACTAAAATTAAATATAAATATAATATTAATTCTTTTCAATTAATTATTTCTTTAGTTAATTTATACTACTCAAAACAGATTTTAATATCATTTTAAATTGCTTTATTTGTTCATTCCTCATTCCTCAAATTTCTTATGCAACTTATAAGTAAATAAAAGTCGAAGGGAAGTGATCTACCAAGAGTTTTTATCTTTAAATTAATCTAACCATGTTGAATCAATTCCTGCATTGATATAAATTGATTTACCAAAATCAATGTCATTAATATGTCGATCAATTGGTTGAAGAGAATTTTTTCGTGATCTAATTTTTGGTTCACACAATGTTTCTTCTTTAACATCAATATTTTCCATTTGTATTTTCCGCTTTTATATATTAATATATGGAAGAATTTTCTTTTGCTCTATCATTTATAATACTCAACTTATTATTGTTAAGGGTAAAAGAGTATATTCTTGTTTCCTTGATAAATAACCCTATGATAGAAAAGAAAATGATTGGGACAGAATTATATTTAGTTTATATTACTATCTGCAAATGATGACACTTATCATATGATGTATTTTCATACGAAAAAAAAACAACTGTTGACAATAATCTATTAACAGATGTTTTTTTGTTTTATCATTATTATATGATTATTGAAATTTGAAAAAAAAAGATTTTCTCAAATAATCATGACTAAATAATAATATTCTTGCTCTAATTAATCCAAATTTTTCATAGAAATAAATGCAAAATATTTCACTGAAAAAAATCGAAAAAAAACGCATTGAAACACATAGAGACATATTCAGCTATTTGTGATAATTCTAGATGATGTTTTTTTTTTATCCATAATTAACAATTGGGCTGCCTCATCTACCTTCTATTATAGAAAAGATAAGAGATTTTAATATTATTTTACCATTATTTTCACATAATAGACTCTCAGATTTGATTCCATTATCATTTAAAAATGTATTTTAAAATGCACAAACCATTGATCTATATTACATTTCTTTTTGAATTGAGTCAATCAATGCTTATTGAGTCTACCCAGGTCTATATTGACGGTCCGTAAACGACGGTAAACCGATACCAAACGGCATCTTTACGGTGTCCAGATACTTTTCGCTTACGAGTATCGGTTAATCACATATATACGGATACATTGCAGGCCGTTTTACGGGCCGTTTAGCATACACCATTTACTATACCGTAACGAAACATCGTGTAAGTGGCGGTTTTAGCCGTTTTTTAATGTATCTTATAATAAGATGCTAAAGTAAATCTTACAAGATTCTTAGTATAAGATTTAAATAAAATTTAATGATCAGAATCTTGCAAAGTCATACCTAACCATGCGCAACTAAAGTTTTTCTTCGTCAACATAACTCAATAAAGATAAACAGGCATATAGACATGAACTTAGTTTGCTATCTTACTTTTCGTATAGATAATTTCACATCATTGTCGATTGCAGTAAACAATTTATATGTATAATTTTTATTATCTTTAGATTCAGATATTTCAAAGTTATCGTGAACAAGCAAAATATCAAGTTTACGCGTTAAATTCTTTTTTTTTATTTAGATATTTCATCAATATCATCAAATAGACAAGTGTAAATTTTCTAGACAAAATTCTTATTTTTGTTTATTTAGATATTTGAATTCCATCGTCAAATAGGTAAATATTAATTTATAAATAAAATTCTCCTCTTTGTTTTTCAAATATTTAGGCAATATTATCGACAAAATAAACATAAATTTTATGTATTAAATTTTTATTTTTATTTATTTACATAACGCAATAAAACCATCGAATAGGCAAGTATGAATTTTATAAAGAGATTACATTTTTTTATTTCGATAGTTTCATTTTTATCGTCGAGAGACAAATATGAAATTTATATATTAAAATTGTTTTATTTCAAGATTCCAATTATGTCGTCGATATGGACAAATTAAAATTTTATCTATAAAATTCTTTTTTTTATATATAGATATTAAAATAATATTATTGAAAATGTATGAATTATATATATAAACTTTCTATACTTGTTTTTCATTTAGACATTTCAATCAAAGTTGGGAATGAACACTTACGATTTTTATATATACAGTTCTTATTTTTTATTTGGATATATCAATAATACCATAGTGTGGTAAGTCTGAATATTTTAATTAGATTTTTATTTTTTTTTTATTTAGATATTATTATAATATTCTCAAATAGATAAATAGAACTTTATATACGAAGTTTGTTTTCTTTTTAGATATTTTAGTTTTACCGTCGAATAGGCAACTATAAGTTTAACATATAAAATCTTTTTTTTACTTTTATTTAGATATTTTAATAATATCGTGGTATATGTAAGTATAAATTTTCTACATTAAATTTTTATTGTTTTTATTTAGATATCATTTTTCCAACATCGTCATAATGGTAAGTATGAATCAGGTTCACAGGTGTGGTGGTGTGTGATAAAAAATGATGGAAAATCAAAGAAAATTATGAAGAACGGTTGATTAGGAAAGGGAAATATCACAGATTAGAACAGAGCGCTGAGATCGATGAAAAACTATATTTAAAGTTCCAATAAAATCTTGCATGAATAATAGAAGATCTGGCACAATTTCATAGTATGATCATACTAGAATCCTATCTTAAAATTCGAATTTTATCCGTAAACGGAGAGAAAACGACCAAATACGGTGCGTTTACCATACGGATACAATACGGTGCGTATTTCTGTGTCAGGAAATACGGGTTCGAACGGACCGAAAATGGCTCGAATCGATCCGGTATACTACCGTAAAGATCCCGTTTTGATCACTTTTACGGTTCGTTTTCGGTTCGCAAACGATACCGTTTTGATAGACCTGGGTATGCATTATCTATGTGAATTTGTTATCATTATTTAATTCTATTTTTGAATATTTGTTTTTCACTTATATCATGCTTGTCGTTTTATTTAGAAAATTATTAGTATTATTATCTGGTAAACCACTCCGCCTCTTTTTCCTTTTTTTTTGGAAAACTAGGTTTTCAAAGGTTAATATTTTATAGTGTTGATCAGTTTGGGTAAATCAATATGCTTCAAACTAATGCTATCAATAACAAAGTTCAAAATTATTCTTCAGGACGTCTCATCAGAGTCAAATGCGCACTAATTCTTCTCGCAAGCATTATTTATTAAATTTTTTGGCATCGAATTTATTAGTCCAGCTAAAACAAGTATTGATTGAGGTTGAAGTTTTGAAATATGAAAATAAGTTTCGATAGACTTATTCACATACATGCATAACACTTTAACATTTGGGTGTTTGACCTCACTAAAATAGTTTTTTCTAACAGTTGCGCATAAAGCTTGAGTGGAGCACCAAGTCACCTTCCGGTATGAACTTTAATATGGTTTCCAATAATTCGAACTCAAGAACTTCGGCTCCGGAATGAATAATTTATTGTTAAAGTGGCCCTATTTGTTCGAATGAGGACATAGTTTCTACAACATAACTAGTTAGCATAACCAATAAAACCTGACTTTAACTTTTTAACCGTCGCTCACGTATATATACGTCATGATCTGTATTAGTATACAAAACTGACACAGTCAATTGTGAGACTTGTTTCCTAGATTCGTTTACATATAAATAAGAATCAGGCAGCTGAACCTTGATACTGTCATATCATAATGGTATGCTGTATAGATCCATGGAACTGGATCGAAAATAAGTAGCTAGATAATTTTCGGTAGAACTTGTTTCTCTTTTATGTCAGCGATTAAAGGGTTAACCACTAAAACTTCCAAGATTTGGTGAGATGCAAACAGTTTCGCCAAATGTCAGTACATACTCGCCGATAGTTTTTTGCATTATTGGTCACTTCGAAGATGATCTTATGATGATATTTCATAACGTTCAATAGAAACTTGTCGCGTCATATAACTTTAAAAACGTAAGATTTTCTCACTTTCAGTAGAATTTCATGAAAAAATTGTCAAAACTAAATCACAGTATATCTAAGTGTTAAAACATTTTCAAATACAATTTTTTTATAACACCCAATAAGAATTGAATTCCGAATTATTTCAACTCTGCGGACTAGGTCACAAATGGTGTTTTTAAATCTTCAGGGAGAATTTCTGTCTATGGTTGAAATTCAGATCATAGATTTGCGAAAGAAACTTGAACCTTTTTATGAACTGAATGTATCATATTTTCTTGTCTTATAAGTAGTTACTATCTATTGTGTCTTTTTCCGTTCGTCAGATCTTTCTATTTTCGTAGCATTATGAACTAAACAGATTGCGGATATCGGGTGATGTTTTAAATTCTAATTCTTTATCTATCAACATTCAGATAAAGTGATATCACAGTTAATTACCTTTGAGACAGATCGTGCTTTTGTTTCTGTTTTCTTTTTGTAGTTCTCTTTTTTCTGAGTTCGATACTAAACCTATGATCGTAAACGCGAGCAGCTAATAATAGTTTTCATTTTTCAACTTTTTTAAAGCTGTATTAAATCTAGTCTGAAAGCGCTCTGATTTCTTGATACTTGAAAGCTCATCATAGCCTTTTTTTGCATTTAAAAGCCAAAAAAATTCGTCTCTTTTTATTCCTCTTTTCTCCGGAAATAAAATTCCTCCTTTTTCTTCTTTTTCTACAAACTATCAGTGGGATACTAGGTATACGACAGTCATATGTGGGAATCGTATAAAATCCTTGTATATCTCTGTTTGTCTCCGTAAATAGTCGCATATCAGCGTGCATATTCAATCTGGGCGATTATAATTAATTAATGAGGACAATTAATTAATCATCCTAATTAATGTTGAGTCTGGCGATCACGGCCTGTGAAAAGGAAGAAGAGTGGAATGAAATTTCTTCCTTAAATATTTCAACATTCTTTCAAATTGTATTTCACAAAAAAATCAAGTCTCTGTAACGTTTCTTTCTGGTAATATATTCGAAACAAAATTAACGCTAAACTTTTTCATCAAACGTTATTTCATAGAATATTATTTATCTATAATATATTTACTCATTGATTGAATAATAACTAAAAAGAAAAAAGCACTCTTATATGACGAAATGAAAGGCACATGTTTTTATAATGTGACTTTACTTTTATTTTGTACTTTACACATGACATTATCTAATCATTGAAGATTGCTTTCTTTACTTTCTTTATCATGGTTATGTAAGTAAATAGTACTTAAAGTATATATATATAAAGACAAAAAGTTATTACCCGATTAAATAAAGGAAAATGTCTGAATTATCAAATGATATTTGGTCAAAATCATTAAATACTATAATTAATTCTGTGAAAGATTCATCTATTAGAGGAGGAATTTTAGCGGGATTATGTTTATCAGCTGGAATTATTACAATTATTTATAAAAACAAAAATAAAATAAAAAAAACTGAAATTATAAAAGGTCTTGATGATTATTCATATCGAGATCTTTTTCATTTTTTTATTAATCAAGAATATCATATCGATAAATTACATCTTGCTAAAGGTATGTATTTAAAAGAAAAAAAGAAATTATTCATTTATTTATCATTATTATTATTATTTAGAATTTAGTGAACGAATGCATTTTGAAGCTAGTCAATATATGATGGTTGATCATGATGATAATGATGATTTTCCAGATCATTTTACTTATATTGAATATTCAAGCGAAAAAGTTAAAGAAAGATTAGATTATATTCTTCAAAGATTATTAAAAGAAAAATATCTTGATTGTTTGTTTTTATTTTTTATTTTATTTTTATTTAAAATAAAATTTAATTTTTTTTAAAGGGTGTGATCAAGGTGAACCAGTATCATCTGATTCTCATTATTGGTGGGCAGAAACAAAACTTCATTTTATAACTTATTTAATACAACGAGAACCATATCATTTAACAGATGGTGTTTGGTTACGTGGTGTTGCCCAAGGACCAATGTCATCAATTCAATCAAAATTATTTTCAATTTATATTGATGAATTAGGAAATGGAGATCCTTTACAAAATCATCCAAATGTTTATTTAGATGTTTTACATAGTCTTGGTCTTCATGTTCCACCAGTTACTTCAAGACAATTTGTTGATCAACAATCAATTCTTGATATTAGTTTTAAAAATCCTCTTTTAACATTAACAACATCACTTTTTCCAAAAACATTCGAACCAGAAATTCTTGGCTATACACTTGTAAGTTTTTTCATGATTTTATTTAAAAAAAAATCATTTATCCATTTATTAAATATTTATTGATTTGTTTAATTCTTTTTATCTGTAATAAGAAAAGTTAACAAAACGAAAGTATATCACATATTCTATATGAAAACAGTAGTTTTCTTGTTCCGTCGAATTCTTCTCGAGACTTTATTTCTATGCAAAAATCTGCACAATCGAGTTTTGTATTATTTGTCATAGTATCATAAAGTCGTCTCTAACAATATGAACCTGTATCTAGACCTTACTTTTCATTCCTTGTCATTATCTGAAGAACTTCTCTATCTGCCACAGTTTGTGATTAATTAATATATTGATCACAACCTGTAGATGGAAGGAGAGGGTATTTTTTTACTTCTATACACTTCAACACATTCTTTTAGATCGTATTTTACAAAAATAAGTTTTAGCTTGATCGAACATAGTATCTCAAAGAAAGGAAATGAAAAGTAGAATGATTTTGACCTACATATGTCCTAAAAGATTACATCTGAGAACTTCCCATTTCTGACAATTATTGATCCAATCATTAAGATTTGTCAACTCTGAAAGTTTCAAAATTTTTTGATGAATCGTTCTCTAGAAAGCCTAAAAACTGAGAATGTCCTTAAACCGATAAATATGACACAATTTTTTACTTACCCGTCGTATCTATAACGCATCGCCTATCTATAAACCTATAGAGAAGGCAATAATAAATATAAATATAATTGAAAATGAATATATTTAATAAAATTTAGTGGCTTGAAACAACATCAATTGTTGAACATGCGGCTTTACGAAAAATTCTTCAACGATATAATATAAATCCAAAATTTTCTCTACTTCATACAGCAATTGATAATAGTTTAAATGGACATGGAAGATATGCTCGTGATGCTGTTGAATTATATCTTGATCATATTCTACAAACACAGGGTGAAAAAAGTGTTGAACAACATTGGAAAAGAATTTGGACTGGGTAAATTTAATTTGTCTTTTTTTGTTTTGTTTATATAATTAATAATTGAAAATATAATTAAGATATGTTGCTTATGGTACAACTGGAAATATAAATAATGATCTTAAAAAATTATATGAAAAACAAAAAGATTTAACGCCACGAGATGAATTTATTGAATTAATAAAAAGAAAAAGTCCATTGGCAAAAAAAATGCATGGATCACGACGTATTGGTCCTCATAATAATTTATTAAATGAAATGTTTGCATCAGACAATCCTGAAATACTTTGTGATGAACTTGCAAATTCAGATATGATTTGCAAAGGTGATCCTACAAAAAGTAAACTTATTAATCATGCTGTTACATTTCAAGGACCTATGTATCAGGTATCGATCTTTTTTTCTCAATTTTACAAAATTTTATATTTTCATTTAAATAATCAGTCGGGATACCGACAGAAAACGTTTAGTATAATGGACTGATCATATTATAGAGACAGTTTCAAATTTGACTATGTCTGACTGTATTACAAAATAAATCTAGCTAGGAATGTATCGAATTCATTCACTCCTATATTGTTCTATTTGTAAGCACTGGAATTTTGACCAAATTCATACAGTTTTTTAATATCCTCAAAAGATAAGCTATCGCTACAGTTACTGTGATAGTGCCCCAATGGATATCTCTGTAATATTAGAAATAGTTAGAGAAAAATCAATTAAGATAATTGTTTTAAGTACTTTTTATTATATTTATTTAATAGGTTTTTACTATTTTAATACTTTACATATCTCTAATTACATTAAGTTCAAATGTCACCTAGAGATTTTTTTTTAGATACGTTTGAAAACATTTTGAGTAAAGTATATAATATATTGACAAGGTTGGACTGAAGTTGTATAAACATAGATGTAGATCGGGTTGTTGAACAGTTGATAACCCATGTCTTCCTTCGCAGTCAAAACGCGATGCAGTTATGCCATAACTACGATCACATTGTGACTTGTAATTGCAAAAAAAATGATGGCATAATTATGTGTGACTGTGACAAATTCCTTTAAGAATGATTACACGGAAATAGATATAAACGTATTTCCTCAATAGATGAAATCTTCTTAGTAGTCAAAAAACTACTGGTAAATTCCATTTCTCGTCAACAATTTTATGATACTCAACACTGCTGCTTCTCTAGAAATAAATGAAATTGAAAACTATAATGAGTTCTAAAATAATCGAATTATCCATTGTTAGTTTTAAAGCCTAATATATTATCTATTCAGTAGTAAAATCTTGAGCATACTATAATAAAACAAGACCAAATACTGAAATTCTTTTGGATCGTTGAATACCAAATCATTGATAAAACACTGTCATCGATTGTTTGATTAAAATCATTCTTTCTCTTTCGTTTTAACTTTTTATTATGATTATACATTCATAATCATTAACATATTCATGTTTTTGTTTTAGAATATTTGATGTAGAATTAAAAGTAATTGAAATTTTTCTTTCAGTTTTCGACAGGACAAACCATGTTCAGTCTCTTTTATTAGATTTATTCTAATGTAAGATTATTTCTAAATGTCATATTTGTTTGACGAATATTTAACCATTTGAGTATGGGTTTATTTTTGTATATAGTGTACAGAAAGTCATTAAAGTTAGAAAAATTTAAATATCTAAAAGGTTGGGTGAGAACCTTAGTTAAGTACCAGTATGGATCTCAATAAGAAAATTTTTATTTTTTCACCAATTAGGAAAAAAACCTAATATACGTAACAAAGCTTGCACCAACCTCGTCCGTATGGATTTCAAGTGTGAACATCCCTCTATCTTTGGTTAAAAAATGAGCCCATTTTAACTACATTATATCGAAGCAAATATTTCGGTGAACTGAGCACTTTTTGTGACAGAATTCGAACTTTTAAATGAAAAAATGAAGAGTTTTGCGTAAGTTGATTTCTAAAATTTCAGTCATCTTAGCCGTTGTCACACTCAAAACTTTTCATAGTTCCATTTAAAAGATGAATTTCTATCAGAAAATGATACTCAACTCATCGAATTCTTTCATTTACTATAATATAATTGGATTTGAATAAAAACATTTTTTATAGAATCGATATCAGCACGAACATGTTTGTCAGCCGGACTCAAAGGATTAAGAACCTAAATGATACTTTTGTATCTCTCTTTTTTTTGTTTTGAATTCTTTTCACTATAACAGATTGTTCTCAACGGAGTGATGCTCAGTAATGGAAGTTTTACTGTATTTTTTTGGAATAAATTTATTTATTTCATTAAAATATAAATAGATATTTAATGCTGATGAATTATCAATAATATGTCGATGGATATTTTCATTATCACCATCAACAATTAATGACATGTTATCACTTATTATTAAACGTAGAAAATTATGTGAACAACTTCAATCAAATATTCAACTTCAATTACCTGATGGATCAAAAAAATTTTTAAAAGATTTATTTCAAGAAAAACCACAGGATTTATTATCTGCTTTTCGTGTTTCAAAATGGACAATTCCATTTGTAAGTTTTCTTGAATTTTTATTAAAAAATTTAAAAAAAAGAAATTATTTAAAATAGAATGGTGAGAAAATAAGTGAAAACAATGTTGAAACAACTGAATTAATGAAATCAATGGATTTGAATGGTGTTCTTGAACATGTCTTTAATCGTAATAGTCAAGATAAAGAAATTATTCGAAGATGGTTACTTGATAGTTCACCTGTTCAAGATCAAACAATCGAACAATCAAAAACTGAACATGACCATATTAATATTCGATCTCACGAAGCTTTTCAATTTCAATTATAATTTTTTATTTTTAATGTATCTTTTTGAATAAATAATTTATTTTCAAACTATCTTTATTTTATATTTTGACTCATTTTTCGCTTGTTAGATTTATATTTATTAAAAAAATAGCGGATCGGTCAGATTAAATACGCGTACTTTGCATTGTAATTTTCAGTCATTTCATAATGTTGTACCAGAAAAACACAATACATGGAAAGATGCGCTGTGAAAAGCTCTACAATTTATACAGAACAATTGGAAAAAGATGAAGAAAAAATAGTGTTTCTGCACATTCAAATTTATCTGTTTAAAGTTTTCGCCGTTTTTAAAGCAAAAAAGGCGATCCTATAGAAATGCTAGAGCTTTTCACGGCGCATCTTTTCATATATTTTGTTTTTCTGATACAATGTATTTAGGAATAAACTGACCTAGAACTGTAGATTGAGATTCAGACAGAACGATTTGGGTTCACGGTCGGTATCTATTCAGCAAACTTAGACTGGATCGACTATTTATATAATTTTTCGTGTTTTTCGAGAGCATATAATCGATTAGAGGTGTTATTTTATTTTTATCTTTCGTTATAATAAAGAATAATCAATGATTTTTGTATATTTTCCTTGCTTTAGGGTCTTAATCTTGAAACTACTAGGTGTTTGCATGTTTGTCCGCAGCACTGTTCGATTCACTGTCACAGTACAAAAGAAAAGCTTTAGGTTGTCAAGTGCTATATATCGTGGATACCATTAGATCGTCAACTGTTATATCATGGTGGTACTCTTAGGGCCTTAAATGCTATACATTGAGAGTATCCTACATTTTTAAGTGCTATGTTTTGAGGGTATCCTTAGATCCTCAAAAGCTATGTTATAGAGCACTCCAAGATGGCCAAGGCCTATCTGCTTCACTATAGTCTGGATCTTAATCGAAAACATCACTGTGTGTTTATCTGCAAAGTGGTAGTTTGAATCTAGCGTGAAGTGACCTAGTAAGTTGTCTCAATTTATACGACTTGTTTCAACAAAATAAATAAATCATTGTTCTAACAACAATAGATATTAATTAAAAGTTATCTCGGAAATATTCTTCTCAATTAGAGAATCAATCGAAAATTTCATAAGTAAAAGATGATAGTATGGTAACACACTTCCTTTTTAATTAGTTATTTCTCTAAAATCACATGTTAGTTTTCTCAGTAAGTTCTTTCACAGAAAGTAGCGTAGATCGTGGACTCAAAGTGTTACCCTACAGATCAACGTACGATGAATTTCTGGATTAAGATCATGATTGCAATTAAACAGATAGCTCTTGACGACTTTGGTGTACCCTATAATGAAGCACTTGAGAATCCATCGATGTTCTCATGATACAGCTCGTGAGGATCTAGGGATACCTTTATACATAGTGCTTGAGGACGAAAAGGATTTTGCCACTGTGCAGTATATGAGAATCTAAAGGTACCTCCGTATTAGCATTGATATGTCGTAGAAGAAAAACAAAATATACCACAAGAAGCAGCGTGAAAAGCTCTACAATTTACATAGAACAATGATAAAAACAGGAGACATAAAAAATCAAATTTGTCTTTCATCAAAAAAATGCATCTACAAAATAAGCGGTTGTTTATAAAATTGTAGAGCTTTTTACACTGTTTCTTGTGGGATATTTTGTTTTTCTAATACGACATAACAAATGTGAATAGAGTGGCATGCAAAAACGGCACATACGTTACAACCTAATGCTACCAGCTAATTTTCAACAAAATTGGTTCTTATGAAAACTTTATTATTATTATATTGATTGAATAGTGATCAAATAGCATAAAAGATAGAGCGAAAGATGCTCCATCTATTTGTGAGAAAAAAAAAATTTTTAAGCTTTCTATAAGAAAAAAAAGATACCTCTCTCACTACTTTTGGATAACCCTAAGTACTTTATCTTTATTTTATAAAGTAAAGGTAAAGTAACACCCCTAACCTTCCCTCTCGAATGATTATACAATACAAGTAACGCGGCGCAATTGCCGTTGACCCTCTACTGAAAGGATGTGATCATGTCGGTCACCACGCCAAAGATAAAATAAAGATTTGTTTTAGTTCATTAATCGAATCACTTGATGACTTCTCAAAAAGTCTTTTACTGTGACCAGAGGTGCAGAATCTGCCGTAAAAAAGAAAAATTTCCCCAAACGGGGAAATCTTTCGACGAATTTTTGGAGGTCTGGTAGTTCCGAAAAACTTCGTCAACTGCAATAACTTTTCAAAAAAACTTCTCAAAACGCAATACTTTTTCGAAAATTTCCCCGAACACGCGTTCCTGCACACGAGCAGATTCTGCACCTCTGACTGTGACTCATTTTACTTACGATAAGCCTCTCAAACAAACGTCTAGTCGTTCGTCGACCTCCCTCCGGTCGGCCACTCACGACTAGCCGTTCGGATGCATTGTCTATTTTCCTATTTTCTCATCAGTCAGATGAGCATTTTTGCACATATGAAAACTAAGTCATTCGTATTGGATGGATTCGTAATCAAAGACTTCTCGAATTTACATAACATTGTGTGGATTTCAGTACAGACTTCAATCTCTTCTTTATTTTCAGGAAAGTGATAATCTGTCGAATTCGTTCTCAAAGGGGTATCAATTAAGTTCCTGCGAACAGTCATTCAAACTATTTCAGACTTTTCAATTCTATATAGTGAATCAACTTTTCATATTAACGTCTAGCCGTTCGTCGGCCACCCTCCGGTCGGCCACTCACGACTAGCCGTTTTTATGGACACCTCCACTATATCCTTCACTTACGATTCACTTTCGAGGGGAATAAATGGGTTTCCTTTTCTTCTCACTCCAAAAAGCAATCAGCTTCTGGTAATACGATTTGTAAAAGGAAACTAAAAAGAGGAAGTATTGTTTTATGAGTTGCTACGAATGAAGTATATTCATCTGTCATACTCCTTCACATATTTGAATGGTATTTATATGGCTGATGTTGATGAAGTACCAACAGTAGGGTCCCAATCAGATACCGCGCTTTTATTCACATATTTCTGCTAAAACTCTATCGAAAGATAGGACGCGTGGTAGTCAACAACGGGAAAACGTTTAATTAAAACTGATATTGAATTCATAACTTTTCTTCCGATTACTTCATCTAAAGTCTCTATCATGTAACCATTACTAAATCTTATACTCAAAATTACTAAACGGTCCCAATGATGCATATCACATCCACGAACACCATCCAATTCATTACCTTTGATTAAGATTTAAAAAAAAAGAAATACGCACACGTTTCTTTTTCGGAAAGGCGAGCAAACAAAGCTCAAGCACAATGGAACAGAGACAACCTCGAATTCACATTCTTTACCTTCGATAAACCTTTGGTCAAGTTTTGTTGAAAATCATTGTCACTAACTACTAATTGAAGAAGAAACGAACATAATTATTTATTCTGCGTATACCTTCCTCCAGTAGAGCCAACTAACACCTCAGGCTCATGTTTCTTGACCTCGAAAATCTTTCAGCCAGCCCTTATAGAAAAAAATATTTCTTTTATAAAAAAAGCGGTCCTTTGTATAAAGAAGTCGTACTCGAAAAAAATTTTTTTTAACTAATATCACATTCGTGTTCCTCGACCTCGATTACCTTTGGTCAAGTTTTATTAAAAATATTGTTAAGTAATAATAATTAATAATTAGTTAATAATTAATTAAAACTAACATCAGATTCGAATTCCCCACCCTCGAGTACCCTTTGGTCAAGTTTTATGGGAAACTACTATCAATACACATTCATGTAATACCCACACGGACACACGGACACACGAACACACGAACACACATCAACTCGTTTTTTTTGTGATATCTGCTCGACGCATAACCCTCCTTTCAGTAGAGGGAACAAGAAAAGTGAGAAGGAGACCTCAGATATGATTAGAAGAATCACGGTCGTTTGGCCCCATTTTTTTCTTCCTTTTCTTTTCATTCTTTTTTCTTCTTTGCAAACACTTCAAAGTGTGGTAATAAAACGCAAAATCAAAAAAAAAGTAATTGCGGAGAAAAGGGCAAAAAGAAGCTGAAAGGAATATGAATAAAATAGAATACGTTGTCTGCTTTTTTATTCGATTCTTCAAACGTTGTTAACGAATTTTTTTAGTAGATTTGTTCTTGAGTGACGACAAAACGAGAATTTTGTGTAAGAGAAAAATCGAGACGAGGTAAGACGTCAACTACATCAATAGGTAACGTGGACTCTCTTTGCCTATATAACAACTAGCTACACATTATTTCATATTGATGATTAAAAATATCATTCAACAGATTATAGGTGGACAAAAATCAAAAGAAGATATCACTGCAGAATCAAAGACTTCTGATTTAACTGCAGAAGCAACAGACAGTACTATCAATCTTCGTAAGCGAATTGCTCAAAATTATTTATTAATTTGGGCCGATGTTGGTATTGATCAATCAAATAAAGATTGCCAAGATGAATTAACGCAATTAAGTGGCATCGTGAATGACATCAATATTTTTACCGATTCAGACCAATGTATCCAGTTTCTCAAAGATATCCATGAAGAGAAAGTATTCGTCATTACGTCAGGATCATTAGGTGAAAATTTAGTCCCTCGTATTCATGATTTGTCACAAATAGATTCCATTTACATTTTCTGCGGTAACAAATTTCGTCATGAACAATGGGTGAAACAATGGAAGAAAATCAAGGGTATATATACAACTATTACACCCATTTGTGAGGCATTACAAATGGCTGTAAAACAATGTGAACAAGATTTCATTCCTGTAAGTTTCGTAACAGTGAATGATGGAACTTCTAGTTCAGATTTAAATCAACTGGAGCCCAACTTTATGTACACCCAAATATTCAAGGATATTCTCCTTGAAATGGAACATGAACAACAAACTATCAAGGATTTAACGAATTACTGTCGAAAGCTTTACGACGGAAATACGAAAGAATTAAATATTCTTAATGAATTCGAACATAAATATAGTCCAAAATTGGCAATCTGGTGGTATACGCGAGAATGTTTTATATATCAAATGCTTAATCGAGCACTTCGAACACTGGAAGGTAACACTATCATTAATATGGGCTTCTTCATACGTGATCTTCATCAACAAATTGAACAATTACATCAACAACAGGTCAATGATTACCAAGGAAAACCCTTTACAGTTTATCGAGGACAAGGTCTATCGATCAAAGATTTTGAGAAACTTTGTAAAACTCAAGGTGGTCTCATGTCTTTTAATAACTTCCTATCTACGAGCATGAATCGAAAAGTTTCTCTTAGATTCGCTGAACGCGCCTTTACAAAAACTGATACAGTTGGCATTCTCTTTCAAATGTCAGTTGATCCTTCTATCTCATTCGCTCCTTTCGCCGCCATTCAAGAATTTAGTTATTTCAAAACCGAAGAAGAAATCCTTTTCTCTATGCATACCGTCTTCCGTATTGGTGAAAATAAACAAATTGATAAAAACAATCCACTTTATCAAGTAGAACTTACACTAACATCGGATGATGATCAACAGCTTCGAACACTAACGAAACATATAAAAGCAACAGCTGGTGGGACAGGATGGGAACGAATAGGCAATTTGTTGCTCGAATTAAAAGAGTTCGATAAAGCTGAAGAACTTTATAAAATACTACTGGAACAAACATCCGATGAGAATGATAAAGCACTTTATTATAACAACCTTGGAGTAGCCAAGAATCATCGAGGTGATTATGAGGAAGCCCTCCAGTACTATAAAAAAGCACTTCAAATTTATCAAAAAACTCTTCCTGCAAATATTCCTATATTAGGTACTTCCTACAACGACATCGGTGAAGTATCTCGAAATATAGGAGAGTATTTAAAAGTACTACCATGTTATGTAAAAGCACTTGGAATCTATCAAAAAATTCTTCCTCCCAATCATCCTCATTTGGCTACTTCGTACAATAACATCGCTGCGGTATATACAAGCATAGGAGATTATTCAAAAGCACTTTCATCTCACGAAAAAGCACTTGTAATCTATCAAAAAACTCTTCCTGCAAATCATCCTGATTTAGCTACTTCATACAATAACATTGGTTTAGTCTATAATTACATGGGACAGTATTCGAAAGCACTTTCATTTTACGAAAAAGCACTTGAAATTTATCAAACAACTCTTCCTGCAAATCATCCATTATTGGGTACTTCCTACAACAATATCGGTGCAGTGTATAAAAACATGGGAGAGCATTCGAAAGCACTCTCGTTTGATGAAAAAGCACTGGAAATTCGTCAAAAAACTCTTCCAACCAATCATCCTGATTTAGCTACTTCTTACAACAATATTGGAGGAGGATATTACAGTATGGAAGAGTATTCAAAAGCACTTTTATTTTACGAAAAAGCACTTGAAATTCTTCAAAAAACTCTTCCTACAAATCATCCTGATTTAGCTATCTCCTACAGTAACATCGCTTCGGTATATGAAAGTATGGGTAATTATTCTAAAGCACTCTCATTATATGAATGTGCATTTGAAATTAAACAACGTTCATTACCCTCTGATCATCCTGGTATTAAAACTTTGCGAGAGAATATAACATTTATGAGAAAGAAATTGTGAAGTATTATTTGATAAATAAAAGAAAATCGTTTTTACTTAATTGAATCAGCTCTTTTTTTAGTCTTTCAATAGTGTAAAGTATTCATATGATTGATTTATTAATAGTAGAGAGACAAAAATAAAATTATTTTCCTATTGAAGATACATATGTTATAGTATACAAAATGTTAAGATTTTCTTTATCATACATATTTTTAAAAGACGAGACAAAAAATAATTGTATCTCACTGAAAATCGTATTGCTCATAAGTGAAAGTTTTGTAGAAGTTTTATTATAAAATTTATCTAATAGATATTATATGTCATCTATAATATAGTGTGATTATTTTTTACATTTATTTTCTATGCAATGCACAATTTTATTATTGGTTTAAACTATAGCACAAAACTATGGGGTGTTCCAGGAAAAATGGGCCTCTCAGTATTTTTTTTATTATCAAAAGATAGCGCTTGAAATTCTCTACAAAACCATATATGACTAGCCTCAAAAACAGTTTTAAATATATTTGATAAAAGACCAAAACTAAAGACATACAAGCAACTATAAAATCTAACGCATGTCCCATAATAAATAGTGGTAGTTTGCATTTCATACTGTAATACCTAAATACGTTTTGTTAAAAAAACAAAATATAACATAAAACGCAGCATGAAAAGTTCTACAATATACAAACTAAAGTTCATTTTAATTGTATACTTTTTGTTTTCAAAAAACAGCAAAACTCTACACGACCGATTTTCGCCGTTACAAAAAGCGATCACACGGAATTTGAAGCTGTTTTGACTTTAAAAATGTCATAAAATAAACTGTCATTTGTAAGTTATAGAGCATTTCACGCTGCATCTTGTGGTACATTTTAATTTTTTTAAAGGAAGTGTATTAAATGGTAGAAATATAAAATAAGAAAAATGATTTTTTTCACAACAGCGAAAGTCAGTCGTGTGGAGTTTCGCGTCTTTTTGAAAATAAAAAGTATACAATTAACTATAGCTTGTACATTGTAGAACTTTTCATGCTGCATCTTATGTTATATTTTGTTTTATCAATAAAACGTAGAGATTACAGTATAAAATGCAAAGTATCACCATTTATTATGGGACATCCGTCAGATTTTATAGTTGCTTGTCTGTCTTTAGTTTTGATCTTCTATCAAATATATCTAAAACTGTTTTTGAGTCTAGTTATATATGGTTTTATAGAGAATTTCAAGCGCTATCTTTTGATAAAAAAAAATGTCTTTAATTACATGGGTAGGAGATGAGAAATGTTAAAAATACTGAGAGGCCCATTCTTCCTGAAACACCCAATATATATAAATATAGAAATGAAGTTTTCCATTGGCTCGCGTCTTATTTTATGTAAAGAAACTAAAAATCACGTTTCTCTCGTCTACATTGTATAAACTGCAATCAGATGCATAAATTGTGTAAGCTGTGAATCTTGCTACAATACGCATCTTTAATGAGGCTCTACTATACAGAACTGGCAAAAAGTATTTTCACTATTGCTTTTTTTGACCCCCTAACAGCTAAATATCTGAGTATCAGTCTAAAGATGCTTCACAGAAAATCTAGATCAGCTAGAATGAAGTTATATTAGATGTTGTTTACTATCATAGATTCTATTCAACAAAAATACTGGAGAAAAAATATCTTTGAGATATAAAAACTCAAGTTCGATGCATGCTCCATTTTTAATTTCTTCTACGCTTGAAGTTAGTCCTGTAAAAGTATGATGTTTTTTTTTGGACATCATTTGATTAATTTTATGCTTTTTGTTTGCAGATATAATATTTATTCTATTTTATAAAATTCTGGAAAAACAGTTCTCTTTTGCAACTAAACGTGCGCGTATAAAATCTGGAATTGCGTTTTATACACAGATTCATTATTGAATACGTATCTCTACATATTGTGTATAATAAAACGATATCTGCAAATATGACTAGTCCTACAAATGATAATATCCTAAAGGTAGATCCAGTGAACGAGGATACCAGCAAAACTAAGCTTTCACGTCAACGTGCAAGATCGATCGTTCAAGAATTCAGTTTAAATACATCAACTCACGGTATTCCAGGTATTGCACGTAGTCAAAGCGTACCAAATCGAGTGTTTTGGACGATATCTACACTTACTTTTACTGGTGTTATGATTTATTTTGTTACAGAATCAATTCTAAATTTCTTGCAATATCCCACTCAGACACTGGTAACAGTCATAGATGACTCGACTCAAAATTTTCCAGCCGTTTCAATTTGTAATTATTCTCCACTTCGATACGATCTGTTCATCAACGATTTTTTGAACTATACCAACAGTGTAAATTTTACCAACACAACTAACAATACATTTGCAGAAAAACAAATCATGCAAATTCAAAATTTTTATTATTATAAACTGAACAGGAATGAATCAATGAATAATTATTTTTTTACATTGGAAGATATGCTGATTAAATGTAAATATAATCAACTAAATTGCTACAAAGAAGATTTCATTTCCTTCTCAGATGGACGCTATGGTAACTGCTTTACATTTAATGCCAAAGCGAATCATATTCGAAACGGTACTGTATATAAAATGAGTGAAAATGGAGATTGGGGAATGTTAGAACTTGAATTGTACGCTCATAGTCATCAGTACGTTCCATACTGGTCCTCTGGTATGTTAAGAGATATATTTTGTGCATGACAACAAATTTATTATGGTTTTTCTTTTCTCATTTCATTTATTCTAGCTGTCGGAATTCTTGTGCAAGTTCATGAAAATGAACAAATTCCAATAATGCATTGGAGAGGAAACTATATAATGCCAGGACGGCGACAACGAATGCTTTTTACCAGAAGAGCACATTATCGTTTGATGAAACCTTATTCTAATTGTGATACAACAATTCCTTTTATGTTGCAAGTTGCATTTAATCACTTTGGTAATGCAAGTTACGCTTATGAACAGTACATATGTGCGGCCGTCTGTATACAAACATACATGTAAGCTTCTTTGTTTTTCTAATTGAAACAACTTTTTTAAAGAACAATTGTTGGCCGCATACTATAATAATCTGAATTATATCTTTGTTCTATTTTCTTTTCTAGTTACACGAAATGTGGTTGTATCGATTCGTATGAAGCCATTACTCGACATCTTGTTATACCAGGCACTAATACGATAATAACTGCACCAGTATGTAGTCAAGATAATACATGTTATAGAAAAGAGCTCGATCGCATAAACACTGACAACGACGTATGGATACAAAATTGTCCAATGTGCGTATTTGAATGTAAAACAACCGATTTTCTAACAAAAATATCATCCCTTTTAACTCCAATGCAATGGTATCTGGAGGATCTTAAACCTAAAATTGAATCACTTTCCGTACCATTGCCTGTTAACTGGTCGAATACGTGGCAATCTGAAATAACTCAAAATTATATTGCATTAGAAATAGTCAGTGAATCTGCTCGACTAGAGATGCTCAATGATACCGCATTGATTAGTCCTGTAGATCTTTTGTCCAATGTTGGTGGTCAAACAGGTTTATGGATTGGTATCAGTTTTTTATCGTTGATGGAAGTCGCTGAAATGCTTTATCGTCTTATACGATGCAAACTCTCTAAATATCGACAAAAAAAAATTCATTGTCCATCTACGTAATATCAAACTCAAACACATATATAAAGTTAACTTATGGTAACCAATAAAATTCTTAAACATTTTTAAATTTGAAAAAAACCATGTCAGTTTTCTATTTTAATGTTGTCTCAAAATGAATAGCTTGCTCAATGTTTTCCGTACAGCTTTGTTGCTTCTCATTTTATGATGTTGATTTTCAATATTGTCAATAATTGTTTCTCAATGCCTTTGTCAGTTCATGGAAGCAAAACTTTCATGTTCCTTCTAGTACACAGGTTCAAGAAATGCTTTTTTCAAATGTTCGAGAATTTGATACTGTCCGTTAGTAGTATCAATATTCTTTGGAAAAGATACATAATTATTATCCATTTCGAAAGTAAAAGAGCCAAAGACTAAGGCTTCTGTCCCCTCAAAATTCAATCTCGACTCAGATATATTTAAATGGAGTGATATTGTCAGAGTATGTTAGTAAAATTTTCAACTGTATGCCATGACGTTTGATTGTGTTATTCGCCAAATAAGGGTCGAAAGTAGCTCATTTTGTGACAAAGATTTCTTGGTCCAAGCTCAAGTTATAAATCAAAAAGGCTCCAAAAATGGACAGCCAGGTTAGGAAATTGCCTTCATATATAATAAGCATAAAGCTTAATTAACAAAAGGAACTCTGCGATCAATATTTTCCATTTTATATAACGCGGAAACTTTCCCATTTGATAAATTCCTCTTAAGCTGATATTTGACCCAAAAGTATGGCTCATATTTTTTATAAAAACTTTAGAAGGATTTGTTTCCTTAAACCTCTTTTTTCGAGTTACGGTTATTTTATTGAATGACCAACCTATTATAGGATCTTATGAAAAACCCTAGAGCAAGAAATTTTCAAATGAAAATGTCTTTAATAACGGACCTCACGAATCCAATTATATCTTGAAACAGCCCATTCCTGTTATTGGAAAAATTTTCAGATGAACATTTCTTGCTCTGAGGTTTTTCATTAGGTTCTACGATAGGCTGACCATTCAATAAAACGATCATAACTTGAGAAGAGAAATCTTAGAAAAGGAACTGTTTTCGAGTTTTGATGTACATTACGAACCCTACTTGTGGGCCAAATACCAGCTTACAAGGAAGTTATTATTTGGAAGAATTCTCCCCTAAGAGATGCATCTCTTTCCTAATGTATTCGACCAGAGCCGAGTTGCAAATTTGCAGGAAAATTCTCCTAAAATCCTTTTGCAACTCGGATTGTCGATACTCAAGATAGACGATGGAATTTTATTTAGTTTCCTACAAGTTTTCTCCCTAAGATTCACGATCACCGGGTTTATGCGCAGAATTTCAGCCGACAACAGTACTTCTCGCGCGAGTTTTCGCCGAAAATTCACGAGATACTGCCTCAGGAATCATCGATCTCAACATTTGAATCCGTGAGGAATCCGCTGGTAAAAACCAATCAATGTACCATCCTAGGATACCTTTATAAGATTTGGTCGACTTTTATAATATTCCTATTAGATCCGATTGTGGGATTGATGGACTTTCGAAGAAGATGGTTTGAGTTGATCTGTTTTCGGTGATATTTCGTGTCTGTATTCAGAGCTTTTTTTTAACGGATTCCTATTATTGAGTCTGTTCGAAATCGAAAGGAACCGATATGGTGCTTTCCAATTCGAAGTATTGCTTCCATTTCCCGTATGTATTCCGATCAGTTTGGAAAGGACATACACTGAAATTGGCAGAAAATTGTTGTGGTTTCTGTTAGGTTTGGATAGATCCAGAGATTGCAATCATTGTCCTAGATTGTACTGATAATATTGCCGTTTTGAGAGGACATTTGCAATATTTGCGTCAGAATTTGGTCTATAACTCGAGTTGAGTGTTTAACTGATAAGATTAGATGCAGAATTTAATTCTGAATCTAGATGAAATCGTTGTTACATTAACTTAAGTCGTAAAACAAATCTGAATCGGAAATATTCAGATATAATGCTAATTTTATCTACATTTCTAATTGATATTTAGAATGATTAAATGAATTTTTTAAAAGATTGAATATTTATGAACAATTAAAAATAAATGAAATAAATTCTAGAATAAAAAAGAAAGTTAATGTCTGATTTATTTTTTTGAACGATTTGGTTTAGTTAATTTATCATTTTGAAGAGTACGTAATAATTCATTAATTCTCGTATCTTTTAATTCAAGAACATGTTCAAGTCTACGAAGTTTAGCTTGAAGTACTTCAATTTCTTCTTCTTGTTCTAAATATTGTTGTTTTACTTCTTCATAACTAAGACGAGATATATTTTTATTATTATTTGAAGATTGAGTTAAACGATCTGATAAAATTTTTGTTGCATTATTTTTTGATGTTGTTGTTAAAAATGAAAGTGATGTTTGACGTGCTGATGTTGAAGAATCTTGAAGAACTTTTCCTTGTAATTCTAATTCTTCATCAATTTTTAATCTTAAATTAAAAAGAAGAACTTCAATAAGACCTGGTTTACCATTTGAAAGACCAGTTATAATAACATCAGATAAATCTAAACCAAAATGTGATAAAACTTTTTTATTTAATAATGACCAATTAGATTTTTTATGATCTAATGAATTAGCTGAACTATAACTATGTAAATCAACTAATTCTGGTAAATAATAATGAATTATTTCAGCAACTAATACTCCTTTAAATATTAACAAAAAAAAATTTATTTTAATTAAAATATAAATTAAAATTACCATCAGAAAAATCTCGTTCAATTCTTTTTTTTGGTCTTGTTAATTGTAGACTATCAATCCATTTATATAATTCTTCTAATAATCTATCATCTAATTGCATTTCCCATGACATGATTTTTTCTTTTATCTTTAATATATAAATAAAAAAAAAATTTTTTCTTTTGTATGCTGAACTAAATGATTTCTTATCGAACAGTGAAGAAAAAAAAATCAAACTTAAATTCTTTCTTTTATATATGTAACCAAACAAAAAAATTTATTTCATAAAGAAAAGTAAAAGAAAAAAAAAGGAACAAAATTATTTAACAGTTAACAACAATAATAAAACAAAGATCGATAGCAACGCATATTACATTAAGACATTTACGCAAAAGAAAACATACATTTATAAAAACGTTTTTTTTAACCAATAAAATAAATATATTGTTTCTTTTTTTTTTAAATATAAATAACTAGATGATTTAATTGTGAAATTTAAATCTAGTTATAAATTGATTAATATAAAAAAAAAAAAGAAATCATAGATTTATGTAATATGTTCGTATTATTTGTTACGGTTGAATTATGATTGCATCATATTTAATATGAACATTTTACAATTATCACAAATGAACAAAACGAAATACGTTAGATTACTATCATATATAAATATCGTGTTATAATGAATCATTGAACCATAACTAAAGAAGAAAAGAAAAAAAAAGACGAAAGAAAAAAAAGAAAGTTTGTTCATTTGTTAATATTTATTTGGTTTGATCATTATATTAAAAGTCACACTGGACACTTTTAAAGAATCTTCGTCATTATCACCATCATCATCATCATCATCATCTAGTACTGCAACTAGTGTGGAAATTTATACAGTTATGGGATTATTTAATGCAGGAAAAAATGAGAAAATTATGAAAGTAGATAAATATGAACAAAATAATGTTGTTTCACCATCAAAAGGACATAATCGTCCATCGAAATCACATAAACGTTCATCAAAACATCAACAACATAATGTTCCTGAAAATGTTCGAAGAAATCCAAAATATGGAAATCATGTTCCTGGATCTATGGGATATCATAAATCTCCTAATGGAAATAATTTTCAAATAAAATATGTTTATCCATCAAATTCTCCATATGAATTAAATAAATATATTCGACCATCATTACCAATTAATTCATTTCCTGTTGGACAACTAATGCCACCAAGAAATTTTGTTTTTCCTTGGTCAAATCGAATTCCTCCATTTAATGATCAATCACCTTTTCAACAACAACAACCATTGAATATTTATCATCAAAATGCTTGGCCTAATGCTCCTCCATCGAATTATGGATACTTTCAACCAATGAATTATTAAACTTCTCGTTCTTTTTTTCTAAACATTGATTTATAATACAAAGTAGATATTCATTTAAATAGATAATATAGTTCAATACTGTGCATTCAACATTAACTAATGACTCTTTATTTATATTAAAAGTAAATAATAATAAATAGTTTTTACAATTCACTTTTTTTCATATTTTAATTCTTTATATAACAAAAAAAAAAATCATCAAAGAAATTAAAATTATATTCATTGAAGATGATATTTGTTTATGTATTTCTTGTCTTACTTTTAAAAAAAAATTATATATAAAATACGAGGTTCTTCTACACGATATTCAATGTATAATCTACTAAAGTTATTGTTATTGCAATAACTATTCTAAATAGTTTAAATAAAGAATATTTCTCATTTGAAAATAAGACATCGATTCAAAAAACTTCATATAGACTAAGATTAATAAATGATCAAGAATAAAAATCATTATTATGTACTATTCAAATATCTTATTCACTAACAGCTATAATAACAGGATTAATCATATTGATTTTGATTCAATATTTTACATCAAAAGGTATATAATATATATTGATTAAAGCCTTCCCGCTCAAAAAAGTCAATTTTCGAAATTGAAATAAATGTAAGGGAAAATGGCCCATCTTCAATCTTTCAGAAATAATGTGGCTTTTTTATCTAACGCTCTTCTTTTAGCTAGAAGTTCTGCTGATTTTTGTTGACTACATCTTGAAAATTAGACTTATTTTTAAAAATTATATATACAGGCATTTATGTAATTAAACACCCATTTGTGTCACGTTCTTCGAGTTATTGAACTCGTCATTTCCATTTTTCGCTAAAAAATAGAATCTGAAAAAGAACCGTGATGCCCTGCATATTGACATACTATTGAAGAATGAAAAAAATAAATTAAATATGTTGAAAGACACTGAACGGAGAAATCTTGGGAATAAAATGTACTATTTTTTTTTACTCTTTTTTGGCCTTGAGATATCTGCTTGTTTCCACATTTGATTAACAAAAGGCTTCAGGCAATTTTCAATACAATACTTATGAGTTATAGTCTTGCCTTTATCTACATTCAGCATTATCGTATATTAAAATCTATCTTCATGAACAACATTGTTAGATGATTTATTTTCGATAAGGTAGCTACCATCAAATGACTTCTGACTGATCTATCTAAAATAAATCCATATCCTATTAATAGGAGTGCTAAAATCCAACTGATATGTTCGAATAAAATTTTGCTGAATTTTTAAAACAAATGAAATATGATTTTCTCATGTGAGAATCATTTTTTATTTAATCTTTTCAAAACTTTTGGTCAGATCTAAGTACTATTTCTTATACTTTATTTTTTTTTCGGTTTAATTTCTAATTTTTGTTTTTAAAAACTTAATAATAGAAATGATGAACATTGTTTATATATTATGTACATAATCACAGAAGATAAGATATAATTATTATAATTATATGATATTTTATCTTCTTGGTGTTGTTTGCTCAATTTCATGTTTAATTTCGAGTGTGTTTGGATGGTTAACTTATTGTAATATTCAGCAAACAAATATATGCCATTCATTTTAATATTAATTTTAATGAAATAAAAGGTAACATTCAAAAATAATTGCATCTTAAAGCACACATTTTCCATTCTAAAAATCAAAATAAATAGGCAGAAATCTAGCTAATATGAATTAGAGAAAGTAAGCTTGAATATTTCGAGTTTACATATTTATATAGTTTATGCGGATTTGAAGATGTGCTTTGAGTAATCTGATGGTAGTGAAGAGCATAGTATAGAGCGAAGACTTCATCAAGTCGAAACTTCGAGTTTGCTTCTTTTTTTTTATTGAACATAAGGGATGAAAAACACATTTTCAGTGAATTTCATCAAACAGAAGTTTTATCTGACTTTAGTTACTTCAATGTTTCAGGAAGTGTTGCCAAATATTCAATTTCTTTTGGTGAACACGTAAGACGTTTTGATAATAAACCGTGATCGAAATAATTGGCTATTGCTGGTCGTACTCTCATCACATGTTCAAGTTTTGTTAACGATTGACAATTTTCTTCATTTGGTAAGAATTTCTTTGAATAATCACGTGCTACATGTTATAAGATTTAATATTATATCTGTATATGCACATGAAACAACACCATCAATATACGTTTCAAGGAAAACTTTATCATTAACTTTTGGTGTTAATTTACCATATAAATCAAATTTTTTTGCTAATAATTGCCCTAGAATAAATAATTAGAGATAAAAAAATTGATTGTATTTATAATTCGACAAACCTATTGTTAATGATTGACTAAAGGTATGCTTATCATTCCAATGAAGAACTGGTAATGTTCGAAATGGACCAGATACTGTTTGATCATCTTTTCTCTTCGCCCATGTATTCATTACTGTATCAATTGGTTCATAACTTTCTTTATAATCAACATTTTTATGTTTATATGCAATATCTTCAAGCATATAACGAACTGCCTGAATACGTCCACGAATATTCCAATAATGAAGTCGAAGTTTAATATTATTCGATATGATTCTTGTGCTCATGATTTCAATAAGTCAATTAATGGAATAAAAGCACAATATAATTTTAACATAGATGTGAGTCATAGTCAATAAATAATCAATGAACTCTTTGCTCTTTTAACCTATCATTTGTCGATATTTATTTTTCACTCTTGATGAAGTCGCCCTCTACTTTACGATTTGTTGTTAAACTAAAGATGCTGTATTTGTTCATCGAAAACTAGAAAAAAATTAAGTTATTTATTTTTATTCACACTATAAATAATTTTCAGTTATTTTGTCTTTTATTAACGGTAAAGCATTTAGACACGATTATAAATAGAAAGAAATTGAATTGACAATCAATACAATCTTATTGAATCCATGATTATTACTTAGGGTTAACCAAAAGTCCTGAGCCCAGTTAAAAGACCTTGTCGGATAAGAAGGCATATTCGAAATTGAAAAACCAAATATACCATTTTGTAGAGCAAATCACGGCGCGTCGAATGGCATATATTAAATCTGATTTTTGTAAGACTTTAGTAGAACTAGAGTCAATTTACTAGAAGACGGCCATGTATCCAAAAAGTGGTAGTTCATACAAAAACAATCGTAGATCATTGAAGAATCGTATTTTTTTCTATGACAGATAAAATGATCGGAGATGCCAAGTATATCAACTAGTAGCCCGTGAAAAACTACAAAACTGTATATAAAAATATTTTCCTAGAAATACCTTTCAATGACATCAAGATCCGAAATGATCAATAACTGATGATACTTTTTGAATACATGACTGTTCACTAGTAAACTGACTATAGTTCCACTAAAGTCTTACAAAAATCAGATTTAATATATGCCATTCGACGCGTCTCGACTTTTTCTACAAAATGGTATATTTGGTTTCTCAATTTCGAATAGTTCTTCTTATTTCACAGGATATTTTAAAAGTTGAGATCAGGACTTTTGGTTAACCCTAAGTAAGATAAGAATGACGAAATTTTCATACTTATAATCTGATAGTAAATTTCGCTATGCATCTCAATTAATCTGACGAAAACAAGAACGGTAAATGCGTATCTATATACATGGGAACGTGGAAAACATACGTATTTTTTTGGAAGAAACGAAAAAGTGGGAAGTTATAATTGCACTATGATAGAAATGTTTATGTGCGTAATTTAAAAACAAGGTAAATTCGAATACAAATATTCAATTTCCAATGGGTCGTCTTATTTTCTTGTACTTAATATCGGCTTTGGTATTACTCGTTGTTGTACAAAGTGATACATATCCATGGCAAAATCACTGTGTTGCAGCAAGATGTAATAATGATAATGATTATTATGGTGATATCATTTGCGGTAATGGTTGTGGTGAAGAACAAGATTTAAGAGGAGGTCATGATCCTCTTATTCCTAAATGTTGGCGACTCTCATGTTCGTCAGGCAAATGTAGACGATATGATTTGATGGATCTTTTGGCTAATGAGTCAAGCCAATAGCTTTTGAGTAAAATAAATTTTGGGTGAGAAGACACTTTCACTAACTGCTTTATAAAAATTATGAGTTGATCAATCAGAAGAATTTTTCTTTGCTTTATCTACTTTGCTCGTCTATTCGTTTCTATATTGTGAGTTAGTCAGCGATAATCGTGTTCAATGTAATAATAAAGCATTTGTGGAAATTAGATATCATATACTGCACTATGCGATATTGGCGAGAAAATCATATGTCTACGTTATTACCATAAGGTCTGCTGGATTATTTACAGACATTATCATCGGTATTCAACGATAAAATTCTCTCGTGATGTCTTCGCACGACCAAATCACAATGATCGATCTAGATTGTGATTCTGTTGGTAATTATCGTTTAACATTGAAAGATGCATCACGATTTATGTCATCTCTACTTCTACCATTAATGTTAGATGTATTCACTGTTATAATTACCCTTGGACAACAAGCACAAGATCTAGCAGAACTTCGTTTGCAATGTGAAGAAGATATGAATAATTTGATGTTACAACGTACATTAGATAACATTCCAATTTAAGCAAACAACAAAGAAGATGTTATAGTTCTTATACAAAATATGAATAATCGTCTCCGTCATTCCAAGCTTGTCTTTGGATATGAAGCAACGGCAATTTCTTTTTGAAAAATATGTAATAAAGTATACGTCTCAGACGAATAATCTATAATTATTTGTTACAATTATGTGTAATGATATGAATCTTTGATTGATAATCAACTCGTCTAATAAAATATAAATATTTCAAAAACTTTCACTTTAAATCGTAGATAATATCTTAATCGTAGCAACAAGTTCAAAATACTTCATATATATCTGGTAACCAAAAAACTAGGTTTATAGTTTGCTAAATTAAATGCACAGATTTTAGCAGAATGAGGAGTGACGATTTTAATTAGACTTTAAAAGAAAGATTATTGGCTGAAATGCATTTGATCATATCTTTAGTATACTTCTTCAATAAAAGTGAAGTGCAAAAAAACCGGAAATGATATTTTACTAGATCAATGACAATAACTTGATATTTTCCATTTTTTTTCGTTTAATTACATGTTTGTTTATTAAAATAAATATGAACTGGTTAAATTTTCTTTTTAATTATTGAGTAGAAATAATTTCTAATCAAAAACAATAATTTGCAAGAAAGGATAAAAGTGACCTGTCTGCAACTCTATAAATGGATAAACTTTTGACGCACAATGTCTGTTATTCATCATGAAAGAACATAAATATACAGCAATCAATATGCAATCACAATCTTGTACAGGATGAATTCGTAGATCTTCTGTTATTAGGCAGTGTATAGATGCGACATCTTGAAATTTAAAATATCCCATGTCAATACGACACGTTACCGACACATGTGTCGACACAATGACACGATGAGCGCACATGTGACGACACATAGAGACACAGTGAATTTTCTGTACGGTCATGTGTCGACACATGTGCCGTGACGTGCCGTTTTCAATGGATGATAAATACAGATAAAATATGGACGAAGAAAAGAAAAGAAAAAAAAACGGTCGTCTTTTCGTCGTATATAAGTTTCAACTTTCATGTTTAAAGCTCATAATGAATTAGATTTTTAAAAAATAAGATTTATTTTTATTTTTAGTTATTCCAACTTAATTTATTTATTGTATTTAATTTTTTCTAATCAATTTATTAGTAAAATTCAGGACAGATATTTTTTAAATTTTTGCTTAATTTTATTTTATTTTTATTTTTATCTTTTTATATTTTATTTTTTTTTGTATTTTAGTGTTTTTTATTTGTTTTGTATGTAAGTTTGTTTATTTTTTTTATTCTAATATTTATTCTTATTTTTTTATTGTATTTTTTTTTCTTATATTTTAGCATTTTTATTGTTTTTTTATATTTTACTATTTTTGTCTTTTTATATTTTCTAATTTTTATTTTTTGTATTTTAGTATTTTTATTTTTTTATGTATTTTTTATTTTTTTGTATTTTTTATTTTTAATTTTTTATGTATATACTATTTTTTTTGTGTAACAGCTAGTTGTTTTTTTGTAAAGTACCAAGTTTTAGTTTAAAATAAATATGGGTTGCAGCAAATGCTGCTAAAAAATATTAAATATTAATTTTTTATATTAATATGGCCTGGTAGTGACTATAAATGAACCAATAGGATTTCAGAAAAATGTGGATTAGACACATTATGACACACGCTACGCACATGTGCCAACACACCATGACACACGTTACGTACATGTGTCGACACATCATAACACAGTGTCAAAACGTGACTGATCTTTTTGTGTCACATAACTTGTGTCGACACATGTGTCGGTAGCGTGTCCTATTGACATGGGTAGTAGTAGTTAGTTTTCTATTCCATTCTAATAAGTGTTCGCAGATTAAAAATAATAATCATGTTTTTTTCTTATTCTTCTCAAATGACGTCAGTCATAAAGGTGTAATTTTCCCAAATAGTTAGTCATGAAAGATTATATGCAGATTTACACATTAACAGACAAGAATTCTTGTTTTGCAAGCAAATGCTATATATAACGAAATCATTGAGTTTAAATATATACATGTAAAATATTACATCATTTTTATTTTATCCTATATCTTTATAGTTCTATCAATAGTGTCATAAAAAAATCATATTCTTTATTCTAGTTACTTTCTTCTTGTATTCATCGCTTATCAACGTACGTTTCAATTGTATACAGGTACAATGTGCGGAAAATACAACATTTTACGAGATCAAACTCAATTTGCAATGCTGCCAAATGAAGTGATCTGTTGTATCTTTGATTATCTCATTTCTGTCGATATTCTTCGAGCATTTACACAACTTAATCATCGATATGATAATCTCGTCCGAGCCTACATAAAGCGAGTTGATCTTACCAATGATTGTCATGTAAGTAGACAAGAATTTGAATGGATTCGCAAGTCAATTCAGGCACTCAAAATCGATCAGTATTACGTTCATTTGTTGAATGGTTCAAACCACCAAGAAAATATCTCAACCAATGAAAAATTACATCAACCGAATCAAAAATCTTTATTTCGTTCGGTTATAACAAAAATTTTCACTCGCTCTCAAAAAACGGAAACTTCATCAGAATGCTATTCTGATCAAGTCATCCATGTAGATAATCATCAATTTCCTCAATTACAAACACTTCATCTTGTCAATGTCTTCGATTGGAACCAAGTCATATCGGGTATGAATTTAGAAAATCTTAGTCTTTGGTCCGATGATGGTAATCCATATTATTGGAAGGGTGGATTCATACCTCGAACATTAATTCTATTCTCCTCAAATATTATACTTGAGACAAGCAACTTTCATGCGAATCTGATTAATCTAAATGTACACGTTCATTCAATAGTACATCTGCTTAAAATTGTCGAAAATACACCCAATCTTCAACATTTGTTTATTACTTTTGCCTACAACTACGGAATCCATGACCATATACCAGTCAATCATCACAATACTTTCGAGGCAATAATAAAAAAATTTCGTCCCTTGAACAGTTTAAGCCGTCTTTCTTGTACAATGACTGGAGGGCCTGTTGAAAGGAAACTGTTTGATGAAATTAAAATTTTTATCGAACGATGTTGTCAAAATAGGACAATTCTTAAAAGAGTCACTCTGAAAATGGAATCTTGGATGTTTTATGAAGATATATGGACAATAATCGTGCAATATAAAAATACATTTGATCGCTTCGATTTCTATGCTTCTTTTGTATTCATAGACGAAGTCATGATGAACAGAGTAAGATCATCGACTAATGGTCAGTTTGACTTCCATATTGAAGATGCTACTCATTCAGAAACAGAATTTCCTATTGCGCATGTATATTCATTACCATTTGGTTTCGATAAACTTCATGAATTTATTTCCTGCTCTAAACTTAGTTCTCAATGTTCATTTTCCAGTGTTCGTCATCTTTACTTTCAACAATATCTACTCAGGTGCCCTATATCATTTAAATCGTTGCCAGGATACATGCCACATCTCATCTCAATCAATTGTGACTTGGTATGCAACAATAAATCCCATCTTACCAGTTCACAAGTAACTGATGATCAAGAAGTTTTAAGTTCTGTTCGTATTCTTCGCTATAGATCGGATCTGTGGTGTGAAGAAGATCTTACCTACAATCTTCTTCCTTGTTTATTGGATAAAATTCCATACTTACAGAGTTTAACTACTTCAGGACCTGATTTTGTTCATGTGCAAAAATCATTACCAACCATTAAACGGCTTGATTTGAGATCATTTACTTCCAAATTAATCAATATTTTATCACAACGTTTACCATATTTATCGACACTGTTACTGAGTCATCCTTTGCCACATCCAAAAACACTAACGCAGCTAATCGGCTCTCTTTTTCTTAGACTTTCATCTTTGAAATTTATTTGTGTGAACAATAATCCAACATATGGTAGCAATCGAACATTCTCGGGACAAATAGCTAAACAGATGTTAGCTCGTATACAAAAGATGGACAATCATCTTTGTCATTTGAAACTTAATTATAGATATAGAGTAGCAGAATTCTCGTTTCGAAATTCGTAGATAACTACCTATTTTATTTTTAATGTAATAGAAAACATGTCTTAAAAGAAAAATTAGTAATCAGATGTTTTTTAAAACAAAATGAAGTGAAGATTATTGTTTTGATTAATTGTTGTTTTATATTTCATTATTAAAAGTAAATCTGTTGAAAATACAAAGAAATATAAGACTAAATGTTTGATAGGTTATTCATCTCTATAAACTATGTCACTGATAAAAATGTAAATCAAAATGGTCACAACAAGACCGAAAGAATACATTTTACGTAATTGTTTTTTGTAAATAAATCTTCGTTTCTGTTCGACTTGAGGGTAAATGATGAACATTGAAAACAATATTACTCTATAGAAATCTTTCTCGTAGAATTCTTCGACAAAACTGGAAAGCAATAAAAAAAACGAAAGTTCAACGTTTTATGGACAAAGAGCACAGTCTGCATATACGTCAATAACTTATCTCTTCTCTTCTTTCTGTTTGTCGTAAGTCTTCTGTTGAAAATAGACCGATCATATTTTTCGATCTTTTATTATTTATATTATCGTATGTTCTTATGAAAACTATTCTTCTTTTGCTTCATAAAATAATAAATATTTTTCTTCTAGAAACATGATAATCAACTTTGCATTGTTATATTTTGCATCGTTTCTGTTAAGCAATGATGGAATGCAATGTGTTCAACCCTATTTTCCTTTACCAATCACATTTTCTATGTATAATAATAAAGTGATTTATGCGATTGATGAATTAAATCAACAAGCTTACATTTCACATATGATATCTACGATGATTATTCGGTATTCATTTGCGACGAAGAATTCTTCATTTGCAATTCCTGATTTAGCAGAATTAGAATTTTGTATGGTAAAATAAACCGTAACAATATCAGAAATACTTATGAGTAACTGAATAACAAAAAGAATTTGAGTTCATTTACTTTAAAAATAGAATGGTGTTTCAAATTTCTAGGTATTCGATTTGTTGAAGATGAATAAAACATTGAATAAATGTTAATGTAAGTGTATCAATAATTGAGATATATTACCAAAACATATTTTTAACATTCAAAACTAAATATATATTACATCCAGTTAAGTAATTAAATATATAATTATTTATAAAATGGTTACGGTAACTTCTTCATATAAAGTATAAAGTGTATCAGATATGAATGATTGGTAAATATCAAAATATTGTAAACGTCTTAATGTACATGGGCCTCGTAAACCATATAAGCCATTAACAAGAGAATTAAATGAAATTCGTTTTCTTTTTCCTATTGGTTGCTATGCAATACCAGATGCAAAACATAGAAATGTATCAGAATCTACAAGTTATTTTTACATCGAGCAATTGCATAGCTTCGTCATAAAACTTATTAGAACGTAATTTAGCATCATTATTTGTATCATGCATGAATACATGTGTATAGCCTTCTCTCATACTTATATTTTCTCCTAAAACAGAAAAGTATTGCTTTATTTTAACAAACTCTTGTGTATCCATCATCTGGCATTCTCTCAAATTCAAATCATGTTTAGCATATAATCAAGCTATATTGAAATCAATATCTAGAGCGAAGCCTCCTTTTACAATGACATACCTGCTATTGTGCAATGTATGCAGCCAAAATAACTAGTCATTTCACTATGATTTATCAGCAAAGAACTAGCAGGCATACCCCAACTAGCTGAAAATTAAGTAAACGCGTACAGTTTTATCAATATGAGAAGGCGAATTGATTGGATGATTTTGGATACCAGTGTTTTCGAGATGAACGAGTTCTTTTACAAGATCACCTAGAAAAAGCTGTATCTCATCTTTGTGTGGTTTGGATGAATCAACTGAGATCATCCCAATAATTAAATTTTCGCGATGAAATCTAATAGATGGTGGTGATTCATTTATCACGAATCTAGTTATCCAAATAGACCGAGAAATCGATTGTACCACCGCACCATTAGAATTCATCAATGATGTAATAAATTGATTCGTTTCGAGATGTAATAATTTACGATAAAAAGGTGCATCAATCATATTAGTAATAATACTTTTATCTTTTCTTGGTTTGATTAGATATGTACGTTCAAGCATAGCTCTTATTTGAGGTTCTATATGAAGAATATGATATATAGTTGGATTTGTAACAAATGTATCTTTGCTGATGCATGCTGTAGATGACGTGCGATGAGTTGAACTCGACAAAATTTTATGACATGATGGATATGAAATTAAAGAATTTCGAGTGACGATTGTTGCTTCATAAGGATTACGTATTAGAGTACAAATATGACGAAAATCAGTTGAACAGTTAGGAACATGAAGAAGTATTAATAATTTGCAGATGTTTAATATACAAGTGTTGGTTAATGAATGGCGTAACTTTAAAAGCGACAGAGCAAGTGCAAATTCCATAAATATAAATTCACGATCAGTAAGATTGCTATTATCATTAAATAAGTCGTCATCATCACTATCAAATAATAATTCCTCTCTTTTATCATCTTCATCAGACTTTAGAGTAAATTAGGATCTTCTGCAACTTCTTCACGAGTTTTATCTTGTTTTGCATTAGACTGAAAGGATGATGATTGATTTTCTTCCGATTGGACTTACACTCGACGATATCAATGTGTCCATCGGATATATATATATATATATATATTTTTTTTTTTTTGTATTCAGTTTATTGTGCCATGAAGGGTTCACAAATTAGAGAAAAAAGAGGAATAAATACAACTTTAGATATTTACGAACATAATACATTTGATTTATCATTATATAATCAGTTGGTAGTAGTGAAGATATATGTAGGTATTTTTCTGATAGATAAGAGTAGTGAAAAAGAGAAAAAATAGATTGAAGAAAAACATATACATTTAGAGCATGAATTAAAATATAGTAACATATATATATATACACATACACATATACATATACATATACATATATATATACACATACACATATACATATACATATATATATATACACATACACATATACATATACATATACATATATATATATACACTAGTGACACCTTTTAAATGATAATTTACAGAGGTTAACACATGCATATCAAACTATTTCATTTGTTTCTAGTGTAACCAGTCTTCATTTCGATGAGAAATGTATATTAAGAGATATATTTATTTTATTTGTTTTTTTCTTTTTTGGTTAAAAAAATTACTATCCAATTTGCCGATACGTAAACTATATTGATGGGATAATAGAATATATATATTTATACTTTTATATATTTGTGATAAACGACAGCAACCGCATCTTCTATTTACTATTACATTTAAGGAGGTTGCAAAAAAAATTTATATACGAATTTATTAAGGTATAGTGTATTTACTTTAAAATAGTTGAGTTGTTTGTTATGAGTGTTTTGAAAAATTTCCCAGTCTTTTAGAGTATGTTGCGCGCGTTTAGCTAATTTATTCAGAAAGAAACTGTTTTTTCTGAATCCTAGTGTGCGATACTATTCACTTTTAGGTGCAGTAATTATTTTAAACGCTTGCCAGGATTGTTGAAATTCAAGAGCGTCGGGTGCTCTTTCTAGGTGACAGCTAAAACGACACCAGTAAGAATATATATAGTCCAGTAGACTTTTTTCTTTACTTAAAATCATAGTCGACATATCATCCCATCCTCTGAGAGAGTATAGTATTCTTATGCCTGAGTAAAAGACATGTTCGATCATCCTTTTTTGCTTTTCAGTGAAATAAAACCACGTACAAAATAGCCAGCAGAAGTGTGGTAGAACGAAAGCTAAAAATATTTTTCTGCGCATTGGAGTGAATTTAATTGGAATTGTATGTAGAATAGTGCGTAAAGCTTTATAAGTTTTTCTTATCATCTTAATTCTATTACTGATAAATATTCCCCAACCAAGTTTAGTAGTTATATATACTCCTATGTATTTAAATGAATTGACATATTCAATATTCTGTTGTTTATATTGGATTGAAGGAAATTTAGGTACAACAACACTATGAACCAGTAGTGCCTTGGTCTTGCTTACATTGGCAGGGAGTAAACAATTCTGAGAGAATAGTTCGAGTTTTTTCATTACGTCCTTTGCACGATTTTCTAGTTCGATAATGTTAAGGAAAAGCGCTTTTCTAATGAACATGTTATTACGATAGCTAAATCATCGGCAAACATATGCACTGAAAGACCAAAGAAAAAAGATGGAAGAAAGTGCACATGCAGGCGAAAGAGTGTAGCAGCTAAGACGGAACCTTGCGGCGCGCCAACATTCATCTTTATATTTCTTGAGTTGGCACCTCCAAATGAGATTGTGAAAGATCTGTCCAATAACCATGAATGTATCCACTTCAGGAGAGATAGTTATCATTGTGCTGATCATTCAGAGTGCTGAATATTCCTGTGCTGAATGTTCCGTGCTAGAAATTCCGGTGCTGAAAGTTCAGCAACCCCGTTTTTGTACAGATGAATAAAAAAATGAGATCAGTAAACTTTTTCAAACGGTGACAACAGCAAATGTTGTTTTGACTGACACCGACTAAAAAATTCATAATTTCTGACAGAAATGTTATACAGAACTCAGAGACGTCTCACTTTATTCAGAATTAAATTCTCTATTGGCTAGAACATCTCAAAAAAAACTTCAAAACTTTTCAAAAACCTTTGAGATTTTTAGAGAATAGGGCTTTTGGGGTATTGCATGACTCTTGATTCTCTTAACCTACCTAAATTTTCACTTCAAAATTCAATCGAGCTAGGGTTGAGTTGTCATTTGACACCAAAATGAAGGTTCTACCTTAGGGTTAATGTACTTAAATTAGGTCTAAAAGAGAGCCGCTTTTGGTTGCGAAAATGTCATTTCCGTTTAACTTTTTTTCCGACAAACATTGCGACCACGAGTTTTCACCATTGTAATCAAGCCTAAAACTGCATTAGAAAATATAAGTTTCGTTTCAGACATCATACTTCGATGTAATGGTACTAGGTTACACATGGGTTGAGCCTTTTCCTAACAGTGGTCAATACTAGTAACTCAGTAATACTTTCTGCATTCATTTGAAACAAATTTCTTTCATCCTATTTCAAATAAAACAAAGAATTGGCATTGGTAGAAAGAACACTCTAAAAAAAATAGGTGTTTTACGAAACCTGTGCCCAGGGGAAGAACCTTTAAGGTTTCGTATCGATTTACGAAACCTAAAAAGGTTTAGCAAATCGTTCTCTGATCTTTTTTAGATTCAGCAAATCGTTACGAAACCTTAAAGGTTCTTTCCCTGGGCACAGGTTTCGTAAAACGCCTATTTTTTTTAGAGTGAAGCAAAAGTTAGAAAAGAATCGCTTTTCTCTCTCTGTTTGGTCAGTGTCAACACAGGCGGTCTCATTTTCTCTCTTATATTATGAAGAAACTAAATGGTGTGAGGCAGAGAGCTGTAGGTAAATAACAAATTCCCATATTTTATTTCTACTCTTATATCATATAAAAGCACACAGTAAAAAAAAGCAGTGTAGTGATTCTGTTTCAAAATTTGAACAATAAAAGTATGTAAAAATAGATTTCTGTTTTAATTCTAAGTCAGAATACAGGTTGTCTAAAGAACTTATTTGAGATTTTCAACGATACTTGCAACGTTACACCTAATGGCGTGAGCAAGGTATAGCGTGATATAGAAGGATTTGGTGTTAAACGCCGAAATGGAAAATTTAGAAAAGGAAAATATCGAAAAAAAACAGGAAAATGCCGAAAGGGAAAATGTAAATGTCAAAATATCGAAAACGTAGAATTCGAAAGAATATAATATGAAAGAGGAAAATGTCGAATGGGAAATATCGAAAAGTTAGATATCAATAGTGTTTTTTTTTATTTATTTTTATTAAATACGAAGAATTTATTCAACTAGCTGACAGAAAAAATAAAAAATGAAAAAATAAAGTTTATAAATCATCATCTCATGTTTTGCGTCCACCCATTAACAACCCCAATTTATCCAACATCATTTTTGCACTAATTTTATTTGTGTTGAATCGTGCTTTGAGAGTTTCTAATCGACGTTGAAATATTGTTGTCCGTGTTGATTGTTTAGAGGAAGATGCACCCGCATCAAGTTGAATTATTAGATGTTCACAACGAGCATTTTCTCTTTGGACCAGTTGTATGAAACTCCATATATTTGGGTGTTTTTTCATAACCCGGGTTCCAAATCGTCGATTATAGGCTATTATAGAAGGAAATCAAATATGAATTTTCTTAATTTGTAATTAGAGCTTTTCAAATTTACCTTCACAAACATTATTTGTTCTATGATCAAGATCATAAAAATTCTATATTGACAACGGGATATTTCCGTCTATCCATTGGCGATAAAAATACGTGAATAAATCATCTAATGATGGTGATGCAATTGCACGAATACGTTGAAATTTATGTTCTACTTCAGAAACAGGCATTAAACATAAAGCCATTAGTTGCTTGCACTGTTCACGTATTGAATTATCTTGAGCATAATCAGTACCTAATCCAAGACCCATAATTTTGCGATGGATACTTTGATTAAAATGAAACATGCATCCTGTATGTGTTGTAGTTGGGAACTAGAACACAAACAGAAAGATCAAGATCATGAATTTGAGTTTTAAGCAAAAAGAAAATACTTCTTGTCGAATTACTGGAATCAAAGCTGCTTCAAAATCAGATATTATACGGCGTGGCTCAAATTGTTGATTCATGACGGTTGCCTCTTGTTTTAATCGTTGAAATAATTCTGAATATGTTGTCGTTCGTCGATTTGGCATTAAACAATAGATAACCGGCACCCCTTTTACAAAAAAAGATAAGAAATTCATCTAGTTTATAGAACATCACCCACTTACCTTGGCCAAAATGATGAACGTGTATTAAGAAGACTTGCTTAAACCCATCCGGAGCCACGTGGAATGTGTCGTCAATAAATATCAGTTCACTATTGAATAAAAGATGAAGTTGTTGTTCAGTTGAATAAACGATCACGCGCTCCTTCCCGCGCTTCAAAAAAAAATCCATTAATAAAAAGCGCTTTTGTGATAACGTTTCTTGATATGATATTGGAATTTCGAATACACATAACGTTGGTATGACTGGTGTTGTATGTCGTCTAGTTTTACTCATGTTGGAACCTAATAAACAAAAAGAAACAAATAAGAAGATATAATGTGCTTTTCTCTGTCAGGATACGTACGATATTCGATTACAGTTGGAAATTGCGCCACAGAAGCTTCAGATAATTTAGCATTTAAAATTTTCTGATCGTAAATTTGTGTTAAAGATGTTGTTTCAGTTAAAATACGATGTGTCATTTTCTCCTTCAATATTTTTGCTTGTATTAAATCCGGATTGACAACATGATTATGATCACCAGCAGTCAATAAAAATTGATCATTCAAGTCGCTTTGAATGGTTACACCACATCCATGCTCACAGCAAATCCAATATTTTTTTGAGTATGTTGTTTTATTGCATTTGAACATATATTGATTTAATAAAAAATATTGTTTTACCTTTGTTAGATTTTAAAAATGAAATTGAACTTGGAACTGGTGAAGTTAAAGAATTGGATGAAGTATTGCTTGTTTTCATCACGTTGCGTCGTTAGAATTAAGTTAGATTAAATGAAATAAATGGCTATAAACTATAAAGATGAGGACATTTATATATTTTAATTATACAATAAATAGATCCAGTCCATAAGAACGACAAAATAAAAATAGATTGATGATAGAATAAATAGTTATAGACAGTGAAGACAACGATATTGGAATAATCCAACCCTAGAATAAATAAATTCGGTCCATGAGAACGTCAAAATAAAGAGACCGATTATCGAATAAATAGCTATAGACGGTGAAAACGACAAGAACGAAAGTCTTGGAACGACCAATAACAGTTGAAAAAATAAAATCACGTACTATACAGACATCTTTACATTCTATGTTTTCCTTTCGATATTTTCCTTCTACATATTTCTCTTTTTCAACATTCTGCATAGTTCTATATGTTCTATATTTTCCTTTCGACATTTTCCTTTTCTTTGTTTTTAGTTTATCAAATACTGCTTTCGATATTTATGTGTTTTTTTTTCGACATTTTCCTATTCGATATTTTTTTTTTCTTCGTTTTCCGTCAATCCCATATAGGGGGCCGCTATACCACGAAGAGAAAAATAAAAATACGAGGAAAAGCCCTTTCTAATTGGAAAAGAAACCGGAATTTTCTTCCCTAACTCGATATTGGTTGGAAGCACCACAGCAAGTTAGAGTGTGTTCAAGTCACTAACTCTCGAAATCTGAGCGAAAGAGAAAACTTTTTTCAAGTTGAATTTAAGAAAACCGTAGTTTTTTTGCTGCATTTTTTTAAATTGAAGAAAATTCAAACTTTGTTTGTAAAAAATGCCTTTAAAAATGGGATTTTCTTCTTCCAACAAAGTGCGCGTAGACCTTTTTTTAAAGGTGAGTTTGGGTTCTCTACTAGAGCAGAAAATTTTAGCTGAAGTCTGAAATGACTTTGACAAAAAGAAAGATCTCAAAAGAAGGAGTTTATCTCTCATAGAAGGAGAGCTAGTCGTTGAGCATGTGTGTGTCTGAGAAAGAGTCATGTGGACTTCTATTTCTAGTCGCTTTTTCGCATTTTCAGGCAATTTAAAATACATACAACTTTACCTTAAATCTAAGAAAATATTTTCAAAGAATTATTTGTTCCATTTCCAATTTCGTAAAAGTTGTTAGAATTGGTACTTGCCGCGGAGCCACAGTGATATAGAAAAACATGACACACACTATCTCTGATGCATGGTTGAAAAAAGTGATACTACCTCCAACTAGGTATTGAAAAGTTGGTATAGCGGCAGTTAAACTACTAGCTCAGTCATTTTCCTGGTTAAGCTACCAGTTATATCCGCAGGCAAGGAGATTGTCTTGCTGGTAGCAAGCAAAAACACAGTCACACTACACTATTTTGAAAATTATTGTAAAGTTCATCTCTATAGTGGCATCAACTAACGATTGGATTACCCAACCTTCGACTTATAAAACTTAAAAACACTGAAAACTGCCCAATTTTTTCTAAAATTTTATTTACAGAAAATGACGATAGCTGAACGCCTACTATGGAAAGATTTTCGCAGTTTGGTCAACGATCCACCTCTAAGTTTTATTGGTGGGCCAATCAACGGAGATATCTTTCATTGGCAAGTTATAATAACAGGTCCATTAGACAGCGACTATGAAGGCGGCATTTTTCGAATAGACATACAGTTTTTTACAAATCATCCTTTTAGCCCTCCAAAAGTGATCTTCACTACCAAAATATTTCATCCAAATATATTTCCAGATGGAGTTGTCTGCATGGATATCCTCGAAGATAAATGGACACCGGCGTTGAAAATTCGCGGACTTCTATTATCAATCTGTTCATTATTGTTTGATCCTAATACAGATCATGCAGCTAATTTTGAAGCTGCACAGTATTATCGTTCTGATCGTGAAAGATATAAAGAAAAAGTACGTGAATGGATCATGGAATTTGCAAATGACGATAGTATAAAGGAGAAAATTGATGCAGCTAAGAAACGTATCTCCAGTGAATTAGAGGATATTCTCCAAAATCCACTTGAGGGTGTGAGTATTCACCCTGCCGATCAACGTGACTTGTTCTATTGGCATGGTACAATCGGAGGTCCACGAGATAGTCCTTATAAAGATCGAAGTTTCTATGTGAACATTCGATTTCCACTTGATTATCCTGATCATAGACCTTCATTTGTCTTTAACAGCTACATTTATCATCCAAATATTAGTCAAGATAAGAATCCCACACATACTCTGGACTGGAATGCGACAATAACAATTCGACAGTATTTAGAACTTCTTCAGACGCTCCTTAGGCATCCTGATCCACTGGCTAATGTATGTAATGCGGATGCTGCAAAACTATATCAAGCTGATCGTCTGGCATATGGTGAAAAAGCACAGGCATGTGGATCTCGTTAGGATTGAAGTTAATAAAACGAGAAATAACAACTTATTGCGTTATAATTAATCATGAACATTTATGTTTATTTCCTCTCACTCCCGTATTCCGTTAACCTTTTAAAATATATACAAATATAAAGAAAGTTTTTTTTTATTTAGCAGTTCATTAGTACATTTCTAAATATCTTTTTCATTCTTTACTAGCTAATACAGGCTGAGGAAAGGCCCAGAGTTGGATATTCGTCGACAAAAAGAGCCAGGATTTTCAATAATAAAAACTGGATTTTTCGAGCATTGGCATCAGAAGAGAGCTGATACTCCCCCAACCATGTCTATATTTCGCTGAAAAAATAGCCTTTCGTCCTTATTTATCCAGGAAACAAAGGTTAACTCACGCTACGTACTGATCATAAAATATAGGCAAGATACAATGGGCCATTTTCTACAGAGTGGGTGGGAATAGGGTGTTACGTTTCGCATCTCATATATTCTCCACCCAAACGGTTTTTGAAGCTTGCACAAGTCAAATTACATCGAAAATAGGTTTAGAAAAAAGTATTTCGTTTTCGTAAGAAATGATTGAAAGAGACCTTTGTCTAATTTTTTGAGAAAAATTTTTTGTTTTCAAAATGTGCCGAACAACATTTTGCTAGACGCAATTGTTTACGCTGAATTCGAATCTGCAATTAGTTTTGTTCAAAAGTGTTTCCGAACGCAAAATGTCGTGAGAAACTTGAAAACCCAAGCGTTTTGGAGACTCTGTTCAGCCTCCTGAGAAGACTTGAGAGGTTTTGTGAGATTAGGATAAGCAGAGAACGTTAGAAAAAAAAATTTTGTCAAAACATGAAGGTTCTGAGTCATGCACTAAAGCTCGCTAACTCACTCCACGAAGTGCTTCTCTTAAAATTAGCCGTCGGTAATACGAAGGGTGTTATTATTTTTTTTACAAGAGTTCTCAAGAACAATTTTGTTGTTGCCAAAGGATTGCTCGAAATCCAGCGAGTTCGAATATGTAACATGGTTTGAGAAAAAGTTGAATTTTGACATAAAAAAACTCAACTTTTCGTACCATCACAGTAATTCTTCCAGAGATGTTTCAACCTCGTTTTCTCTCAAACGTAAAGAGTTAAAACAAAAACCTTAATGTCGTCAAATTGGCCACCGTTCAGAGTCTATATCTGACTATATAAAAATTCAAACAGCGAACTTGACCTTTTAGACAAAATTTCTACTGGAAGGCCTACTGTGAACCGTGTACTCGAAATAAGCGTGTCGAAAATGCAATTAAGTTTCGGTCGAATGGATTCGACAAGATATTATCGAATTCTATGACGAAACATAAAAGATCCGACAGGATCACGCCGGACTTAAAATAGTGTTCTATAGTTGTTCTCTTTCCTATTCAGTACAATCTCATGTATACAATAAATAATTAGAATTATGAAAACAATGGTAAAGATCTATGCTCTGTACCTATATTCTTACATCTATATCTTTAAACCTATACAGTTAATACTATATCTTGATTACTATAATCTTATTACTGTACTCGTATCCATATGCCTTTATACTTATAACTGTAAATTTGTATCCTTAACCTATGTTTTTGAACTGCTAGGTGTCTTGATCTATTATATTTGCTAAATGAAATTCGCCTATTTATATTATAAACAAATTGTTTTCTACATACTTTTCCACAATTTCAATGTAAACCTATTTATCGTTTTTCTCAAAATATGATTATTTTGTCAAATGAAATTGAAGCTTCTCCCAACCTGCTCGAGCTATAACCAATGTTTATTACTATTTGAAATCTCTCAATAGGAGTAAATTTTTGTTCAGTCAGATTTTTTTGTATTTAGTTTCTGGACTGAGAAAACTCAAACTCAATATCGTGAGATAGCCTGTATACGCCTATTTTGATCCTGATCTTACTAATATATTCATAGAAAACGAATGGAGGTCAGTTTCAAAATTCTATTAGGACAAAAGTTGTGCACTTGTGTTATATGTAATCTGAAACTAGATTAAGTCTTGTAGTTCTGTTAATAACAGAATACTAGGGCTTCTCGTGAAGGCTGTAAATCAACTGGTAATAAATCTACACTCAAATTTAGTTCGATACATTGGACTGAAATTTTTAATCGACATGTTTCTCTCTGTAGTCATTTATTTCGGAAAATTTCAGTGAAAACAGACGTTGTTAAATTGAAAATTCGTTTTAAGATGGGAGAGATGGCTTAAATAAGCTCAGATCTTAATCTCTATATCTTTACCTCTTTACTCTTGTATGTGTACCCTTATAACTGTAGCCTTAGAGCTTTAATGTTTTCAATTAAGCTACTGCATGTATAAACTGACATTATCCTATATTAACTATTGTTTATATTCGATTATGCACCTGAAAAGTTACATACTAATAGCCATTTTGTAATAGTCTTTATGGTGTGCCGTCATTTGGCCGAAAGGAAAAATGTCGAAAGGAATAACGCCGAAGGAGAAAAACGTAGAAAATGTTGAAAGGAAAAATATCGAAGGAAAAAATATCGAAAGGAAAAATATCGAAGGAAAAAATATCGAAAGGAAAAATGTCGAAGAGAAAAATATCGAAAGGAAAAATATCGAAGAAAAAAAATATCGCAGTGGCAAAACATCGAAAATTTCACCTAATGAGATATTGTTTATTTTTGAAACATAACATAAGTGTAACATAATTAGACAAAAGTTAGAAATAATTATGGAAGTAAAATGAAAATGTTATTTTTTTCGTTTAACAACTGTTAATGATAAACCGTTTAAATATTCTGTCACATCAATAATACCATCATAATATCGTTTATCAAGATTATCAATACGACGTTGAATAGCAATTGTTTTAGCTTGTTTTGGTCTTGCACCTAAACCTGCATTGAATTGAGTGTACATGTGATAAAAACGATTCTCTTCTCCTCGAAGAAATTTAAAAAATGACCAAATATTTGGATGATGAATTTGTACTCGACGATTGAAGCGACTGTGAAATGCTGAATAAAACATACGAATATGACAGTAAAAAAAGGATTGAATGAAAAATATATACCCTCGGCATTATTATTTGTCCTCATAGACAAACCATGGACACACCATTGAACAACAGGAACTTTAACAAACCATTGTTGTTGAAAATATTCTATTAGCCCATTCATTATTTTACTCATTTCTGTAGATAAATTTTTCACTAATTCATCAAAACTATCCTCAATCACTGGTTCTGGTAATAAAGGAAGTGCCATTAACTGTCTACAAAAATGTTTAATATCTTCATCCTTATTGTAAGTTGAGGATAATCCGAGCCGTTGTATATTCCGATACACAGCCTGCGTAAAGTGAAAGTAGCAAGATAAATGAGTTGCTGAGCTAAACTATAAGGTAAAAAATCTAAACATATGTTCCTATCACAAGAAATATGAAGCACTCACTTCAACTTTGACTATACCCATTAAAGCTGGTTCAAAATCAGTCATCACGAGTTTGGGTGAAAAGTCGAGTTTCATTTCAATAGCTATAGATTTCAATTCACGAAACAAAAATTGATATGTACTTTTAAATTTGTTTGGTAATAATCCAAACACGCAAGGAAAAGCTAAACAGAGAAAGAATTATGTATATATATATATATATATATATAGGTAAGAGCAAAAGTAATTACTCACACTGTTCATACTTTATGGCATGAACTGTATATACTTGTTCGAATATTTTCGGACAAGATGAGAAGGTTCCGTCCATCAGAATTGTATCAACTGTAAAAAGCATCCTTAATTGTTCTGAAGATGCGAATAAAATCACTCGTTGTCTTCTATTAATCATCTTGTCAACAATCAAAAAGTCATTATTTCTTAATGTTTTGGTATAAAGATCGGGTATATCAAATACTTGTGTAGTTGGAATTTTTGGTGTTATAGCACGACGTGCTTTATTTAATACACTGTCTAAACAGCAACAAAAAATTAACTTCATATGATCAGACACATATGAACAATATTCGCTTACTTATTTCACGTTCGCTTGGTAGAATAGCTATTGCTGAAGGTGATAATATTGCCTTTTCACATTCCTCATCATAAATACGTGGAATCGATGTTGTTTCACATATTGCTCTTTGCTTCACTTTATGACGAAATTCACGTACATCAATTCTTTCATCTTCTGCAGGATGACAATGTTCACCTATCATTTTTATGAACTCATCGTTTATACTTGTATGAATTTTTACAACACATCCAGTAAATGTACATATCCAATACTTTGTGGTGTTTGTTGATTTATTTAATTTAAAAATGTATTTGTTTGATACAAGTAAAGGTTTTCCCTTTTGGGATTGAATAAATGAAATAAATGACGAAGGTGTTTGGTTTTCATACAACGAAGATGATGAAACTGCAGCCATGATTAAAAATTTTTACTTGTATAATATTGTTATCCCGATTATGTGGGCTAGATAGTTATTCTTTGTCAGTCGAACAAGAAGAACCAAAAGACAAAAACGAACGAAAACATGAACGTATATGTATGTATAAATGTTGGAAAATACCTAATAGTATAGACACTGACATTAAGGAAAAAAAACAACATATAATATACAGTATACTAAGGGAAAAATCCATTGTCTCTTAGGAAAGTTCCAATATATCATGTTGGAAAAATTCCAATATATCACGTTAGGAAAATTCCAACATATCAACACTGTCACATCAATAAAATAATGAGAAAAAACAGTTCACGTAGAATTAGAGTGAATCCACTAGTGGCATCATATGTTTCGATACTTTTTTTTCGACATTTTTCCCTTTCGATGTTTTTTTCTTCGACATTTTTCCCTCACGATATTTTTTTCTTCGATATTTTTCCTTTCGATCTTTTAACATTCGGCATTTTTCCCTTCGACATTTTTCTTCCTTCTTTCATTTTTTTTCGACATTTTTCTTCGACATTTTTCCTTTCGATATTTTTCCTTTCGGCCAAATGACGGCCAACCGTCTTTATCCATCTTATACAATTTGTTATATGCCTCAGCTGAGTTTCATAAAGTGTATAAAATCGCTTTCTGCTAGAAATTAATTTCATACAGATGATAGGGTACATTGTGATTCGATGGCTCATCTTCGCCCTGAGTCATTTAAGAAATGACCAATGTATTACAATTACCTGTCCTAATGCAGTAAGAGACTATAATCAATTTTTACATAGAGTTGGTCGGCTTAGCCAAAGAATATCATGTTACAATCTTGATCACAGATCTAAAAGAAACTGGCTGTGAATACCTATTTTATTTCCTAATTGCATCTATTTTCAATACGCTCATTTGTTACCACTAATTAGCTCAAGATAAATTAACATACTTGAACTATATGTATGATTTTATTGGCAAAGTCTCTCTGCTCTGGTAGTGAACGAATAAGTTGCGGAAGACTTTCTTTTGAAAAGAAGTCCACAGTAGTTTCACCAAAAACTATCCTTAATTTTGACAATGAAATACATTTACCTGTGAAAGGAAAAAGAAGAAAATGCGTTTATTGTAGCACCAAGGAAGCAAACCTTCGATTCAACATCGAGTATTTTACCTGCAAATTGCCATTTTATTTAATAGGCGAAAAAAATTGTTTTTTTGACTATCATAACATTTTTATGTAGGTATTTTGAGTAAAAATAAAACAAAAAGATTGAAAAAATATTTTTTCGGTTAAAAAAATTCGGTCCTCAAAAGATGAATATGATCTTAGAAATCCAAAGACACGAGAATCTGAAATTCTTGCGCCATACCTTTAAATAAAGCCACAACGTATCTAGTTTAGAATTGACATTGTAATTTTATGAAAAAATATTGGGCAAGCATTTCAAATCCTTGTGTTTTTTCAGTTTTTTAGGGTATACTAACAACTGTTTATCCACAAAACTTAGCGCCGGGATTTTTTGCGAATAGTAGCGAAAATAGGTACAGATTTCAAATAGGGCAAATTTTGCTAGTATATCCACCTCCATCCTTTAATATTATTAATTGATTAATAATAGCAAAGCATACCTCACATTCGAATTCCTTGATCTTGATTATCACTTGGTCTAACTTTTCAAAAATTTAATATCACGAATTATTAATTATTAATAATAAAACTGACTTCAAATTTGAATTCTCTGTTCTCGACTACCCATTCCTGAAAATTTTTTGCTAAGAACTATTACTGAATTTTTATTGGTTTAACGCATACTGCATTTCGATTGGCTTGAACAGACAGACAAAATTAAACCATTTTTTAATCGACATACAATCCTTTCTTCCAGAAAAAGGAATATTTCTAGATCGCAATAGTTTTTGTTTTATTTCTAAACAGAAATAGTGTTGGTGTTTAAAGAAGAATTTATTATTTAGTTAATTGAGCGCCTAGCATAGCTGCAGCCTAGTTACTGTCTCGATAGGATGGACAATATTACGTCGTCGTCTTTGCAACGCCTTACAATATAGAAAAAATTCTTTCAGCTGTCCAATGAATATTTCTCGAAATAATTGCGATGTTAAACAATGAATGTAAAAATTGTAACAATAATTAATATTGAGAAAAATCGATAATATCGAGATGGCATTATTCATAGTAGATGTAAGTCCAAACCGTTGGATGAGAATTCGACAAATAGCATAAGGTAATGTACAAATTACAAAACAGCTCACATTTGATATCATTAAAATGAGCATATGCCGCTGAAGTTTTTCTCTTCTCGTCGTCAATACCATCACTAGAGTTCGTTGTATACGCAATTTATAATAAATTCCAATTAAACAAATACTCATCAAACAACCTGGAAGTAAATAAGTAATTAATAATTGAAGAATAGGCCAAGAATAAAAGAAAAATATTGAATATGATGTCATAGGAGAGCGTGGTGCTCCACAGATATTACTCGTCGGATTACTATAGCCATATTCCGGTTGAAGAACATGACATGTAAAAAGAGTTGAACATACACATACAGCAACAATTGACCAGGTAGCTACTTTTCTGTTACATATTTGTGCTTGTCGATATGGAAAACGTGTGCGAATCAATCTATCAATGGCGATCAAAACAAGAAGCCAACTAGATGTAATAGCCGAGAAATTAGTTATAAAGGCACGAAAACGACATAGTTGATCGCTTTGCAATATTGACAATTGAAGAGTTATCCCAAGAAAATCACGGATAAAGATTAATAGATAGAATATATCGGAGATCGTCAAAAAAATAAAAAATAATCCAATCGAAGTGAATCGAAGAGGTTTAGATAGAAATGTGATGAGACTGCATGTATGACCGAGAAAACCCAGAGGAGATGTGAGTATATAACTGAAGAAACCAACAGTATTGGTCACTGTGCTCGCCATTTGCTACATCCTCACTGAAAATAACAGCAAATTCTTATAGTAATAATTATTTAATTAAAATACCAGTGACGCATGACCTGCAGAGGTTGATTCTTTGAGGTTTATTCGAGGCTGAAATACCTTTTGACCTACAGAAACCAAATTTGAAAGTGATGTGTCGGGAGTTTTATAGATAATAGTCGGTATATATTTGATTTAATGTGGCTTCATTAGTCTACATTATATTCAAAGGAAGGAACATGATTTTCTATCAAACTTCTAATATCATTCTATTTCTAATTAACTCTTCTGAATATATATATGATGAGGGAACATTCTTATAAGCTTGTTTAAACGCCGTGATTGGAACTTTTGGTATGTCCTAAATATGACATCAGCAAAATAAATTCGCATTCAATATCAGGTATTGAATTAATCATTTCGAAGTCTGCTGAAGTCTTATTAATATATATTTTAAAAGCTTTGCAAATTTTGTAAAGCCTTTTGAAATCTCAAAGAATCTCATTTCGCACATCCTTTGAGATCTTTTCTGATCTTAGTGAAACCACGTTGCAACTTGATCTATAGGCTTCATGAACGAGAACTTTTAAGATCTTAGTGAGACTATTCTGAGACCTAACCAGTCAATGCCGTTATGAGATTCAATTAATCGACATCTAGGGCTCACGTCTGTGGATATCATGTCCAAGATCCTTTGAGATCTATTCACATACGAAGAATATTTTTGTGCCTTTGTATTTGCTGTTTCGTATGTTTTACATGAATGGTACACGCTAATTCCGCTGAGGTAATACCTGCAGGCTTTTCGTTGATCCGAAAAAAAAGTGGCTTTTATCTCAAATGGTTTTGTTGCAGATATTTCCGGCCGTTTTCGGTGGAAAATTTGGACCTAAGATCAAACGAGCAAGTGATTTTCATCATCATCATTTATCCTCACCAAAAGAGATTGAGGTTTCATCCTTCAAAAACATTAGTAAAGCGGAGGTCAGGATATATGAGAAGAACTAGATCGTACAAAACTTTCAACTACTGCTCTCGTATCAGTTTCAACTATTTGAAGGTAGATGTAGATGTTTGTAACCGATAAAACTTCAACTCGAAATTTTTTTCAATCAATTTCTGTATTTTCATGTATTTGGCTCATAATATATATCTTGCCAATCAATCTTGCATATTGTACCAAGTCATAATAGCTAGAAAGCTTCGAAATTTTAACGAATACAAAGACTTACTTCCTATGATAAATAATTTATGATGAAGCTTGATTAATTTAGCCGTGCTTTGATATGTTGTTGCTCCATAAAGTAAGACACTGCAAAAAACTGATAACAAAAGAATTAAAAAAAAGTACGTCCTACTTTCTGTTCATGTAATATCCTTTCAATCAGAAACTAGGCGTTCATCAATATTTGCTACTTGCATTCTTCTTGAACAATAAACTCAAATCGATGATCATTGGCGATCGTACACTTGACTAATATACATCTTACAAACAGTATTCTTATATCATGACAAAGGTTAAGAAATCAAACTTTCTTACCAATTCGTGCTCTTGCAGAGAAAATGAAGGCTTTCGCTAAATTTCTCAATATATACTAAGGATCATAAGATCTATAAGTAGGCAAAATTTGGATTGAAACTATCATCGTTTGAAATCTTGCAGAATGTATTATTTGATATGTATGTATCTCAGTTAAAAGTTTTGAATCAAGAATCACAGTAATCTGTCGAAATATTCATATAAATATGATAAAAAACATTGGACAATCTTTCAATTCGTATAGCTCTAAATATTGAAAGAGTTTTCTCAATGTTACTCGTTGACGATTATTCGAGAAATCTTCTAATATCTAATGGAAAATTGTAGGTTTTTAAATATAATTACGTACCGTAGTTTCCATTAAACGATATTAAAAGAAGCCAAATGAAAAGAATTTTTTTGTTTGAAGAATATTCTATTAGTGTCGGATGAAGTTTTTTTGTCGGAATGTGTTAACTATCATATTATTTTATTATTCGTACGAATGATTATGAATCTTTTCATTATGCTTTCTTTTCATCAGTGTCTAATCATCTAGAATATCAAGAATGATATGTTTCTACTCTAATTACTAGTAAGGACGAAATGATAATATGATATAAAAAGCAGAACGGATGATTACAAGAATGAAAAGTAATTACAAGATATCTTATTGCCATACAACACTGATGTTGAGCGCAGTTCATGTGTTTCCTTGATGAAAAACTGATACCATTTATTCATTTGTCTTCGACATATTACTAAATTCAAAATTAATGAATATTTATCAAAGAAAAGAAAAATATTCATTAATTGAAAATGTTTTATCGCAACTGCAGCCAATTTTTACATTCCAAACGCCATGATCTCATGTAAAATATTTGACTGAAAACATAATATATATCTTTGCACCTAAAACTTATTCTGCCTTCAATAAATATCGCACCAATAATTTTGAATAGCCACTCCAAATAAATATATACATACAAAGTCTAATCAGTCTTTAAATTTAAAATTTACTCAAAATATGAAGATTCTGAATAATATTAAACTTTTTATGGATCAATAAGCGATAATTCTTTGTGATCTTTTATTTAATATATATACACTTTAAATCTACTGAGGTTTTGCAATTATTAAAAAAATTGTTTACTGATTTTATTGATTAAAGATAATTGACAATGACTTTTTAGTGAAAATATATTCAATCTTTGAAATTCTTAAAAAACTTGTCATTGATCTTATCGATAAAGGATGATTGAGAAGGATTTTGTGATATATGGATTGATTAAATATAGTGAATCTACGATGAATCTTTTAGAAGAAATCTTGTATGTTAAAGGATATATTTTCATGTATGCACCAAATATTAATGTCTATTGTATATTCACTGACAAGAACAACAATTTTTCATGAAGAAGACGCGTACATAGGTAAATTGTTATTAGTTATAATGTGATTTAAGTGAATTTTCAATGAGGGAAATATTTCTCAGTTTAATGTGTATGATGGAGAACCTACTTTTTTGTGATCGTACTCGTAAAGCTCGATAATAGGGTTTATTCTGAGACAAAAGAGAATAGTCATAGCACTTTTTTTTTCATTCTGTGTCACCGTTAGAAGGACTGATATAGAAGTATCGTTGCTTTATGTTTATATTAGTGAGGGTTATTCAACAAAGACGTTCATGTGAACATGACATCATCCACATTAACTTATATTGAAAAGATTTTTATTTTTGATGCATGTGCACTTGTGTTTATTTATGAAATTGTTTCAATTGGTTTGTGTTCTCTACTTAATTAGAATTCGTTTTAATTTGTTACATCACGTTTTTACATCTGTTTGAATATCGTTTTAAGAACATATAAATTATATGCAATTATGCGAATTGAAGCACCAGTTCAAAATTGGTCTCGTATTGTAAATATCAAAGGGATATAAATAAAATCATTTCAATTATCTTTAGAGGGTAAAAACCCTCTGAACAAATAACATTTTTTTATTTTATTTATGGATTTTTTAAAACAAGAACATATGTGTTATTTTATATTTTTATTGCCTTTTCTATAGAATATGTTTCTTCTCTTTGCTGATTCTTAGCTAGATATTATTTCATTAACAATAAGGTTATCTGTACATCTTAAAAAATCAAAGATTATTTATATTAGATTGCTCGAGAGCATTAAAATAAGGTTGATTGTAAATGTCGATGTGTAATATCAATATATCTGTTAACGGTATTTTTGAATGGCATTTCGTCACAAAACTCCTCGTAATTCAATAGCTAGCAGCTCAGTCATTTAGTTATGAAACGTCTCTCACATAACTGCCCCATCTCGAACATGACTCGTTGACTTTTCTAGATACCAAACAGAGATTTGGTTGATCCGCTCAAAATGCTCATATGATTCCTGCATTTCAAATATGAACAAATGCTTTCTTTAGGAATTTATCATACGTTTGTGTCATTTCGTCAAATCATTTTAACAATTTGCTATGATTTAGAAAAGATCAGATGCTTTCTTTAAGTCAGTTTACAAGGTTCGTATAACTACTTTGTTTGAAGAATGAATAGATAAGTTGTTTTAATAATCGTTAAATTCTTGACCTGTCAAATATTAGATATACTCAAGGAAGAAACAGCGAATTTGAAATTTTTCGAATTTTTTTGGATTTAAAATCCAACAGTAGTATCCTCTAATAAATGAAGAAATTTCGAACTAAAATTTTTACCATATGTAGATGTTGTGATTCTCATAATATCTTAAATGTTTCAGCAAATTATATCACAGTAAAGTCAGAAAATCGAGTTTTCGTGAAAATTTAGAGAAAGATATATCTGTTTGCGCAGAAACTTTTAGAATATTCTAAGAACCACGAAGCCTTACATATAGCAGAAATTTCAGCTTGAAATTCCTCCATTTACAACAGAACATCGTTGTTGCATTTTCAGATTTTTTTGGATTTGAAATCCAGAAAAACCCGTTTTTCTCCGCTTGGAAATACTGGGTAGAACTTGAATATGATTGTATTAGAGTAAATCACAGTGAGTACGGGAGAAAGAAAAAAATAGCTTCGACTGAAAACTGATTGTCAAGATCCATGCATAGAACATCTAGTTGTAGTTTTATTTAGTAATTGTCTTATTATTATTTCACTTAGAGACAAATAACAATAGTTATATCAATCATTATGACGACATTTAGTATTTTGAAATTGACAAAAAAGCTAATCAAATTGATTAGGACCACGATCCATCACAAACATCTAAATTATCAACAATAGCAACAAAAATAACAAAAGCTTCCTTTATGACTGAAGTTTGCATCGAACTAGCAATAACGAAAGATTTGGCAACAACCGAAACATTCTCATGCCACGACGAAGGCGATGTAGTTTTATCAACTTTTGGTTTTTATTCGCCATCTGATTCAAAACATGTAACTAGTATTAATCTTATATGTGCTGGTGTTGATGGCCTTGTTAATTATAATCGAATAACTGGTCGACAATGTATACATGTAAAGGATGCTGCATTGCCGATGTGTACGTCTTTATTTTCATCTCTTTAATAATTCATTAACTCCTATTCATTTATAGTTTCGGCTACAACTGGTAGTAAAATGAATTCAACACTTCAAGTAATGCATCAGAAACAAGAAGATGTTGACATTCTCGGTCGATTAAAGTTTTGGCATTTGCTAACTATTACTGAATTCATTCCACCACAAAATATACAGTTAATATCTGATGTTGCTTCAATTGATCATTTATTAGTAATTGCTCACGAAATAGTTCAAAAATCACCTAAATTTCGTTTTGAAAAGCATTTATCTGATATTAGTATTGAACCGAATTGTTGTAAGTCTTTTATAAAAATTTTCCTACTCTTTCATCTTCTTTTAAATTTTGGAAATTTTTGTGCTTTGCTTTATTCTAGCTCTAATTAGTGATATTTATATGAAACGGTTTCGTCAAGAGCAAGGCATTATTGAACCATCTGAACCTAGTTCATCTTCAAATTCAAATGAACATATCTATGATTTTTTTAATGTTTCTTCTTCTGATTTTACTGATGATGGTGTTGCAATCAGTGCTTTTAAGATGATGCTTTCAGTATTACATTCCGAATTCAAATTTGCATCACAAGCTGATGATCATCTATTCAAAACAGTTCGAAAAGGTCTTAATATATTTCCTCGAACTTGTGCTTTGCTTAGTCTTCTTGAAATCACTAGCGAAATTGCTTCAAAATTATTAAAATATATGGCATTTAAAGAAGGTAATTTTACTCGGTCAAACTCAAAATCAAATAAATCTATTTCAATTAATTTTGTTAATGTTGCTCGAGAGTATGTTAATACGTATCTATTTACTCTAGTAATTATTAATGATCGAACAATAATTTACATTTAGAGAACTTAAATTGAATCATCATTCATAAAGAATGGTAATATAAAAAGATATTGCCAGATCAAAAGAAAATACAATTAGCTTATTTGTATTTCATACAAAATCACAAAGTAATTTTATTATAAATTAGTTTCTATATGGGCCAAATCAGGCAGAATAGGACATTTTGGTTTTTCTGTAAAAGCTGCAGTTCAAGTACAAAAGTTCAGCATAAGCGTCTTTTATTGCTCTCATCCTACGAGAAACCGAATTTTCTTCTGGTTTCTTTAGTTGTCATAACCACAAAAAAGTGTTTCTCCAAAGTTTTTGCCATATTACTCAATTTTTACCGCATTTTTGTTGAAAATCGACTCATAGACCCCTTGTTGGAAAATCGAGCTGTCTAGCTGTTTTTAGAAAGTGTCAATTCGTCTTTTAATATGATTTTGAAGAGAAGACACTTGAATGAATTTCACGTCTAAGTTTCATTGAAAATGCGCGAACATTACCAGAGATATGAACCTATCAAAAATGGGCAATTCGCACGCTGTCACGTCGCTAACAAATCGGTCACGTCGCTAACGTCAGAACACGTCCGTTTTTTTAAAAACGACGCATATGTGCAAAAACCTTCTGATGCAGAATTTGTAGCTCAAAGTGTCGTCTACAAAATGCGCCATTAGCGTTTGACAAAATGCTGTCTATAGTCATAGATTTTTTTAGCTGAAATGTATCAGGTGAAATATGATGTCCTTTTTTGCATCACGTCGCTAACGCTAGTTTTTCAGTAATAATTTTTTTGAAGCAAGGGTTTTTAGGGCTGATATTTTTAGAACACGTAGCGCACTTTAGTATGTATCTGATCAATAAACAGGCAGGTGTATAATAGCTCTCTTGGCGGAGATATATGGAGTATATTTTTACGAAGTCACGTCGCTAACAAATGATTTGACCCATATATAAATCTACTCAGGAAAGTACGCTATTACGGTCTAGTGTCTTATCGATACAACAATTATTGATGGTGCTCATTTTATTCGTCGTCTTCAATTATATATCCCGATCTTCATACGATATTACCACAGAAAGAATCATTTTCTATTTTAAAACAATTTCTTCAATATTTTAAGTATACACATGTTCAAGATGTGACCATTGATGTTACAGCATGTTTAGTTTGCATTATTTTAATAGAAAATGTTTTCTATAATGAGCAAAAATATTACTATCAAATAAAAGGCGGTGATACTAGTTCAACATTTACTTTAATATTAGCCAATATATTTATGTAACATTGAGAACAAAAATTATTTGAACATCAACATAATTCAAATGATCTATATGGTCGGTAGGTTCATATATCATACAATAAATGGTTTTATGATTTTTCTTTTTTTTTCATTTTATCAGCTATATTGATGATATCTAATTTACTTCCAACGATTCATTTGATGACGTAAATAAAATGTTACAGAAAGCTAATGATCATCATTCAAATATTAAACTAATTTCTGCAATTCAAAAGTCAAATTCCTTTCTTGGTGTTAGTATAAAAAATATCGGTACTAATCTTAATACGTCTATGTATCATAAAGAAGCTGCTGAACTATATGTTGTACCATATAAATTGGATCATCCTCAAAATGTTTTCGTTAATATTATCGAATGTGCACTACTTCGTGCTATACGTTACTTGTCAACATTACAAGAGTTTAATCATGAATGACGTAGTATTGAATTAATTTTACTTTAATATGAATTCGTACAACAGATTATTCATATTGTTCAGTGACAAATTAACCAAAATATTATTATGTTTTTAATCATCCTACATGATACATTTATACTCAATTCAAAAAATTCTTTACTAAATATTCCATTACATCAATGTCCAATATACCCATGATTCGTAACGAAAATGAAGTTTTTAATTCTACGCCAACAACTGTTGCCAAAAGTATCGTTTATTATTCTTCATTATATTCATAAAAACCGATTCTTATATTATAAACGAATATTTTATCAAATATGGAATGATACATTTCACAATACACTAGTCCAAACATCAAAACTTATTGTTGATAGTTGTAACAATCCAGATATTTGCAAGGAACTTGTCCATCATGATCCATACACCAGAAAAAAACAAAACGAACAACTCAAAACTGAAATCAGATAATTCAATTTCTTCCTTATATTGCTCTTGACATTTTTCCATTATTAAAGATATCTTCCGTTACTCCCATATATCTCCATTTGAAACATGTTTCTGTTTTTTTTTCTATTCATTCCTATGTAATCCTATTAATAAATGTTTATTTTATTATAGAAAAAAGATCATAATATACAATATCAACACAAGTACTGAACCAATCAAACAATTGAGCAACCACTCAAAACAAACATTATGAACACTCAAGATTATACTGTTGTTGATACTTCATCATCATCATCAACTGCTCCAATATGGGTGTCACCTACTTCATGTCCCTTTTCATCACGAACACCACCTCCATTACTACTACCAAAACAATTATCATCTGAATGGCCATTATTACCATTAGTTTTAGCCATATCAGTACCAACTGCAAACGCTCCATGAGAAAATCCCGGTCTTAGCCAGTTAAACCGGTAAAGCGTCTTACTTACATACGCCGTTCACGAAAGATACGTAAAATTAATAAAATAGAAAGACCTTTTTAAATTTAGTAAAAGAGAATTTGACGAATGTATTTCTTCAACGTTTAGCTGTCGAGTCAGAGTAAAAAGTTGAGTGGGACTGAAGTTGATAGTGACAGCTCGAATGATACTGAAATGGATACTCAAGTTCAATGCAAACCATTGGTCTTGAGTATCGGAAAAAAAGGTCATAAAAGAGCATTGAGTAAGAGTGATATTGTTAGTTTGAAATTAAAAATACATAATACTACTTGTTGCTTTTAATTTAAATAAAAAGTTCTTGTTTGATACATCAAACTTAAATTCAATGATCTCAAATAGTGAAGAAATTCAAACAACAAATCGATTATTAGTGCAATAAGTTATAATTTTGAATAAATATACAATATTAATAAAGAGCGTTAATTTATTTCATTTAAAAGTTCTCTTTCGAATGTTTACGCACTTATGTTGAGGAAAAAAATAAAAGGGCAAAACTAAACATGATTTTGTATCATTTGAAAAAAAATCCAAGTGAATACGACTGAGCTCTGAATGGATTCCATCGATTTTCGTCAAGCTCCAACAAAATCCGATTACATCCGTATCAGAACCGGGTTACCGGATTTTTCGACCCAGGATTATATGTTTATAAAACGGTGTGTATCAATTAGCTTTATTTTTCATATTTAATTTCATATATTATCTAGCAAAAATAAAAATTATGCAGCCAGACATATTTGCTCGAGAAGCATCACTCGTAAATGAACTATATTGAAGGCCATTTTTCATTTCGGACAATTGTAAATTTGATATTATAAAAAGTGAGTTACTTAACTTTAACCGTAAGATAAATTATACTTCATTGTTCTCTAGCACAACGTGGTGTAGAAGCTGTGAATATTCAGGTCGACGAATGAAATATCAGTAGTATTTCAAAATTACCAAAGATGCCAAAAAAAGGAAACTAATGAACAACAAACACAAATTTCGGGTGAACTCTTTAAACCAACAATGTATGACTTCATTTATTTTTTAATTTAATTTAAATCAAACTATATCTCATTTAAGTACGGAACTATTCCGTAAAGTATTAAATAAAAAATAAATGAAAGTCATTTATACTCGTCATTTGATTTATAACAGAATAAATTTGTAAAAAAACATGTTATAATAAAGAAGAAATTATTTGAATACAATTTATCCATACTTAATAAAATAAAAGATTTTTTCTTCTAAATATCTACTTATTACAATTACTTAGAATTATTTAAAACCATTAAATAATTACTCAATCATTCGTTTTTTTAAAACTCATATATTGAACAAACGAAGGAATTGATCAAAGTGCTCAACACTGATTTCCTAAAGTCAGGACCAATTTTCTGTTCTTCCAAGGTAAAATGGTCAAAACCTGAAAACTTTACAATTCAGCCAAATCAGATCGTATATACTTGAAATTTGTAGCACTACGAGCTCGTAAGCACTGCTGATCAATCTGAAATTTCTAGATTGTTTGGTTATTCCATCCTTGACTTACAGGATTTTTGTTTATCAATAAAACAGAATGTTCATAGCCTCGAGAAATCTGATTTTTGTGTGAGAACTTCGGAAGTAAGAAAATTCAATATTGTATGAGAAATTTCGCGGTTCATCCGATAATAGATGTCATCTCCGATCTGTTATGTAGGAATCTCTCACATTAGAAAGATATTTTGTTTATCAAGAATCTTATATAAGTAAAACCACAGCAAAAAAATTATTTTCAAACTGTTTATCCTGGTTATACGTTCAACAGAAATCAAAGAAGACGAACGAGAGCAAGCTTCCAATATAGAAAAAAATCTCGATGTTTCTGATATCTATCATATAAATGCAAGAAACACATAATTATTGAACAAAAACTACATTTCACATGAATGATGAATTATATCAGCTGATTCTAATACTTCTTTATACCGTTCATCATAAACAATGTTTTTGTTCTAAAGGCTTTTTGTTCATTATCCAACAAAAAACTGTTAAACAATACGATGTATTTCCTGTCACTAAACCTTAATAACCATTTAACAAAGGATAGAAATGAAGAGAGAGCACATAGAATTACCTGAAACCGAAAAAAGACAACACTATAGATAACAGCAGGGGTGTACTTTTGCATGACACGCAAAAATTCTGTAAGTCAAAGATGAAACAAGCAAAAAATCTAGAATTTTTAGATTGATCAACAGTGCTTATGAGCTCGTATTGCTGAAATTTCAAGTGTATACGATGTGTCTTGTCTGAATTGTAAAGGACAGGGGGGCGGATAAAGGCCCTTTTTGGCCCACTACCCACCGGTATCGTAGACACATTTTCTGAGATTTCTAATCGGCCTATCAGATGCAGCGAGAAACGGTCATTCCAACGGTACTAAATCTGACCCATGTATGATGTGTTTTGTACGAGTAACACTCTGTTTTCTGAGGGGTACTTTTGCTACAAATCGAAAAATTCGGGCAAAGTGGGGCACCTCAGTATTTTTGTTGAAAAACAATGAAAACCTTCACTAAATCCCGACATTTTGGGCTCAATCGAAAGCTCTCTTCGCACTGCACAACCTAGTACCAAATTGTGGTACCAAACTGTGCTCACACAAGTGAATATCTTGCCGAAAATAAACGGTGACAATGAAAGAAGTGAAAAAATCGCAAGTTATCCTGGCCACTTGTGACCAAAATCAAGCCTACAAGATAGAACTCTGGAATCTTGAGATCAACGTCATTCAATGCAATTTTTCACGCTCTATAATCCTTTGATATTGGTTTCTCATTAATTTTCTGGCCAAAAATTTTCGCCAGTTAAAAACCATCAAAAGACCCATATTTAGTATACTTCTCACTATACTTGGTAGCCTAGATCCGAGAAAATCTTTCTACGATCAACTTTCTTAGTAACCATTCGATGCAGATTTTCACGTTCTATCAAGTGAAACACCTACAATATTCAAGCTGCTGAAGTGCGTTTTTGTTGGGAGTTAATATGAAGTACCTGCCGTATGTGTTGGTTCTTTAACTTACGTGTACTGGAATCAGTGTAGTGAAGAAATAGATCTTAGTGATATTAGAAGTGGGTCGTACTGATCGTGACATTTGGGCAATTCAAATGTCCGTACCGTATAACCAGTGGAACCTTTTGAAGGAACGCTTGAAGCGCATGTCAGCTGCTTCCAGGAAACAACTGTAGAAAAACATGATGCTCGGAGAGTCCGCTTTCTTGTCATGTGAGAACAAGATGTTCGAAATATTTGCTTCGGTAGTGCAAAGCATTTCTCAATCGACATAAAAGTTGAACTTTTCTTTCAGGAAAGTATCAGAACATGCAAGAAATGGGGTTCATCGAAAAACTTTTTGAACCCTCAATCTTGGACGATGCAGAACTAGAATTCGTTGTGTAGCTCTATTCTGCTCACACTGATCTAGTTCGAGTTCGATTCGCGTCAAGACTTTGAAGCAGGAAAACCAATATGCCAACGGTGCAATTCGATAAGGACGATGACACCGATCCTATACAAACGTGGTTCTGTACATGTTTTATCAGTGTTCGAAATTATTGAACGTTTTGCTCATAACAACGGATTCATTTGACATTTAGGATTGTTTCGTAACGCAGGAGATCGGGTACGTCACCCACTCCCTGCTGGGCAACCAATCCTTCATGTCGATGACTGCACTCAGTGTTGAACCATACATGAGAGCGGTCAAAACGCATCCGATACTACACAATCTTCAACGGATCACAATAAACCCCTCCCCATAATAGAAGCCCCTCCCATATTAGAAGCCTCCCCCATATTAGAAGCCCTCTCTGAGATGAACAACGTGTTTGACGTATTAGAAGCCCCCCTGATTTTTCGAAAAAGTTTTAAAATTTTCAAGATTTTTTCCGCATTTTCATGCTAAAACTGCTAAAATTTTCCGATTTTCAGGCAACAATTTGACTGACTTTTATCTAGCTGTGCTAATATTTGGAAATATTACCAAAAATCTTCTGAAAAACTCATAAAAACCTTGAAAATCTCCAAAAACCCTAACGAACCCTTTTTCCTGGCAGTTTAGAAAATTTTTTGGAGACTTAATAGAAGCCCCTCTCCAGAAGTTTCATATGGTAGACATATTAGAAGCCCCCGGGGGCTTCTAATACGGGGAGGGGTTTACGTAATCTCATAGTGAATATCTATTCCACTCCTGATAAAAAAATGGAAAACGATACGTTTTACCCTCAGCTAACACTCCGATAGTTCAGGGTAGTAGAGTCTGAAAAACTGCATCGAATGGCTACCAAGAGAGTTGATCGTAAGAAGGTTTTTACGGATCTTCGGGCCTCACAATAGTAAGAAGAACAGTGAAGTGGGTATTTTTGTAGGTTTTTAACTGGAGATAATCTGTGGCCATAAAATTAATGAGAAACCAATAGCACAGGATTGTAGAGCGTGAAAAACTGCATCGAATGACGTTAATCTCAAGATTCCAGAGTTCTATCTTGTAGGCTTGATTTTGGTCACAAGTGGCCAGGATAACTTGCGATTTTTTCGCTTCTTTCATTGTCACCGTTTATTTTCGGCAAGATATTCACTTGTGTAAGCACAGCTTGGTACCACAGTTTGGTACTAGATTGTATAGTGCGGAAAGAACTTTCGATTGAGCCCAAAATGTTGGGATTCAGTGAAAGGTTTCATTGTTTTGCAACAAAAATACTGAGGGACCCCACTTTGTCCGAATTTTTCGATTTTTAGTAAAAGTACCCCTCAGAAAACCGAGTGTTACTCCTACAAAACACATCATACATGGGTCAAATTTGGTACCGTTGGAATCGTCGTTTCTCGCTGCATCTGGTAGGCTGATTAGAAGTCTCAGAAAATGTGTCTGCGATACCGGTGTATAGTGGGCCAAAAAGGGCCTTTATCCGCCCCGGTCCGTTCTCAATTTCTGACCCTTTTAGCTACGAAGAACATAAAATTAACCCTAACTTTTCAAGAAAGAACCGTAGGCACAAATCCTTTTAGGCTTTTGACTATCTCAATGCCCTCTATCAAACGGCCTATGAATATAGAAAATCGGCGTTGGGCACCTCGGGTGGTTTCCGCGTTAGTTAATGGAACAATAAAACGGAAATATCGCAGTTTTTGAAAATATATATCTTCGTGTATTAAAATTATGTTTTTTTATTCAAGATAAAATATTTAAAGTTTCAAAATTAGTTCTTCTATACGCTAGGAAAGTCATCTTCAAACACATTGTGTCCAAGTAGAGGCATCCATGGTCGTAGGATCCAATTCTTTACTAATCCATGTTCAAAGAATGGATCTGTTTTAATTGCTTCGACGATTTCTTCATCAGTTGCATTTCGCCAGATTGCTATACCACCCTTGGGAACAATTTGTGATGATCCATTTTGATTATTTATCAGTGGCCCACCCAATACAATCTTACCACCATTGCTTACTGCATGAGCACGAACATGAATCATATGAGCTGCTAGGCATTCTTTGTATTTTTCTGCAAAATCGCTAGTAAACTCGACATCGGCTATGGTAAATTTGGGTTTTGAAACAGAATCTGATGAGGATGACATAATATGTGCGTGTATGTTAGTGATAGTGAAAATGCAACAATCGTATGACAAAGAAAAAGATTTATCTTGGCAAATACAACAACGACCTGATATAGTTTGATATGAATATTAAAGGCAGATATCTCTACACAATACTCATTTTCTGCACAAATGTAAGTCTTTTATCTTCGAGTCAATCATAGATGTACACTGCCCTTTCAATGTAATACAATAATATATTTTTCTTCTAATTATATTGTCCTTTTTTCAACAAACTTCCCATGAGATAGGACACGCTACCGACACATGTGTGGACACAATGACACGATGGTGTTACATGTATCGTTACAGATTGTCATAATGATTTTTATGTACGTCATATGTCGACATATGTGTCGGTAGCGTGCTTTGGATAAAAATGAGTATAATATGGACTTAGGACAGGAAAGAAAAAAAACGGTCGTCTTTTCTTTCTATATATATTTCAAATTTTGTGCAAAGCTCATAATTATCAACTTCTTTATTGTACTAATTTCATATTTATTTCTAGATTTTTTTTTATTAATAATATTTACTTTTAAAAAGAAAACTTATTTCTAAATTTTCTTACAATAATATTTTTTTTCATTTAAAAAAAAGTTATTTGTAGATATTTGATAACAAACTATATATTATATTTAATATTTTTCAAGTAGTTTATCAGAAAAATTCAGGTACAACTTTTTTTAAAATTTTTTTACATAATTTTATTTTATTTGTTATCAGTTTTTATTTTTATTTTTTCATAGATTTGTACAATTTATTTGGAAAACAATCTGTTTTAGGAGAAGACGACTACGCACAATATTTTTTAATTTTTATTATATAGATTTTTATATATAGATTTCTTTTATGTCAATTTTTTAGTTTTTTGTATTTTAAAATTCTTTGTTTTTATCTTGTTTTTTTTGTACAAGTCTTAGTATTTTTTTTTGTATAAAATATTGAATTTTTTATTGAAATAAAGGTACTGTGCAGTAAATGCTGCTGGAAATTATTAGAGATTAATTATTTATTAATGCCAATTACTAGCGACTAAATATGAACCAATCGGGTGGTTTCAAATAGTGATAGACACGCTGCTGACACACGTGGCGACTCACCATGACACACAGGAAACACATGTGTGAACACACTATGACACGATGGCGACACTGTCAAAGTGTGACTGAAGTTACATGTGTCGGTAGCGTTTCCTATCGACATGGGTTGCTACATAAGCGCTACTGTCACTCTCATCCTCAAATTTTAAATTCTTCAGCATTTCAATTTCTCTCACAGCATTATACTCAACTTCAAATAACTAAACATCGACTTTTAATATCAACAATAGCTTCTATCTTGATTATGCTAAAAACACAAAATAAATTAGAAGACAGAGTCTATACGTCCGTTCACAGTGTTGTCTTTTATGTTATTTTCGTTTCACTCTTCAGTACTTCTCAATTTATATTGTTAATTGCATCAATAAGAAACACATTGTAAATACCTAATCCTCCGCCATCATTGTTAATTTTCAGCGGTCTTTTGAGAGCAATTTCTCCAGCTAATTCCATTACACATACTTCAGCTACCGTTGCACCGAAAATATTATCTTCATTTGCACTATAAAATGCACCAATCATTGCTAATAACATGCATCCCGTTTCAACTACTGCTGACATTATTGCATTGTCATTTCGAATAACATAGACATTATCTCTATTTGCTACAAGATTAATTACACTAATAATTGCAATCACGGCTTTCAATTACTTAAGATAGAAACAATAAAAGATTTAAATTTACACAGTTTTCAATCCTACCCTTTTTAACGTCTTCTGTTATTAACGAGTGTATCTTCGCCAAGTTTTAACGAACATCTATCTCGAAAGAAACTTCCATTGTTTATATCACTAAGTAAAAGCCGTACTTAGCGTATATAAATATATATGTGCTTAATCTGAATGAGAAGCTGTGATTATTTAAGATTTTAACATCTAATTTAATTGTATACCCCTGTCCGGAAAGTCCGTGCAACTATATTAAAATAGTGCGTTTGAGCCATTTCACTTACAGAATCGTACGGAAAATGCATCTTTACCATCATTAACGGCTTTCTGGATTGATTACAAGCTTTTCCAAGTTTAGTATTTATCACTGTTTAGATAGAAGGTCTCAGAATATTCGGAAATGTTGAAACTATCCACATATGACATGTTGGATATTTTCAACAACTTTTGTTGGTTTTTTCCACATTTTACCGTAAATTGTATAGGAATATTCCCAATAGACTACGTGATTAGAACTGTTGAAGACTACCTTAGTAATCCTGATTCGAAGTTTTTTTCTAATGGTATAAGTGCTTTACAAGATTGTTGGCAACGTGTGGTTGCTAATGATGGACATTATATTTAATAAATATAGACCTTGTCAGAACGCACAAAGCTGTTAACCGTGATAAAGATATATTTTCTGTACAATTCTGTAGGTAAGACGGCTTAAACACAATGTTTTGATATAGTTGCACGGACTTTCCGGACAGGGGTATATCTTATTTCGTTATCTACTGTCCGGAAAAAAATCAATCACATCAAAAGTAAAATCATGAAAAGAAGTCTATAAACGGCGACTAGTTATTTATCTTTATCAATTCCAACACGGATTAGTAAATTTATCTTTATCATTTAAGAGAACAAATAGTGAATTTATAGGGCGATTGAAAAGTAACTCCTTGTTTTAATTACTTTATTACTCGCCAACAACGAAGGATATCGTAATGATTTTTTCCAATGTTTTTGAGGAGTGTGCTATGCCATTTTATTGTAGATGAAACAAGCCGGTTGATCGCTTGATTATCTAAAGCCAAGCACGAATTTTCTCTTGAAAATGCTCGAAAATAACTTCTCATTTTAAGTATTTTAATTTGCTTATACAATAATAAATATTATAGCAATTATAGGAGTGTAAGGACGAGGGAAGTATTATATAGTAATCTAAGACATTATATATAATAGTATTATGTACACTTTAAAATAATAAAGAAATTATTATAATACCTATTACTGTATAAACAAAGTAAAACACATAAGATGAGAGATTATTTTCGAGCATTTTCGAGAGAAAAAACGTACTTGGCTTTAGACAATTAAACAATCAACCAGCTTGTTTCATCTACAATAGAATGGCATGGCTCACTTTTCAAAATAGTGAAAAAATCAGGGAGCTACTTTTCAATTACCCTGTATATTATTTTCTTTGTATATATACTAAATCTAATATCTATAAAAAAATTGTGATCACGATGATCAACAAGGAGAAAAAGACTGTAAAATAATTATGTTTCACCATTAGTATTTTTCACAAATCGTAATACAAGATATGCAGCTGTACCAAAGACTACAAACATCCCAAAAAGAACCAAAAAAATTATAAGCAATGTCAACACAAGGTTGGAAATATTTCACTATTTTTTTACTAATAAATGTTTCAGTAATATTATTTCGACATGAATCTATTATTGATTCATCAACACATTGACATACTTGTCCACCTTTAAATTGTAATCGAAGGCATGCAACGTAAGCATATTCGAAAAATGATAACCATACGACCCATACACCTAACCAATATGGTAGATGTTTAATAAAAAAGCCACCAGCTAACGTCAAACTATAAAGAACGACGGTAGCAAATTTAAGTGCATGTTGTAAATTTTTCAATGCTGCACTCAATAAGAGACCAAGTGATTCAGCTACAAGAATTGAAAGTAGTTGAAAAACTAGAATTACAAGAAAGATATAAAAATTATCATTAATTCTTGCCACCCAATAAGCAATGATAAGAAATAATGTTGATAAAACTAGTTTAATTGGTGTTTCGTCTAATAATTTTGTAATGAAATATGCTAATAAACGAAATGATCCATTTGCTCGTTCTTTTTCAATAATCTCACGTTTTGGTGGAAAGGATAATAAACCCACTAATAATGTATGAAACGGCTAAAAGATCATGATAAAAAACATAAAAGATGATCGATCAGGTATTGTGTCTTGAGTAAAACCCATTCGCAACCAACAAAGGCCAGCGATAACAGCAAGCGCTAATGCTTGACCCATATTAAGGAGAGTAAATTGACTTGTGTATATTTGTTCATGTAAAGGCTGTTCTCTTTTTCTTGATTTATATCTACATAGTGGATGTGGACTATTTCTATTTCTTTTTCAAAAATTGACGTTTGAAGACTCATAGATATTTTTTCATTTTTTTGTAGGATCTAATAGCATCACCTCTTTTTGTCTATGTCTCTTCCTTTTCGTCTGTTTGTTCTCCGTAAAGATAGTTTCTCTTCTCTTTACTAACATACGTGATAATTATCATTAAAGTTCTTCGTTATTTCACTATTTATAACACTTTTGAACAAAATTAAAAATTGTATAGAAGATATGGATCCGTTCAAAATATGTAGGGATACAACTGTTCTTCGTATTTGAATTCTCAAAATATTGTCATCATAGAATGTCATAAATGTATATGTTGTTTTAACCAATAAGATAAAAAGAATCGATAAACGATGAAACTTTAAAAAAAAGAACGAATTTCAAAAACGAACAGATGTTATTGAGTTGGCACGAAATTTTCTAGAATCGTCGAGAAAGTTCTAGAAGTTTTCACACTAAGAGTGTGTATATAGAGGGTAGGAATATCTTTCGAAGAATAACAAAACTATGGATATGGATGTTGATCGTGAATTAGAAATAAAGATATCTCGTAAGGAGTTGCGTGTGCTTCTGCTTCATAAATTCAGTTTGGGTCACAAAGTAACCGAAGCAATACGGTGGGCAATGATACACTCTCCATCCGTACAGCATAACATTGGTTGAATTGTTTCAAGAACGGTAACTTCGAAATCGACGATTTTCCTCATACTGGAAGACCACCAGAGGTGAATATAAATCACTTAAATCAGCTTATTGAAGGATATCCAAGACTGGCTACACGATGTTTAGCAGAGCGACTTGGGTGTTCTCATACTACAGTATAAAGACATTTGGGTGAATTATGCAAAACGTGGAAATACGGTGTTTGGATACCACATGAAATGTCACCACATCAGCTCCAACAAAGGGTTGACGCTTGTTTGGAATTAATGACACCTCATCGCAATTATCAAGAGCTCCATAATCTTATTACTGATGATATGACCTTCATCCAAAGAAGATTATGTTGAGCGTTTGATGGGAAGTAAAAGGGATTATTCATTGGGAACTTCTTCCAGCTGCTTGTACCATCACTGCTGATATCTATTACCAACTTCTTCGAACGAGGGATCCTTTCTCTAACAGAGTGCTGGCGACAAGTCATAGATAGTAATGGAGCATATATTATTGGAAGTTAGTTGTAATCTTGAGATTAAAATTTATATTTTCACTATTTTCTTGAGAAGGAGAGAGAAGATGGATTACACATTGATTTGCATGATTCAGAATTGTAGATATATTATATTTTTTCATCTCTTATTCATTTGAAATTAATATGGATAAAAATATTGTCTGTGCAATAAAAATAAAACGAGAGAGATTCCTTCACAATACTGTCTCATTTCAATACGAACGGCACACAGAGTTTGTTATATCATCTTCGATTTGTTTTTGAAGCAAATAATGTTAACTTTTATCGTTGATTCTTTTTATTTTAGCAAACCACATGAAATATTATTCTTATCAAATTATATACTTCTAATATTTAGAAAACTGATTAGTTTTATCATAGAAAATTTTGTTATCAATTAAAGTATATTACATCGAAAGAGTACAGAAAGAGATTGGTAGCTAATATTTATTGATGTATACATATATTTTACCTTCGATTGAGAAAAAAATTTCTTCTATATGTTTCAAAAGCTAATGTACAGAGTGGTCCATAAGTAGGAAAACAGTATTTGTTTCGATTTCTTTCTTATACGTCATCAATCTGAACTTATATTTGTATCACAGGTATATCTTTGATTGCTTGACTTACTCTTACAGTTTCAGCTCTGTAGAATGAGAATTTATTGAGAATAGTCCACATATGTCTTATGTACTCAAGCAATAATGAAACAAAATTTGCAGATTTCCTGCTAAATTATCTTTTTTTCTTTTCCTACTAATGTCAACTTTTGTCTCTTAAATTAGACATTTTTAGCTTTGCTCGTACTATTCAAAGCTTTTTGGATAAAATTATGTGCACAATACTTAGGAAAAATTTACAGAAGTGGATTATTCATCAAAAGCTACTGTTATTGAAAAGAGAAAGAAAAAAAATTTTGGTTCATTACTGTTTGAGTACATAAGACATATGTGTACTATTCTTAACAAATTCTCATTCTACGGAGCTGAAACTTTAAGAGTATGTCAAGCAATCAAAAATATACCTATGATACAAGTATAAGTCTAAACTGATGATATATAAGAAAGAAATCGAAACGAATACTGTTTCCTTACTTATGGGTCACCTTGTATATACGAATTAATCATACATACATATCAAATATTGATTAATAGATTTATTTCTTCTTGTAACAGGAGAATAGAGATGAGAATAAACATTTTAACGTATATAAGAGGAGAGTATATATTTTTACTTTTATATAGTATTTCACAAAATACTGAAAAGTAATATTGTGAGTATATTACCATTTTTAAAATTCATCACATTGATTCTGAAACGAGGAATGTCGATGTGTGAGATATGACATCTTAAATATTTTCCATTTAGAATCGACGATGACTTTAACTTCGATGTATATCGTAGTCTTATGTTGCTTACTATTTATTAACAAAGGACTGGGATTTTCTTTTCATCATCAATTATATAATGATGGAAATAGGCGTCTGAATCATAAATTACGAGCAATAAGTACTGTTAAACCAGGACTAGCAACAGATATCTATGCTTTAAATCCGGCGTACGGTAAAGACCGTTATAATATCTATTTCGCAGGTGAAAAAATGAATGTGGACTCTGCTAGCTCGTTTAACGTCTTAGAGAATTTTTATGCGAAAGATAAATGGAATGTTTATTACATGAACAAAAAGATGAATGTTATATCTGTTAGTTCATTTCAAGAATTAAATAATGGTTATGCAAAAGATAATTATAATGTGTATTATTTGGATAAAAAGTTAGATGTTATATCTGTCAGTTCATTCAAATCTTTAGGCCATGGATATGCTAAGGATAACTATAATGTTTATTATGTAGGAAGGAAAATGGATGTTATATCTGTTAGTTCATTTGTGGCTTTAGGTCTTTATTATTCAAAAGATAATTATAATGTGTACTATTTGGATAAAAGGCTAGATGTTATATCAGTTAGTTCATTTAAAGTGTTAGGTCATGGTTATGCGAAAGATAATTATAATGTTTATTATCTGGGTAAAAGATTAAATGTTATATCTGTTAGTTCATTCGAACATTTAAATGGTGCTTACGCTAAAGATAATTATAACGTTTATCTAGCAGGTGAAAAATTAGATGTTATATCTGTTAGCTCATTTAAGGTGTTAAGTAATGATTATGCGAAAGATAATTATTATGTATATTACTTGAATAAAAAAATAGATGTTATATCAGTCAGTTCATTTAAAACATTGAGTTATGGGTATGCAAAAGATAATTATTATGTTTATTATATGGGCAAAAAATTGGATGTTGTATCTGTTAGCTCATTTGAAGGTTTGGGTAGTGGTTATGCAAAAGATAATTATTATGTTTATTATATGGGCACAAAATTGGATGTTATATCTGTCAGTTCATTCGGAGCTTCAAACAATGGTTATGCCAAAGACAATTATTATGTTTATTATAATGGCAAAAAAATACCAGATGCTTCAGCCAGTTCATTTACTTTATTCAAACAGAAATAATGATTAATATATTTTTTTAAACTGAATTTGCTCGCTTTTTTTAATTAAAGAATCTATTATATTTGAGTGAACATATAAGCCATGTCAATTTATTTACTAATAAATTTGATTATATAGACTATTTTAGATGTGATAGTATAGGATATTCTCTTGATTGCAGTCAGGGTCTTAATCCCGAAATTAATTGTGTGTTTGCGTGTTTATCCACAGAGTGCCACTAATGGAAAGAACCGAGATAGCTCAACTCCTATACTAGACGGGTATCTTGGATCATGAAGTACTATACTATGGAGGCACTCTGAGTCCTTAACTACTACACAGCGGAGAACTTTCTCATAGCAGGCGAACATACCAAAGTTTAGGATTTTTTGGATAGATTCCTTGGATAAATGTTCTGAAAGAAATGGAATAACAAGTTTTGTATCGCAGAAAAAGATCTTGCAAATGGAGTATTAATCGCAACTTCCATTCGCTATAGTTCTTATAAAACTAAAATAAAAACAAAAAAAATGATGTCCACCTGGTTCTGTTGACCGTGGCCCAGCTTTAAATCCTGAAATTGACTTTGCATTTTCATCTTTCTGCATAGAGGCGCATTGAACCAATCAGATTTTAGCAGTGCTAAAACAGTATTCAGTCACATTTTAGCACCCGCTCAAAAGCAGTTCATCAGATTTTAGCACCTCTTCAAAGACAGTCAATGAGAGGTGTCTGTAACTAACAAATCGGCAATGTCAGAGAAAGCCAAAAATTAATCAAGAGGAAAAAGAAGAAGAAGAAAATCAAGAAAGATTGGAATATCATAGTGACGCACATTAAAGCAAATAGAAGGATACACTACATCATCTCTATCCACGCTACTTGTATCCTATGAATTCAATAATGATACAAATTGGGATTTAGTCGTGACTAATTATGTTGAAAATAGTCTGATTGCGTTACTTGTCAAAGACGATGGCTCTTTCAAGTACGGTGCAAGTTTGTTTGTTGGCAATAATCCGTCTGAAGTGATCACAGGTTATTTTGACACGGATTCTGGATTGAATTTGGCTGTTATCAATACACTATCTGGAGATGTGAGTATATTACTCTACAATTGTGAAAACCAATATACTTAATTTATTTCTTTGTAACTTTTACTTGTCATATGTGCTAACAAATAAAATAAATTATTGACATTTATATTTTTTACTCGACTTGGCAAGTTTTTTTAAAGTTATCCTTGCCGAGACGACGGGAGTTGACCAGGAGATTCTAGCTTAAACTCAGGAGAAAATCCCGGAAATTTTTATTGAAATCAACGCGTTTTTGTTGCCTTTTCAAGGAAAACTAGATTTTTGGTGGCGCAAATAATTCGTATCGTCTGCTAATGAAATAATGGCCAATTTTGTCTGCAATATTATATATATAATATGAGAAAAAATAAAGATAACCACGGAATCAACAACACTATTTATTTCGCAATCCCTCACAAAAGACAGCAAGTAAATTCTACTTAGAAATTGAACTAAAAATATCAATGCATAGAAACGATAAATTATCATTTATACGATCCATGATACCGTAGCAATATGACTAAATTTTTCTGATGATCGAATTTTTTTCAATAAATCCTGATTGCTCAGAAGATGATCATAGAATACTGTTACGTTGGATGTTATCAGCAATTTTTTTTTATTTGTAGCTGAGAATATCGAGTTTTAGTTGGTCTAGACGAGCACGCATACTACTACCGAAAAAAACCATCATCTATGAACAAAACACAAAGATTTCGACTTTTTATACGAGTTATCCATATAGTTTGCCGCAAAAATATGTCCAAAAATTTGTCAATATATAAATTTTTGTCGAATTCGCCGGAACTCTATCTATCCGTATGAAAAAATCAAAGGAAAAGCTTTAGTAGAATTTGAGCTACTCGCATCTTATGAAGTAAGCTGGATTTTGTGTTTTGATCATAGATGATGGCTTTTGGAGAGTAGCATGCGAAGTCCTCTAGATCAACTAAAACTCGATATTTTCAGCTACAATTAAAAAAAGATTTGCTAATAAAGTTAAATTTAATAGTAGAAATACATGGGAAAACTTTTGGGACACTCGATAGAAGATCATGCTTCATGATATTTATTCAAATTGCCCCTAAAAGTTAAGACAAGAAGAAAATTTTAAAATCAGGAGGTTTGGCAGCCCTGCTCTTCGTTGCCATTACTCAATCATGATAGCTTAAAAATAATTGCGATTGGTGTATAAAAAACGAAGTTTGAAGTAATTCGAGATACATCTTGAAATCAAGTTTCTTTTCGCATCAAAAACTGATCTAAAACAAATAGATCGACAGATCGATTTCAATGAAAAGCCTTCAGACAATATCAGAAGAAAAAAGTATTCTTAATCAATTGATAATTGCATGAGGATTTATTTTATTGTATATCACTACAAATCGAACCTATACATCTATCAAAGAATAAAGAATCCTAGAAATATTTTTATTTAATCTCTGTTTCAGATAATGAAAATTTTCTGGCATTTTGTGTATTTTATTATATGTTATCATTTAGGCGACTGTGCTCAACCATATTTTCCACCTCAAATTGTATTTTCTCCTGATTCCGGTTTGACAACATATGCAATTGATGAAATAAATCAACGAGCTTATGTTACATATCCTTTTACTCCTTCATTAACAGAAACTGCTTATGCGATGCAGCATTTTCCATATGCTACTCCTGATTCACCACAATCGAAATATTACGTTCAATTATCTATGATTTCTCCAACTAATTCTTGTATGTATGGAACATATTGGGAATATGGTGGAAATATGCTTAATTTTTTTCCATCACATTGGATACAAGAAAGTATATTTAAAATAAAAAATTATATTCAATTCGATTATCAAATGATCCATTCCAATGATTCTTCGGAAGATTATTGGTATTCCAATGAGAAATGTTCAATTGATAGTGGAGATACATATCCATGTCAAGAAATTTATTTCAAAAAGAATACTTATATTCCTAATCGATTCATTCAAGTTCGTCGTGCTGAATGGAAAGTTATTCGAGAAACAATATACTTTACAATTGTATCAATTGGAAAACCATCTGATAAATATTTTAATACAATACCAAAAGAATGGTTTGAACGTTGTCGAGATGATGATCTTGAAGTATTATATTCACCACAAACAATGACTATAAGTTTACATGAAAGTGCAAAAGTTCAAGTTTGGCTTCGATCTCCACTACATCGAATCAATGGCAATGATTCTGTCTCTATCCAATGGAAGCCAATGAACTGTACTGATTGTTTTACTCTATCACCAAATCGAATGATTTTTAACATAAAAAATTTTCAACAAAAACAAATATTAACAATAACTCGTCTGAAAAATAACGAACAAACATTCATTATTCCTAGTTTTAATGGTGGAGGTTTCGATCTTGTTGAACCAGATGATTATTCTATCAATATTCTATGAATTTTTTTTTCTTTTCATTTCGAATATTTCTTTGATGCATGGAATAAATTCTTCTGAAGTATTCAAATCATATCAGAATCTTTAGTATTATGATTGTTTTCATTCGAAAATAACTGATCAACTCCCTATATATGACTTGTTTTGAAATATAGCCACTTATAGATCGAATTATATATAGATTGATATTCCGATTGAGAGTCACAAACTAGGTTTACGATCATGTGTGTTTAACTTGAGATCCTATTCAAAAATATGTTTAACTTCTGAAATTCTCTTCAGCGCAAGCAGATGTCTTTATAAAATTCGATCGAATTTGAGATCGTGACAATTTTCTTTTCTTTTACTCCATCTTATTTACTGTTGCTATTTGATTTTAAGTGAGAAGATTTATTCTTACAGTATTTATGTGCCACTGACATCTATTGGAATTTTAGATGATATTCTTTCCTATTGAGAAAATGAATGCTAAATTTTTTTCATTGATTTTTTTCTCTTATTTTAAAGAAATTCGACTCTGGGCTCGATTTTTATCCAAAAACTGCTTATGGGAGTATGTTAGCTGATTATTCGTCCTTCATCAACAAGGACTCTTGCGTCACATCATCAAATCACATGGACAGAACAGAATTGAATCAGTATTATACTGTATCACTTGCATGTTTTATTCGTCTTATCAAAACGATACGCTTTATCCTCACGAAGCAGGTGACGAGCTAAGGAAAAAGAGTTATTTCGTTGATCTTCCAATTTAATCAAAAACAATCCTATCAAGAACCGTAAGTAGATACATCCTATACGATCACGAAAATAATTTCATTCTTCTCTACATACTTTTCTCATAGAAGAATAAACTTGTTATATTGTAGCTAAATAATATCTAACAATTTTTATTCTCATGAACAAAATTATTTCTTTTGGTCTTTTCTCTCATATAGAGCTATTGAAACTTTAAGATAAACGTTAACTGAATCTAAAGTAAGAGTCAGACTCGAATTCAAATATAAATAGTTTTCAACTACTTAATAGAATTCGAAGATAAATACTTATATAGATATGTAGGCATGTCTTATAAATGCAGATATTACAGTAGTTGTGTCAAAATCGAACGTTGAATGAAACTATACGAAAATTCGAAAATTCAAGTCAAATTATCGGGTTATGAAAAAATTTCAGGAGGTTGACTTTGCATTTCTGTTGTGCTTTTACCCTCGTTTAATACTGCGCTTTTTCTATCTTCACCCTCAGTTTTGCATTTCATAAGAAAAAACATTAATTAACAAAATCTAAATGTTCGGGTGCTTTCAATGAGTTTTCAATATAGGAATACTACCTGAAAAGCAAATGGACTATTCTGATGAAGAACGCGAGCTACAATCGTCACAATTAGCATCAAGTGCTCAAAACTCAAATCAATTACCAACATCCAGCTATGCATTACCAGAACGAATATGTTCTGTTCCAGTATTGCTGGTGTTTGCTTGTATAACGTTTATCATACCAGTAATTAAATTAATTATTGGTACCATTTACTCTAGTAACTGCTCCATACGATCATCTATCCCAAATTATGCAATCGCATCTGCTGTAGTAGAAATAATCATTTGTCTTTTTACTTTAACAGTATGAACATTTCCGTTTTCATTTACTACTGAGCAATACCTGAGCAATGTCATTTTCATTTCGTTGATTAGGGCTGTCGATTGTTAGAGAACAAAATTCGAAAAGATCTTAAAAAAAGAAAACCACCGAAAACATGCATAGAACAGTGTTGTGGATCATTGATGACGTCCTGTATTTATTGTTGTTTCTCATTATCTTGGATCGTTTTTTTCGTGTTGAATCTTGCAGTTATGATTATTTTAACGATAGTAGTAAGTAATTATTGTGGCGAGCACATATACAGTGACCACCTTCTGTATATAACTACTATATATTAAATTCAATATTTTTTTGTTCTAGGGCGGTATTATTGTGTTTTCTGTCAGACGTACCGTACAATTTTCAAATTCATCTCTTGCAACATATTGTCACCCAATACTTTACAATTTTACATTCGCAATACTTATTGTTTTTGGTGTCTTATGTACGATCAGTTTTATGGTTCTTACCACCTGTGTGATATATGTGTTGTGTCACCAACGTCGCCAAAATCGAGACGAAAATTAGTCTCTGCGACAATTGATCAATTTGAAACGTTGTCTAGATTTTAATTAAATAAATAAATAAAACTCTGGAAACGACCTATGAGCTTATGCAGATAATTTAAATGACGATGAAGAGAAATAGATAGATATTCATAGACTGATTACAGAGTATTAGAAAAAAAAATTGTTCTCTTTCTCGTAGAGGAGAGTCTTGCAAACATAAATTGGCTGCTTGCTTGCTTGTATGTCCGCCGAGGGTCAATAAAACATTTGCGTTGACAGAAGGGTAATCAGGGTCAAAGAATTCAAATCTGAGGGCAGCTTTTTAAAAATTTTTGAAGCTCAATTCTTAAATAGACCAGTAGTTTTTAATAATAAAACCTGTGGATTTATGAAGTTTGATCAAAGGCAATTGAGAGCGGAGAATTCGAATCTGACTTTTTCTGAATGAAAAGCTTGATGGTAGTCTAAAAGTACGATTTCTACGAGAAAGAGCTGAGCGAGTCTTTAGACGAGCGTTACTTGTTTGTATGACCTGAAAATTATCAAGTATATACACTAATTAGTTTCATCATTATACGATAGATTTCTTTGTACTAAACATGATTAGGTTAACATATTCTCAGAAAGCTTTAAAACAGTTGATAAAATACAAAAGATCTTTTTACGTTCACACTAACATAACTAATATAACATTATTTAGTGAAAACGATTCTCATAATCATCTTGGTAATGTTTTGTCTGATAAAAGTCGTATTTTTTAAGAAAAAAATCCGCGACCGAGCCGTCAATTGCAATGAAACGATACAAAATGTTATCGATTACTGTTTAACGATTTCTTATCGGACAATCCCACGTGAAAGAAAACGGCCTTAAACGGTACAAAACGGCGAAATACGATGAGAATTAGTGCCTTAATGCGCTGTTTCTTAGCCGTTTCAGGCCGTATAAGACGCCGTTTCCGACGGTCAGAATGATCCACCTGGGATACTGTCGTCCGACTCCCTAATTTCAACCATATTAAAAGAAACATCCAAAATAATCGCAAAAAAATGAGTTAACAAAAAATTTCTCAAAATAAAACAGTCAATTTGACTCGAAAAAAAATTGGCAAAATCAGTTAAAATACCTAATACACCACATGAGATTTCGATATCAATTATACAATTATCATCATCAGACATAAGCATAAAACCTGTACATACAATATAGATCACTAATGAAACTAATGCAATATAAGGTATGACCGTATAAATGTATAACACATTGAAAAATAAAATCAATTTTATTTTCATCAGGAACTGATCAAATAGAATTATTCTTTAATTAAAAGTGTCCATTTGTTTGATAAGTTATTGGTTAAAATAGAATTGATTTTTATTTTTCAATATGTTATACATTTAAATAGCCATACATTATATTGCATTAGTTTCATTACTGGTCTATATTGTATGTACAGGTTTTATGGTTACGTTTCGTGATGATATCTGTATAATTGATATCGAAATATCAGGTGGCGTATTAATTATTTTAGCTGATTATGTCAATTTTTTCAATTTTTATATTATTTATACAATTTGTCCATATTTTATGGTGATCTGACTTCGGTAAGACAAATGATTGTATCATAATGTTTTCTTCATCTTCACAACTGTAACTTCTAAAAAATTGTGATGAATTACTAGTAGATGGTTTATTTAAGGTCAGTACAGATTTCTGTTGCTATTGATCATTTCATAAAAATCCAAAATTTTTAGATTTCTCCATCGATTTTTTATCAATTATATACAATGGATGCAGTTTATCAAAATGCTAGGTGTAAAGAATATATTTTGTATTGGTTGCATTTGTTTGTTTTAAATTGATAAGAGAAGATCAAGTGTTATTACACATTGTGATAAATATATATAATACACGTGTTTCCATGAAAAATTAAAGAAGAAATATATAAACATAACTTTAAATAAAATCATATTATTGTACAGATAATGATACGTATACGTCTATCTTTATCCTTTCGAATAAAACATCTAAGCTAGTTCAGTTAATTGAATAAACTTTTTAGTTATCGGATATTGATAACAATGACATCAATGTATCCTTATCTTTACACATGTCATAATCATTTTAATAATGTGACGAGAAACAAGCGAAGACAAATTGTATATACATATAATTGCTTTTTTGTGTTTTAGCGGACGACATCGGACACAGTAAAAGATGGTTGTCTAAATAAGAAACAGTTGTCCTATACAATGAACTCATGAGAGTGAAAAAAACATTTTAATATGAAAAGGTGATTATTCGATACCGTTTTTAACATTTTAACTGAGACGTTTCGTTATGTACTCATAACATCATCAGTCATAAAATGAAATGAAATGAAAATAGAATGGAATAAATAGACAGATGACACAGAGAAGAAAATAGACAAAAAATAACAAAGATACTATTAAAGGAAACCATTTTTTTTAAGTGTCTTTGTTCTTTTCGTCTATTTTCTTCTGTGTGCCATCTATCTATTTATTCTATTGTACTTTCATTTCATTTCATTTTATGACTGATGATGTTATGAATACATAACGAAACGTCTCAGTTAAAATGTTAAAAATGGCATCGATTGTTCTCCTTTTTATATTAAAATGTTTTCACCGTATTAATCAAAGAAAGTCAAATAGAAAAAACAGAAAATTGACGTAGGTTCAAAGAGAATAGAAGATGGCTATATCGCCAACAATCGAACAAGTATGCAAAATGTTATTCGGAATTTTTTATTCGAAATACTTACCATTTCTTTTGACATGTACGACTTAATAATCATTAAAATTTTTCTTTGTTTTAGCTGTTGGAAATTAAAAACGAACAAGTAAGAACAAGTTTAATGGCATGTTCTTTGATGAAAAAGCCAGAAGAATAGAATACTCTACTTGATATAGTACAGAACATATCCATGAAATTGGGTGAAATTAATTATAAATTAGAGCAAATTGAATGTAAAATTATCTTATTATGTATAAATCAATTTAATTATCGATTTTTGTTTCTTTCTAGATATACACATTCATGTCAACCGTGGGATATTATCATACTAAAATCTTTAATTTCACATGCACATCCTTCTCTTTCTTCATACAAATCATCGTGCAACTGTCTATTTTTCTTCTTTTTATTATTTTTACGCTTGATGTTATTCTTTTTTTTTGATATTATTCTTTAAATTACTAATTATGCTATTATTTTGATTCTTTTGTTGGTTTAGCAATTCAAGAATACTTCTACATTTAAAGAACTTTTGTAGAAATAAATAATATGAAAAAAAGAAAAATGAATATTGATTTAGAAAATTTAAATGAAATTAGTTTTCATCTGATAAACAAACAGTTTCATTTCTGTAAAGTAGAAATTTTTCGACAATTGATTTAGTCGGAAGACATTTGAAAAGCATAAAACATTTTATCTTTGAATTAACACCGAGAATTTAAATTTAGTTTTAATTGACTGATATCAACACATAGTACTTCATCTCTATAATAAGTTTTGTTTTCATTATTCTTATTCGTAAAAGACTTCATTCAAAAACATTTTCTAGATAAAAAAAATCGTTTAAAGGGATAATGATAAGAGATTAGCAGTATCAAATAAATCAGTTAAGAAAATTGCTCTTTAATTACGTTTAATATAAAAGATTTAAATATAATTGTTCCTTACATAAAATGGTTCATTTATCATTTCATATTCATTTTATTTTTTTTCTAATTGTCTGAAGTCTTATACATATTATGAAAATGAAGAAAGAATGAGAAAATAGAATGTTAATTGTATTTGTTCTACTAAAGAAAATTAATAATTAAATATGGATCTTGTAAATATTGTCTATAGGGTTCAAGTAATTGTCTTTGATATTGTGCATCTGGTCTTTGAAATAGAACTTAACGAACCAATTTAGTTACAAGTAGTGATGAAGTTCGTTCATTAAAATACTCTAATTCGAACAAATTCTTAAAATAAAAAAAGAAATAAATACAAGTGTAAAAAATATTCACCTGGTTTAGATCCACAGGATATAAATTAGTGAGATTGAATAGTAATTGATCATTACCCAAGCATTTCATAGACCAGAATGACTAAAATAAGAGAATGTTGATATTATTAGAACAAAAGATACAGGTTTGTTAATCCTTTTACTATGAGATTTTCATGAGTTTTTCGTTCTTGGGAACGGAAAGCAAAAGTGACACCTCAGACAAAACAGTCATCAAGGATAGGCAAACCAGAACTTAAGTCCCCCTCTTACAATAGCTAGATGAGAGTTCAAGTAGCTCTTGCAGAGCAGTTAGATGGGGACTGGATTGTCACTTTTGCATTTCTCACTCCCAGGAAGAGAACGTAAAGCTGATACCCCACTATAATCTAGATTAACTCTTGTTGTGTTTAATTGAATAGTGACTATTTTTTTGTGAAGTTAATATAGAGAATTGGAATTGTGCATTTTCCGTTATATTAAAACCATTTTACTCTTCTTATCCTATACCTTTTTGTCTTGATATGCACTCAACCGATAATTTTTTAATAAACATCATGTTTGTCGTCATCAAAGAGAATTGAAGTTGTAAAATGTTGTGTTATTTACCATAATTCGGTTAAAGTTGCTGGTCAATTTCAACATTCTTTCTATCGAAGTCTCAAACGTCAAAAATCATCTTTAACTTAAATGGTCACGTTAATCGACATAATTGCATTTATTACACTGTGGAAAATCCTCATATTATCATTATCAAATCATTCTTTCTTCATGATAGTTGTCGACGAAAAATTCTATATGCATTGATAGAGCACAAACTCATTAGGCAAGATCTGTTCAACAATTTTTGTATCATACATTTTCTAATCGGATGTATCGGTCGACGTGGATGGATTGACTGACTGGTGAGTTCCCCGAGTATCGCATCGACTGATTTTGTTTTCATGAAGTATGGTTAAAGACTGCATGCGTGTGATGAAACCTCAAAATCATCGAAATGCAGAATTTGTGAAATTATGTTTCAGTATCTGTCAAACAATGCCTGAGAGACTTCGACTATGCATAGATTTTGAAAGTAAATATATTGAACAATTTTTATGAAAAATTTCCTTCTTCTCAATTATTTTGTATTTCTATGTTTTTTGGACTAATTACATTATCGAAATATTGTTTAAATGGTACATCTTCAGTAAAAAAGTATAAACTAATCTTTTCAAGGAAAAATATTAACTTTATTCTCATATGATAAACCTTTGACAATCGAATTATTTAATAAATCATTTTTTTCAATATAAAGAACAAATGATATAAGAATGTTTGATTATTAACTGGAAAAGGCATTGAAGATATATTAGTTTTATTCTGTATATACAGTTGGCTGTGTAAGACTAAATGATGATGATAATACTAATGAAAAGTTATTATTAATTGTATATTCTTATCTTTATTCTTTTATTATTTTGATCAAATTAGAAATAGAAATTTTTTTTCTTCATTTTAATATTCTTTATATTCTAATAAACATAAATAAATCTTAACTAATAAAGAGTATTAAAATTCAATAAAAATCTAAATAAATTTTACTTGTTGTTAATTGATTATGATTTTTAATTGTAATTGAATAAAAATAAAGATTTTTATTTTGTTTTTCTTTAAAATAAAAAATGTTATACCTGCTATTTTGATAAATGATGCAACAATAAATCCAATTGATGAAATACTTATAATAAATCCATCAAACACTCCTAACTATTTTTATTCAGTAGATGACAAAGTCTTATCTATATTTCTATAAATAAAATTTTATTAAAATAAACTCTTGTCTTGTATTTGCCGGTGATTGAATTTCTTGAATTTAATTAAAATTTGGGTACTTGTTTGTTATCTCTCCCCCACTCATTGTTTTTCTATATTGTAAAGAAGGGTGGGGGGGGGAGGAGATAACCAACAAGTACCTTTTCTTAATAAAAAAATAAAAACAAATCGACACTAAAGAGAATAATTAATAGTTAAGTAAAAGAAGAAAAAAAGATCACATTTTATTGATAAATTTTTGTCATTATAATATTATCTTTATCCTCCAAAATGTCATCATCATATTCAGGACAAACTTTTGCTTTACAGGAATGTATATATGTTGTCATTTACAATAAATTCTATTTCTATTTATAATTTGTCGTATTACAATTAATTTAAAAGTATTTTAAAAACTGTTAATAATTATCTTTTGATATATCCGTCAGTAATATTTTATCAAAGAGAATTCTTTGATTAAATACTTCGAGCGCAAACTTTTATTTTTTTTTCATCATATTGATTAGAAGAAACAGAATATAATTATATTGTATATGTTTATGGCAATAGTATAAAATGAAAGTTTATACTTTTTCCTATGAAATAGTAACCATATACGTCAGCGTACGATTCTTAAATAAACATATTTAAAACGAGATTATAAAAATAATACAATACTTTCATTTGTTTCTCTGAAAACCTTATGTGATAAAAAAATATTATCAGAAGAAAATAGTGTGTCACTCTATAATATTCAAATGTAAGATGATATTAATATACAAACTTTCGCTTCTATCGAGATGATTAACTGAGATGAGAAATATTTTAGTCTTATATTTTAACATATAATTATAATAAGCAAATCAATTAAATTTATTAATTTTCGCTATGGCCAGCCATCGGTCACCCATCGACCAGGAAGGTTCGAATTCAAAAATAAGAAAAACTAAATTGAGCAGTTGAAAGAGCTTTAGCAATAGTGTATAAGTCAGATGTCGTAAGCTTCCAAATGTGTACTTGTGAAATGGCACTAGCGTCGTTTTTTTTCAACAAATTATTAACAAAAAAAGCTGATTGGATCATCAAGAATTAACTATCGAACTATATTGACAGATAAGTTTAGATGGATCAGATTTAACATTGATGGATACGAAATAGAGTGTTCTTGTAAACTATGAGCTTTGAAAAAAACTCAAGTCATTATATCGGCCGATCGTACGTCAACAAACTATCTAGATTTTTGCAGAAATTCCGTAACGAAAACTATTTATAGTATGTTTTACTCGCTCCTGTTGCAAACTAGCGTTGATCAAATACCACAGTTAGATAGATCTTTTCAAAAGCTATCAAATGCACTGGTTTTTATTAAAGATTGCTTCTATCATTGTAACGTTTCTTTTGAAATACTCCGTTACGGAATTTCAACGAATAAAATGATATTTTTGGTATTTTTAGACTTACTCATATTTTCTCTTTAATATTACAATAAGTGACTAATACTACTTTCATATGTGCATTCGATGAAGAAATTATACTGTTTTTTTTTGCTATCTGACTATTTAATCATTTACCTTTCGGAAGCATTGCCCATGCTAGAAATTTTATTCTTGAAATTTTAGATTAAATATTCTTTATTTTTTAATCAGTTTTTTAAAATCTACAATGGTTCTTTCTGGTGCTGAAAGAGCTCGACGTTGTCGAGAAAAAAAGAAGGTAACAGGATTGAGTGAAATAATTAAGAAAAAAGATCGCGATCGTAAACGAAATGTATTGAAAAAATATGTACACGTTTAAAATTATTAATACCTTCATTAGAAGAATTAGTTATTTTCAGTGATGGAAGTGCTAGTCAATTTAAACAACGTTATCTATTTAAAAATTTGTCATTTTTGGCTAAAAAATTTGATATTCAGTTATCATGGCAATTTTTTGCTAGTCATCATGGGAAAGGTAAGCGATACTGAAGTAAAAAAGTTACTAGCACTTTTCAATCCATCACCCACAATTAAATTAATATTTTTCTAGGCCTTTCCAGTTTATCTATAAACTCACAAATTTCTCTTAGTAATTGATAAATATACACAATAAATCTTATTTTTGAAGCTGTTTGTCACAGCCTGCGTGGAGAGCGTATTCAAATTTTTTATCCTATGCCTATACTGGGACATTTTCTTTTTATTCATATTTCATAAAATATCGCAGATAAGTCAGAATTATGAATAGTAGCTACTTTCTTGAGAAGATAATGAAATAGTCTTAGTTTGTATTGTGAAAGTATAATAATAACACAAAAGTTAACTTGAACAAGTGATTCTGATTTGTTGAACTCTTTGTGAAAATAAAATTGAATTACTTGAACGATGAAAACCGTCCCTAAATTCTCTGTAGAATAAAACAACAATAATTTTGTCATTAAAATTTGAAATTGCAGCTTATTAAACTTTCCCGATTGAATTGTCAAAAAAGAGATGAAATTCCGTAACATTCGAAATTCCGTAACGGACAGTATTTTTAGTTTTTAGTTACATACAGTCATGTCTGTTGAGAAATGACCTGATATTCTGGAAGCTTATCTGAAGTTGAACAGCTTTTATACCGAACGTCTAATCCCAAGTCACTTCGTTTCGTAGCAAAATGCTAAACTTTCAGCTGCTCTAAAAAAATATTCTATTTTTTGAAATTCCGTAACGGTCAGTATTGGCTTAATAACTCAACTCTTACTAAAGCAGGATGAATGAAATTTTTACTGATAATAGAACTAATTACTCTCTATTAATGTTAAAAATTTCAGAGAGTTTGCTGTCTTCTATTGGGAAGATATAGGTGTTGTAATGCAAAAAAATGAAATTCCGTAACGCTTGGCCATAGCGTTTTATTTAATATCCCAGTTTATTGAAATATTGATTTCAAATATAAATATTCATATATTCATTATTTCAAGCAAATGGAATTCATTGAATTATATTAATACTCGTTTTTATTCAGCTTAACTATCATCATGTCATATTCATAATTACATAAACATTATTTCTATGGAATAAAATTAAATTTATTTGAAAAACATCCAAAGTCTATTCTTTGTTTTTGCAAAATCCTTCACTTTTTGATAATAACTCGTTCAGTCCCAAATTATTTTTTGCGGGATTTAATTCACATTAACTGTAAGACTGGCTTATTTTACACATAGAAACATGTAAAATATATAACTCGCTTGCATTCGCTTGCGATTTACTTAGAATAAGTTTTGTTATACTTGAATATAAATTTTATTTTCTAAAGTTTCTTAATTGCAAAACTTATACAAGTTTTTCATGAAGTGACAAAAAATTATTTTTATTTCTTTTCACACATAGAGAAACGCTGTGAAGACTGCATTTTATGTCATTAAACACTTGAGAAACACTCGCACTGTAGTGTCTGTATCTTTCTTCAGAACTGCAAGAAACACATGTGCTAGTAATTGAGCTGATGAAGATTTGTTACTTAACGTTTGTTCAATTCATTTTTGTTTTCTGGCAGAAAACCGAATAGTTCTGTCCTTTCTTTCCCCTGAAATCGGTTTCGTCATTAAAACATAAGCTGCTTGTATTGCTCTCTTGATCAGAATCCATTTATTTGTTTCGAACGTGACTTATATTTTAGAAGTAAAATAGAGAAGGATCTGATGCTTCGCTGTGGTTATACAGTAATTTGTCGTCGATGTACAATGACTGAAAACATAGTCTTATATACTTTTTTAAAGAAGATAAGAAAGTTGCAGAATATTCCAGAAGTTTCTCAATGGACCGTTATATATTTCTTTTACCGATAGTTCTGACGGGTTTTACAGCATTGTCTACTCTTTTATTCCAAAAGATAACGTACTACTTTTTATAAATAACATTGTGAAAAATAATTATAAAATATGTGTAGCATTTTTGCTACTGTAGAATTCAAAAGGTTAAACTATGAAAAGTAAAGAGTTTTTTATTTTAAACAAATAAAAATATGACATATCAGAAAAAAAGTTTGAGAGATATATCAAATAAAGACTAAGTTTGACGTCAATGTGTTCATGTCTTACTCTTGAAATAGAATACTAGATTACTGTAATGTTAAATCATTTTTTTTAATTAATATTCAACACAAAAGATAGTATGAAATGCCCATATCTAATAATATTCGATCATGGCTTTTATTAATTCCTCTTATTCCATCAATTATCATAAGTATTTTTAATTTATATCATCTATTAAAAAGTAGAACACTTCGAAATGCTCTTAATAATCATGTTATTATTTGTCTTTTATTGTGTGGATTAATTATAGAATTAACTGATGCTATTTGGCAAATATATTATTATCGTAGAGAAATTGTTCTTATTTCTACACCAATATTTTGTCTTATTTGGACATATATTCGTTCAATATTTTTAATTGGTTCTTTTTTATTAATGGCATGGGCTTCAATTGAACGACATATTCTTATTTTCTATCCAAATTGGTTTGCAACAAAAACAAAGCGTATTTTCTTTCATTATTTACCTTTAATCATATGTATCATGTGTCCTTGTATATTTTATGCTATTGTACTTTTTATTTTACCTTGTTCAATTCCTTTTTCATACAATACATGGATGTGTGATCGTTATCTTTGTTTTATACGAACTCCTTCGGCATCTTTATGGGAAAGTATTGTACATTTTATATTACCTGCATTTATCACTGTTTTATTTAGTATTTCTCTTCTTATTCGTGTAATATATCATCGACATCGTATTCAACAACAAATTCATTGGAGAAATTATAAAAAATTAGCAAGTCAATTATTACCAATATCAGCTATTTATCTGGTATTAGATCTTCCACCAATGACATTATATGCTGCATATTCAGCTGGTCTATCATGGAATGTTGGATCTCAATACTTTAACTATAGTCTATTTTTTCTCTATTGGATAATATTTTTTACTCCATTTGCAAGTGTTATATCATTACCCGAATTATGTACAAAATGTAAAGATGCTGTTTTTTTCTGGAAATGCCAACGTCTTATTGTTCCAGAAGGTTTAACAATAACTCGTACAATACCTGGTCAAAATATTGCACAGCGGTCACGACCACGGGCATTAACAACTATAAAATGTTAAATATAAATTATACATATATAGATAAGAATATGAATAATTAAGAAAATAATATAAAATATTTATTGTTGTAATAGTATTTAATATTAAATTTCACATTAAATTATTGTCTGTAAACTTTATCAAAATATTGTTCATATTCAATATTTCTATTTATAAACACTTACTCATGAATGTCATCAATGTTGTACAGTTTTTGGATTTCTTACTTCCTCTATTGTTTTGCTTTGATTTTTAACCAATAAATTGGCATTATATAAGACAATGAAGTGAAATTGTCAGAATTAAACATATTTTAAAGTTAATCCAATTTTCCAATAAATTAAAAACACTTCCAAATATTATCGAAATCATATTAATCGTAGTTAGAATGGTAATTACTATTCTGGATCTATTCAACACATATATCATGTTTAATACAAGATCCATTAATAATAACAATCCTTATAATAGGATATTTACTGATAGAATATTTACTACTTGTTTCTGATATTTTATTGTTAAATATGATGATATATTAACCTATGTGAATGTACTGAGTGCTGGATACCTGAAAAAGTACCTTGTTACCAGCATGTCACAGGATCTGGATGGTTACTGAAGTACCTAAAGTACTTTCAGGTACCTTGTCACCAAAATTGCATTATATTCATGATCGAATCTAATCTTTTACTTTTTGCATTTTGTTTTTTCCAAAAAATTTGATTTATTTCTTCGATTTTATTTCAATTAATTTTTTTAAATCTCAAAACTCAACTAGGTCAAATTTGTAGATCTGACCAAATCTAAGTTGGTCGGATCTCTATGAGACCACTTGAGGATAGTCCGATAGTAATTGATGATCAAGGTTGACATGTTTTTAACTAAGAAATAGACAAGAAATAATCTACAAAACAAATTCTATGGAAATAGATTTGTTTCTTATTTTTTGTCGAGTTGTGTATATAGAGCCGTATGTGCAAAAGAATACGGTGAATAAACAGTCTCTACACAGAAGACGAGAAATCTCGAGTACCTTGTAGAGATTTTCTTAGTAAAATTACAGGTGCGGGTATCCATACAAATACCTTAGTCAGTGAACATACTCTTATGGGCACCCGATACAGTACATACATTAGCATAATTACTGATAATTTTCGAAGTACCCATATCGGGTACTCTGCTGGAACTTTCTCAGTACATGTGTACCCTCAACTCAGTGCTTTCTCTAGGGATATCATCAACAAATTGAACTGATTATTAAAATTTCTTTTTAAGTTAAAACTCTCATATTATTCAGAATTATTTAAAAATTTTAAATAGAAATTTTTAGTACATTTTGTAAAACTGATGAAAAATTAATTTCTAATACTCACGAGGATATTTAAATCATATTATCTTAAAGTATCTTCAAAAAGTTTCTCTTTTCAAAAAAAATAAAACAAAATTTTTTATGCAACCCAGGACGAGTATTACGGTTGCCGTAAACGGTTGTAAACGACCGCGCACGATCGTATACATTCAAAAGTACGACCGTGTACGATCGTATTTCGTCGTATACTTGACTCCTGAAATACGGTCGTGTTTTCGTCGTGTCGTATACGACGAAATACAGCGTAAATACGACCATCGTAAACGATCGTACACAACATCGTTTGTCCTCGTATTCACACTCTCATCTCCTTGGAGAGAAGGCGGCAACTTCCTGTCATCCTCTCTCTCGTATCTCTGCCCTTATTCTCAATACTAGGAATACTTATTTGTCCATTGGATATATAAATGGACCTAAAATAAATAAAAAATATTTTAATTAATATAATACTTACTTGTCCATTTCGATATATAAATGAGTCTAAAATACATAAAAAACAAAATATTTAAATAAAAAAAATAACTTTTTTATTTTATTATGATCAATAATATGACAATAAAAAATAAAATCTATTTAAATATATAAATACTAAGTGTTCGATATATAGTTCGAAATAATGCAAAAAATATAATTTAAAATGTTTCATATTGCATTCTGCGTTCTGTTGGATTCTGTGCTGAATTCAATAGTTAACAGTATGGCCGAGAAATGAATCTTAGTTTACGACCAATTTACGACTGTATACGATCATATACTACCGTCGTGCACGACCGTTTACGACCGGGCATGATTGATCTGGGTATATATATATATATATATGTATACAATTCTGCACGTTCGTCTTTTACGTACATTAATTTAATGTCGGCGTTTGTGTGCAATATAATAAATGGAATAAAGCAAAAATAGGTTAGATTATGTCTAGTAAACTATTTTCTCAAATATTATATCAGTAATTTTTTCAAAAGAAAGTTGATTCCAATCAAATACATTTTCTTTTTTCAAAATTGATAAATACAATCTATGTCAAAACATAATTATTTATGTTTCTTTTTTTTCTTATTTTGCGTTTTATTCTTTTTTGATATTTTTGATATTGTTTTCCATGAGAAAGGTATATATAATGTGAAGACAATATATTCATTTTTAGATGGTAACAAATGCCATTGTCAAGCTTTTCCACGGCTATAGTTTTCCTAAACACGCTCAGTTAAATATTATTAGAATATTATAAATGAATTGCTGTGGTCTCTTTTTTTACGCAGGAAAATATTATATTTGTCCATATGATTATAAATTTTGGACAAGTACAATAAAAGATTTATTAAAGCATATAGAAAAAATTCATAATTATGATTGTAAACAATTAATTGAAGAACGTCAACATTCTATTAATATTTTGCATCAAGCTGTTATGGATATAGATTTATCAGATGAAGTAAAAATAGCTTTAAAAGTTTTCTTATAAACTATTTTTTTTGTACAGGAAAATGATGAAGAACATGCTGATCTTAGAACAAGAACAATTTCAACAAATCCATTTGATATAAATCAACAACTTACAACAGCCGATGATGATAATTATCCACTTTCATCATCATCGCATATGGAAAAAAATATTTCGTTAAATCGTTGCGTAGTTGATGTATGTGTTCCCATATAAAATCAATCAATATTTTGTTTTTTATTATTTCATTTCTTCTTTTTTCACGTTTTTTTTTTTTGATAGGATGCTGAACAACATCATTTGGAACAAATACACATCATATGAATACACAGTTTCATACGACTGTTGTTAGTCAAATTTTACATACACTACATTTGGAAAATAATGTTGCAGTACTTGAAGTATGTATTACAATATAAAATAAACCAACATCTCGTTTTTTTCAAAAACGAGATATTTGAGGAAGTTGTTGTTTTTTGCCTATACGAGACAAAAAAATAAAACTAAGGCTGTAGTATGATGATATAACTGTTGCTAATCTGTCATACAATAGTGGTCATTGTTTATATTGACGATTACCTATTCGCCTTTTTTACCCGTCAATTATGCTCACTTTTTTTCCAGAAGAAATAGAAGTGAAAGATAGTTGTCAATGTAGACAATGACTATTACTTTTTCGCTGTTCAGTGACGTTCACTTATTCATTAACGTTTTCTTTGTATTTTTTCTATTTCATATGGATACATATACGTTGTTTAGCTCCTTTTTATCACTCTTAGCCGCTCGCTGTACTACGTATTTTCCCCTTGAGAAGGCTAGACCCTCAATTCTACGTGAACTTCAATCATTACTTGCTGAAAGTCGTAGGCTCTTGTTTAAGCCTAAAAGAAAAGGTGACGTACCTCTTCGTCAAGTGGCAAATTGCTTACGAAACAGAGCAAGATACGAATTAAAACGATTCCAAGAAAATCAGTTGAGTAAACAGCTGAAGGAACGGCATTTACCAGGTGAAGGTTCTACAGTGTTCTGGAATAAAACTAAACAGCATTTTCGATCCACCGCGTCCACTCTAACGGGGTTAATATTACCAGATGGGAACGTAACAAGTGACCCGCAAGCAATGGCAAATGTTGAAGCCGATCATTATGCATCTCTATTTAAATCACCGGAAGTATATCGTCCGTATCCATATGTAGATTTTCCAGTAACGCAGGAAAACAACATGTCGGACCCTATCCCATCTGTAACATATCCAGAAATACTTAAAGTATTAACAAAAAGGAAGAAGAAGCGTTCATGTGATGTCCATGGTCTGTCGCTATTCCTTCTAGAACAAATACCTTGTAATTACTGGCATCTGCTGGTCAAATTTTTCAATCATTCATTTGAAACGTGCTTTCTACCGAGGAAATTCAAGGATGAAAGAATGATTCTTCTAGCGAAAAAAGAAGGTATCTGTCCGCCACATCAAACACGTTCTATCTCTCTTCTTGATTCGTTTTTAAAAGTATTGGAAAAACTATTCCTTAATTGGTTCATACAATTTCTTAATGATCGTGGAACATTACCTGATAATCAATCAGGATTCAGGGCAGGTTTTCGACTCCAGACACGGGTACTGTTACTAATAGAACAAATAGCTTCGTACATGTCGAATTGTTCTCCGATTGCAGCAGTATTCATAGACTTCAAGTCTGCCTTTGACCAGCTATGGTTTGAGGGTTGTTTAGGCAAACTGACTCATATGGAAATCCTACAGAGTAATGTAAATCGGATTAGAGCATGGCTAGAAGGATGTCGTGGCACGATCGAAATACATGAAAAGAGATCCGAATGGTTCTCTATACATCGTAGTGGTCCACAAGGATCTAGCCTCACGCCGTCATTATTCATAACGTATCATAGTGACATGTCGGAATTCTTGCCGAAGGCAATGTCGTTCTTCTTTGATGACGATGTGGCTACAGTAGTAGCGGGTATGATAGGCGAACAATTCACGTCTCAATGTATTGACTTGGAACGAAGACTAAAAAAGCTGTTTGAATATTTGGAATTTTACGCAATACTATCAGTTCAACCGATTAACTATCCGAATTCGATGCCAGTGTTACGCTGTGGCAATGTTGAAATCAACTGGGTATCATCCTTTAAGTATCTGGGCTACTGATTGACAACCAAATTGGGATGGGGCAATATCATACAAAAATCGTGTATGCGAATTCATCAGTAAATGGATCTGGTTAACTCAATACGCTCTGCAGGTATTACATCATCTTTCCTGCGACGTGCTTTGTTTTCTACATTTGTACTACCACTGTTTACTTGGCTGTTTGCTCTCTATCCACTATTTACCAGCTGTCAACAATCAAAGTTAAATCACTTCTACTATACATGTCTTAAACGTGTTATGCGTTGTTGTCATTGGAGCGACTTTTTCTTTACCTCTGCTTATAATAAACCCTCGTTGGATGATCTATGCTTCTGATTCTGGATTAAATATTGCAAAAAACTAAACTCATCTTTTAATGGGCGTCTCTTGATTGAACAAATATTATTAAACAACCACAGGGCTAGATGGATCGATCGTGAAATTAGGATACAATGGATGTGGCCTTCAAAACGTTACAACCATCACTTTGATGTGTTTTCAATGGCCCTAGATTGCATAGCAAGACACGGTACAACCGATTCTGTCGTACCACTAGTTGTCGAGGATCGTCTCTGTTTTGCGGAACACCCAGATACCTTCTAGTATCGCTGATTTCTTAGATTTCCCTATAAGTCACATGGTACCTTCTTACATCACCCTTGAACAATCACTGTTGCAAAATTTAGGACGCAGCTTTTGATTTTTTCTTTTTCTTTTTCTTTTTCTATTGCTTACGAATATCTCGAAGATACGTTGTCCCTTTAGGGCCGTAAGGGTCATAGGGAGCATATTTGCAAATAAAAAAAATAAAAAAAAATTTTCGATGAATTATACACTGAGACGTCAGCGTGAAGTTCAACAAGGATTTTTCAGTCAGCACTAAGTCACCTTATTTACGATTCATCCAACTATTGGAAAAGAACAACGAAACTTAGCAATAATCAGCAATTATATGGAACACACAACAATATTCGTACACTGTGCACAAAAAATTCTCGTTCAATTTATCAAGAAAAACTTTCCATTGGTAAAAAAGATCAATTATGTGAGGTAAGTCTTAGTTTTCTTAAAGATTATGTGCTACGTCAACTCTCTTTTTTCGTTTAGTGAAGGCGCATGTGCCCACTTTAAAAACAATGCTAGTGTTCTGAACCTGATTCATCATAAGACCGACTTCGATTTGGACGCTTGTTGGACGTTTACAGCTACAGGTCATGGTAAAGGTGCTGGTGACGGTATAGGCGCAGTACTAAAGTCGGTCGCCAGACGTGCTACACTTTCCAAAAACATTCTCATGTCAAATGCAAAAGACTTCTTCGAAATCTCACAAGAACAGCAACTTGAAAAAGCAAGAAGATCTAACAAAGATATTCTTGGTGTTCATATCTTCTTTCTTGAATCAGATGAAGTAGAAGAAGCGAAGAAGAGTTTTCTGAAAGCTAGAAGCGAAAAACTTCGAACAGCACGTGAGAAAGGCTTTTACTTCTGTTCGCTTATGTCTGAATCGATTTAGGTACAATACAAGGAATTCGAACTATGCATGAATTCAAACCGATTAGCAACTCGATGGTTGAATATAGTTCGAAATCTCGTTCAACAAAGATCAGAACATTTACATTTAAATAAAAATCCTTTTTATATCTTATTCAGTCGATCAAATTTTTTAAAATCAGACTTGATGATGATACTCAGTATTTAGATATGTTGAACGGCTCTTTTGATTACCTCCTTATACTAGATTTCTGTAGTCTTAGGTTTATGGATACACACAAAATTACTGGGGATTCAAAACCTTCAATAGAACTGGTCTAATGTTTCTCAGGAAACATGCTTCTAAACTTCGTTTGTATTTTTGAGAACCAAAAAATTCTGAAAAAATTAATTTTAAAGAAGTTCAACGCTTTTACTTGACAGTTTCTCTATATGTAAAAATACACCATAGGTGCTCCGAAAAAATGCTCGAAAACTCGGAATTTTTAATAGAAAGTATTTAATTCTATTTTAATCAAAAGTATTTTCTGGACGAGATCAGCATTTTGAACTTAAAAACAATCGAAAAAAAAACGTTTCCAAAAAAAGTGGATGGGTTCTCATGGATTCACCCGTTAAATATTATTATATAAATCACTACTATCACCCTGACATTTTCACATTTACCTAGAATCAAACATAAAAAGTGACAGTTATCTCTTAGAATTCATCATTTTAATAGGCCATTAATTACTATTTACTCATTTTAGGTTCTCTGACCTTTGGACCATTCTATTAGAAATCTTCCAAACTTAAACAAAACTTAAAATATTCATGTATATCTGAATTATCATCTGAAAAGATCCCTAAAAAAATTAAACTCCTCATAGTAGCAATTTATTTTGTTGAACTCACCTTCAATAGAAATGGATTAAGTGTTATTTAGAGAATAAGTTAGAGTAAATGTTCGGAGATCTTTTATGGACCTTTACAAATTAAGTGGAATTTATTTTTTTCAATGTAGTTTTATACCACCTGATAAAGTTCTATTCAATATAGATCGATAATCCGGATAGTAGTAATTTTTTTGTTGTATTCATCCTCAAGACTCTGATTTTAACTGTTTTAAAATATGTTAATGTAAATAAAAATGATAAACATACTAAAGTAAATGAATGAAAGTTAAAGAGATGAGTAATAGATTCAGAGTAATTAGTTGTGGAAAGATGATGTATGAATCTGTGAGTAGCGCAAATGGATCAAATGACCTTTGTATCATTTAAGTCAGAATACTGCATATGATTTGAGGCTGTTTGTTGTCTAACTGAAGTGCAAAGAGAAGTGAAAGAAAGTAGTATGGTGGCCTGTGCCACATAAATATTTTCAAGAGAGCGAGTTTGTTAATTACTTCCATAACGTAATTTAATCGCGAATTTCTTCAGGATGATTTAATGTCATTTTAACATACTTTAATTGCGTTGAAGATGAGAAGTCGAATAGATGTTGCTTTCAATAAAAGTGTCAGAAGAGATGCACCGAGACATCCCTGAACACTAATTAATGTAAGTTAACTACACGTAAGACAAAATGGAAACATATAAGATCAGAGCAGATTTTAAATTTGTTCTCACAGATATTTCTATTGTTTCCTTAATTTTATCTACAAGTTATAAAGTAGTATTGTTCAACTAAAAAAAATATATTTTCAACAACTCCTGGAACGAAACTTTTCGAAGCCCTTTCCTTAGCTCTTGCATCTAAAGGTTTTCCTTTCTTAAGCTTTCCAAACTCCAGTGTAGCAAATGAAGTAAAAGACTTGAATGCAAAATGATTTCTCTTATTTTCTATTTGATTAGTAACTAGGTTGAGTTTACATATTCACACTGCAAATAAACATATGTACACCACATAAAAAGGTCACAATACAAATTTTATATCTTAAGTTGTGAAATACTTCCCAAGTTAGTCTAAACCAAATACTTCCATTTCTCCAATTTTAAATTCCGACTTTCCCGTAAACGTTTTATTACCAAAGCCAGTTGTATCAGTGTATGATTTTGGAAACCTTACATGACAATGATTATCACTGCACTCAATATCACCTTCGCCGAAACATGGATCATAATCTTCGTGATGGGAAACTGCAATTATGTCATCGTCATCAGTCATTTCTTCTTCCTCGTCGTTATTTATTTCAATTGTGATTCCTCTAATTGGATATTTAGTAGGAGGCAGTTTGTATGGGTTTGTTAATGTAAAGAGGAAGGAAGATTTACTTCGATCTGGATAGACATCACCATAAGTAGCCATAGACGTTGCCCATGAAATAGGAGTAAAACCACCAAACAGATAGCCATCATTGCTTCGTTCTTTAATGACAATTAAAGTTGGTCCACGATTATCACAGCAACCACGAAAGGCTTTAACTGAAAATGGATGCTTTGTAGTAGCTTTGTATAATAACTTCCTACGTTGATCGGCTTTACCATAGAATTTGTTTAAAATTTGTTGTTGTTCAAGTGAGAGAAGTGTAGAGCGCTGAAATAAGTTAAGAGAGATGTGCATGTCAGCCGTCGTGCGTTATAAATATCTTCTTGTTGTATGAATTCTAAGATTTTTTGAGGTTATTTCATAACCTGTCTCTAATTTTTGGAGATCTTTAGCAAACTTTCGATGTGAAAGTTTTGCAAGTTGCAGATACGTCAAGAAAGCACCAAGCGAGATTTTCAGTTTTTAACCCCTCTGTATTTTATACTTTGCCTTTTAGCACGTATTTAATTTTCAAATAGAAGATATAACAAAGACATGTATCAGAAAAATTTCAAAATCTTGATTCAAGGTCTTCAGAACTTTTAAAACTTTCAAATTATGAGTTCGTAGGCTTTTCAAGATTGTTCGTAACCTCAAAGAGACGTTCATAATTATATCGTGATACGTATACTAAAATATGAAGCAAAAAAGAAATCAGAACAGGCCAAAAATTCTCAAATCCAGGATTTTTTAGAGCTTGTTTTAAGTTTTTTAAGAATAACAATATCTCATATTTTGGAGCTTTAGTATTTTGTGCCTGAAAACTATTTTGCTCAGTTTTTCTTTATTGGTGCTTGTAGAAATTCAAAATCGGAAATTGTCATCTGCTTTTTTGTTCTTGAAATTCCAAAAATTCTGAGTTAGATTTACACACTTGTTTCACTCTACCGTATCGTGTCAGATAGGGCAGGATAGAGTAGGGTAAGATAAAGAGGTCACGTTGGTACGGTGAGAATATACGAGTCAGAGTTTTCTGATTCCCACAATCAAACCTAGATTCAAAATTTGTCAATTTTTTCGACGTGGACTAAATAGTAGTCCAACTGTTTTTGTTTATCGCAAGAGATATAGAATAGAAGAAGAAGAAGAATAACGAAATTGATATTGTTACTTATTTTCTAACTGAAAATTTCAGTTATGGGTAGGAAAAACGATAAAAAGCAGCTTAGTTTTAAGAAAAAAACTGATTTTGATGTCAGGGCTTCCGACCGGGATCCATAAAAGCCTCAGTTTTGAAACTACACACTTTTATTGTGTCTATAGGGTTGCTCCAATCTTTATGTAGCGAATGGAGCTAACTTACAGGTGGATTTTTATCCTCAAAGTAAATGATACCACTGCCACTCTCGTCACTTGGATGACTAAGAGGAAGAAGCAGCGAAGAAGTTGCAAAATTCGCCTGTTCTTTGGACGTTGTGCAGACAATTTTATCCCAGTTAATTGGTTCAAATTTAACTTGTATAGAAGATGCATCAGATAAATTCTTCATGTCTTGTTTTAACTGTTCGAATCTCTTATTCCATTGATCAAATTCAATAGTTTTCTGCCCCTTTTCCAGTTCGAATTTTAACGTTTCAAACTCATTTTTTAATGTTTGTTTGCTCTCTGAGAATTGTGTTACGGTATTTTCTCGAGCATCTTGTGCGACCCTTTTAATTTTATTAATTGTGTCAATTTCCCATTGATTAATCTGTTCAATAGCTACCAAAGGAGTAGCATTTTTCAAAACATGTTGCAGAAATGGGACATTTTGTTCACAGAATGAATCAAACTGTCGTGTCAGCTCTTTTCGATCAGGAGTTGCAGTTGATGAAGACATTTTTTTGTGCGTTTACTTACCACGTTCCGACACGAAGAAATAAATGAATTTTGCGTTCTCCTTCTCTATCAAGGCCATTCTATATATGTATGCCCCGCACATTTATACTTTCGTTAAGTTGTGCAATTCGTTGAGTTCGTCTCAAAGAACGAAAGAAAAAAATATATTTTCATCACTAAATTTCTTTGATAAAAGGAAATTATGAGAAATACCGACAAAAAACACGGAGAGTGTTAGTTTTATTCATAACTCTTACTCGTTATTTTTCACGAAAATAATCGTCCCACAACTGTTATATAAAAAGATTCTATTTCACTGATATACTTTATTCAGTTTTGTCGCAAAACCTAGAAAGAAAAAAATTCAGAAAGAGAAAAGTCTAGAAAAATGTATTGGCAGAGTTGAAGCAAAATCATATCTATCTTTTCTAATTTAGTCATTCTGTGCCGGTTGAAATTTATGAATTGTGATGCCATGTCAAAATTTCTATGAATACTACGCAAATCCACTTGTAGAAAAGCGAAAATGCGAGTAGGGTCACTTTAGTTACGCATGATAGGGTATACCAATGGATACGTATGAAATTGATATTAATACACTCACCACGATGGAATCTACTGGTAGATCACATTTTATTTTAATAAGAAACTAAGAAGAAAAATACTTTCTATTTTTATCTGAGCCATAAGGTCGCATATGATGTATCATCATTTCTGTCTCTGCTATTATTTAACTACTTAGTGCCAAGCATGATGCTTCTCATTAAAACAATAAAGACAATAAAATTTTTCATAATCACGACAGAAAGTGTTTATTTTCTTTGCACCCGCATGTCCAGCTTCTATTGATTGTTGTTATTGCCTGGCTTTCTCGTTGCAACTACCACGGTGTCGTCGAACATCATGAGCAGATCCTTCTTTTCCTTCAAGCTTGTGATCCGCGAGTCTCTGCTTCGTTTGACCTGCCAATTTTTGTCTCGGATCTTATATCAGCTTCTCGAATGGCGTGCCAACCAGTATAGATCGGATAAGACTCTCGCGAAACTGTAGAATGGTTACTTTGCATGCAGTATAGTTTTCATTATATATGAGATAACTATTTACCAGTACTGCGCCAAAAACCAATGCGAATGCCACCTTTCGATACCACTTTATTGTCCATCTAAAACATGTGTAATAGGTTGATAGTTGATCGGATAAATCGGTACCTTGTCTTCCTTCGTTATAATCTAGCACTACTTGTGGCTTCATGATGAGCTCATTTTTACTATTGGTATTTCCAGTATTCATCACAGTTGCTGAATGCGACGACCTTGTAGATATCATCAAGACATCCTTCTTGTCTTTTCATTTGATCAGTTTCGCGCCGTCTTTCTTCTGTAGTTCGTAAACTTCTCCGAGTCTAAGTTTTCTCTAAACAATTTCACTTTCCGATCCGACATGATTACTTCTCAGTGGTCCAATAAGATGCATGTCATGTTCTAACAAACATTTCACAAAAGAAATCCTGGTAAAAAAGTTGTCAGTAATGAAAGTTCGATAACATCCATCAAGACCATCCAATAAATGCATTACCGCTGTTTGAGAATGTCTAAAACTTTCCATGGAATCTTGTTAACCCATATAGATCACGAAATTGCAGGTGTCTCCATTAGTAACCGCTAGCTTGTACATGTTTACGCCATACTTGTGTACTTTACCGGGAATATATTGTTTGAACAAAAGGAATGCTATGTTGTTTATCGACAATGATTTTCGTCGACAAGAGATAATTACTTTGTTCATTTCTCTTTATTATGATTGTAAGACATTTAGACTATTCTTTTCATTATTTATAATTTGGTTCGGCTAAGATGTGAAGGAGTGAGACCGTCGTGAGTATATATATAGCAAGTAGCAAAATACATCTATTCATTTGTTCACTAGTATTTTACATTTTCATCACGAATTGTCACTCATTTTCACATTGAATTTATATATCATAATTTATTGATCATTTTTTACTTTTTTTATTAACTGCATAAAATGGCACCTCCTACTTTGCAATTCTCAAAAACATCCAAAGAAAAGCGTTTATTGATTTATGATAGATACATGTATACATTGAACAAACAACGACATAATGTGAAGTATTGGCGATGTGAAGATCGCTCATGCTCTGCTACTATTCACACCGATGCATATGACCATTTCAAGACTCGCAATGGTACTCATCACCACTTACCAACACTTTAACGTATCGAAATAGTTGAATTTAAACGCAAAGTGAAAAATCGCGTAGTCGAAGAATCTTCATCTATTGGACTTATTTATGATGAAGAATTAGCGGCGGCACAGCTTAGTCTTCCTGCATTAGCGATGGCGCCGTCAGCAAAAGAAGTTCGTAAGTAATTTCTTCTTCTCATCACTTTATTTACTTATATTTTTTTTGGTTATCTTCAGAGTCATTTCTTCAACGACTTCGTCAACAAACAATTCCACCATTGCCAAAGTCAAATGACTTTGATATACCAGATCGCTATAGTCAAATATTAGATAGCAAGGATTTTCTTCTCTTTGATGTTACTTTTCGTAACAAACGGCCACTTACATTTTCTACTGATTTACAATTATCAATTCTTTTTCAATCTTCACATATATTCCTTGGTGGTACTTTTGATGTATCTCCGCCACAGTTCGACCAGGTTTTCACTATTGATGGAATCCATCTCGAGCAAGGTGAGCTCCATATCTTCTTTCTTCTCTCACAAGCTTCTTTATTTAGTGGTACCATGCGTTATTGCTCTGTTACCTGGTCGATCAGAAGCTGTATACCAGCATCTGTTTGAACTACTTGATAAAGAAGCACAAGATCTTCGACTTCAATTTGAACCAGATATCATAACAACTGACTTCGAGAAAGGTCTCATAAAAGCTATTAATAATCATGTAAGTTTTTTTTATCTGATATTCATCATTTTATCCGAGAAAATTTATTTTGTTTTTTCTTTCATCTATGTAGTTTCCATTTGCTTGAAAAGTAGGGTGTTATTTTCACTACACATAATGTATCCATAAAAAAATTCAGTCACTTGGGCTCTCAAATGATTATAAACATGGTACACAAGTTCGTTGATGTGCCACAAAATTAATGGCTATTGTATTATTGCCACTTGCTAAAGTAGAAATTACTTTTGAAAAACTATTCAATGGTCATCCGAATCGTCTTGATCCATTATTCGAGTATTATGAATCTTTTTGGATGGAGTCAGTGCCACTTGAGTTATGGAACGTGTCAAACATTAAAGTTAGAACCAATAACAACATAGAGGGTATATTTTGCTTAATGATGTTCTATTCAGAATTTTTCCTGTCTTCTTTGTAGGTTGGCACAATCGTTTTGCTCATCGTATTGTAAAAGAACATCCTAACATTTGACATTTCCTACGAGTTCTTCAACGAGAAGAGATCTACGTTAGGCAAATGGTTGAACATGCCAAATTAGGTAAAAGAAAAAACTCGACAAAAAAACATCATTAATGCAAGAATGCTTAAAAAATCTATCCAACCAGTACAAAAACAAAGAAATTACACTCAATGACCTACTGGAAGGACTTTCACTTTTGGCCACAAAGAAAAAGTAAGAAAAAGATATCCAGATTTCTATCTGTGTACTTTCATGTGATTTGTTCATTTCATTAGTTCATTTCTTGTAATTTGTAATATGTTTGTTGTTAAATAAATATGGAATAATTTATCTTCTCTATGAAAGATAAGTTCCTTAATATGAGTAACTTTTCGATAATTTATTTTCGACAATCTCACATTCGACGAAAAATCATTCGACCAAGAACATGATTACACTATAAATAATCGACCTTGAGGATCCAAAAGTACTCTCATAGTATAGCGTACAGGGACTCAAGGATAGCACTAAGTAATAGACTTTGACGACCTAAGATTATCTCCATAGGAAAGCGTATGAGGTCCTATGGGTGCCTTTTTATAATAAACTCTGCCACTTTAATACACTTTAACATACCTTGATGTACTTTAAAACACAAAAGTACGGTATTTCCTTCTTGTATGGACCTTTGCGTAATTGATTGCTTCGAGAAATCACGTACCTTGATAAACATATAGTTTTTTTTTTTCTTTCCACTTTTTTTTTATTTCAAAGTAAACTACCTGCATCTTTTATATCACTATATATCATCTATCCAAACACAAATAAAACATTATGTAAATGAGATCTAAGGGCAATAATTATGACTTTCGACAATGTTGAAAATCTATTTAGTTTTGGCAACACGATTTCAGTTTTTTATAACAACAAAATGAGTCCACTGGCAACAGATTCACCAGAATTTCTATCTTTATCTTTACTAGATTCCATAAAACACTTTTCCTTTACTATAAAATATTAATAGATACTGTATAGTTTTTAAAGCTGTTTATGAAAATTCTCAAAATAATTGTAAATAGAAAATAAGAATCCATTGATTTTATTCAAAAACAAGACATTCATATTTGATACAATACAATCAGCATGATACATTATATTATTTGATATTAAACAGAAAAACACATTTTCACTAGATAGAAATGTAACAAAAAAATTATAATGTTGACCATATTTTGAGTTAATCTTGTCAAACAATAGAACACCTATTGAAAATACAAACAAAATAATTTTTTATAAAATATAAATTCTTACTATAATACACATATACATTTTCCTATTTCATATATAGTTATGTGTCCATTAATAATCAAAACGCCAATATCAATTTTAATCATACAATGTTGGGTGACATTTTCGCTTTAAAAAAAATATGAAGATAATATTTACACTTACAATGAGATTATTGTAAGAACAAGTAAAAGAGAAAAGTTGAGAAGTAACTTTTTTAAAATCATTCAATATGAACGAAATTTCTCCTAAAACAGCATGAAAATAGTGTTTATCTTTCAAATCCAATTCAAATATACTTGCTAATAGGTTATTATCACAAAGAAGTAAAACAAGAAAATTTTTTTTAGATCATTTAACTTTTGAATTTGTTTTTCTGAACAAAAACAATATAAAAATAATCTTTGTACTTAATATACAGTTCAAATATACTTACAATAAATTATTATTCAAGAAATAAAACAAGACCAAGTAGGAGACCAAACTTTTTTGATGATCTAATGTTAAATAAATTTTTTCTACAAAAATCAAAATAATTTTTCTATTCATAATACAAAATTAATTTTACTTGAAATAAGATTATCATTGAATAAAGTACAAAAACAACTGGACATCAATCATTTTAATCGTTTTACTACTGAACCTTTTTTTTTAGTTTCTGAAACAAAAATCAAAATAGCATGTTATTATTTTTAATAGAATTTAAACTTATTAATTAATTTATCGATTTCAGTGGGACTTATAGAATTGTAAAAGTCGATGTGATCCTTATTGTCCAACACTAAGCAAACATATTGAATGTTTTTTTTTCGATAAATACTGTCTTACGTGTAAATCCCATTTCGTTTTTCATCCAATCACGTACCTTTTGTGTTTCACAATGAACAATTGTTTTTCTATTAAAAAGGAAATTCATTATAATTTTTATCTGTTTGAGAAAATAGATTATGTTTCATACCCTTTCATTAATATTAAATCGTTTGAAAGTCTTTCATTCAATTCAATAAATTTAATATCTGCTAATGTTTCTAAACCAAAAAAAATATCGTAATACAATAAGGAGAAATAAAAATTAACATTCGATTACCATTCCAGTTGCACATATCATCATTTTTGCTTGCTTTTTCTTTATAGTAATCTAATTTATCATGTATAGATTGAGCATTAAGAATAAGGTCATTTAACATCTACAAATAAATAATATTTTATAGAATAACAAATAAAAACAATTACCTTCAATTTTTCTGTATTTGAGTATTTTTCACCTTTAAATATATTCTTAAAATGTTTTTTTGGCGATACCATAATGTCAATATTGAATGATTCAGATTTTACATATATTTCAGAAGATGGTTCATATTTAATGTTTAATGACGGCATCATATTTCAATATCAGCAAAGATTCAAATATTATCAATAAAGTAATTGTACGAATAGAAAAATTGATCGATAATCACGACAAAATTTTGTTCGATATAATTGTGTTTGTATGTTCGTTATATATATATATATGTATATATAAAGCATAATCACAATAAGTGAAAGAAAGAAAGAAAGGTCGCCGACGAATGAAAATAATTATTCAATAGACAAATTGGTGAAGATAAACTACATTGACACGCTACATTGAAAAGTGTATGTACCCATGTAATATAAACCGGCGGTTAACCGTGGTTTTACCGGTCCGGTTACCGGCTCCCGAAACCGCGGTTAACCGACAGTTTTGTCCGGTAAACCGCGGTATACCGCCGGTTTTTTTCGGTAAACCGAAGTTAACCAATAGTGGCATGTGCGACTAGCCCATGCCGTTTATTCTATTTTTTGAATGTTTGGACAGCAAAATTTAACAAACATTTTTAGATTTATAGGATTTTTATTCCATGCAAAACAAAACAACAAGAAAATGTAAAAATACAGAAAATAAACAAAAAATTGTGAGAAATAAATTCAGCAAAATAAATTTCAAAAAAATTATTATAAAAAATAATAAAGTCAATAAAAAAAAATAAAGAAAATAAATCTAAAAATAAAAAAATATTAAAAGAATGAATCTGAAAGGATATAGAATTAAAAAAATAATTTAATAAATTTTAAAAAAATTAATATAAAAAGTGATTATTAAAAACTTAAATATAAAGAAAAATAATGCTTACTTAAATTTTGTCGTTGTTAAGATGTATTCGTGTCTTTCAGCAAGTAGAAAATAAAACAAATAATACAGTACATGAGCACATGTACATGTATATATATATACATATATCTTTTTTTTCCGTTCTGTATAGCCGTTCTCTTTCTATTATATATAGTTCATCGGAATATTGTCGGTTTACCGCCGGTTTCTCCGGTTTTACCGGTTAACCGCTGGGTTTCTTCGGTAAACCGCGGTTAACCATCGGTTCGCCCGGTTTTATCGGTTTACCGCTGGTTTTTTCCAGTAAACCGCGGTTAACCGCCGGTTTTGCCGGTTCGACTGGTTTACCGCTAAAAGTGATCCGGTATTCATGACGTGGGTAGCTTATCCTTGTTATTTTGAACCGATCAGATTCTATTCCATGTTTAACCTTGGCCAATCCATCTTTTTATGTGAATTTGAGGTTGTCATTATGAACGTGTATAATGAGTAATTTAAATAAAAAAATAAAAACAACTTTTTTGAAAAACATAAACCTATACCTAAATCGAATTCAAAATAAAGTTAATTTTGATTTCAATTGACAATTTTGTATAAATTTAAAATAAAAAACCTAAATGTACATTATTCTAAAATTAGTGATTTAATTCTCTAAATAACTTATTAAATATTTTTTATTTAAAACTTGAAACAAATATTATTCAATCTGTAGTTTTACAAGAATTTAATTTAATTATAAGAGTGACGATGCTATATTTCAAGTTGTATAAATCCACTTATGTTTTTTGCATTTGATTTTTTTATTTCAAATAAAAAATATGTTTGCCCTTTCGAATGATATTAGAACCAGAAAGTTTACGATTGTGCACATTTCACATCAACAAACAGTGTGCATCTTCTAGAAGAATCAAAAATTTAATTGTTTTATTTAGAAAATAAATTTTAGAAAAATTAGAACAATCTTCGATATTCAGATTACTTTTTTTTCTATGGTAGTATAATGATTTAAAGAGCAAATAATATAAAAAATTATTTCAATTTTTGTTAAAAAATCGTTTTAAAAGTTCATTATCATCATAGAAGTGGAAAAACATCGTATTTCTTCTTATAGTTATAACAAGATTGGAGTTGACAATTAATAATCGGAATGAAAATTTTTTGACATGATTTAACATTGTTTAGATCACATTAGATTTGATTAATTCAGGATAGAACCAACCAAATCATCTCTATTCAGTTCAACGCAAGAAAATTTTAACTCAACTTATATATATATAGGGTGTCTTTAAAATCATTAACTAAAATTTTTTCATATATCTTGGCTATTTCATTTAACTTTATCAACAAATTCTTCTTAAGTTATAGGTGAATATACCGAGTTTTTATTTATTCGAACGATTCTTCATATCACTATACAAAGGTGTTACTTTGAACTAAGATACAAAAATTTCACTTTATAGTTCTAGAAAAATATTATGTACCGTTTTCTTCTTTAATTATTTAGACTTCCTACGGTAGTTTTCCGTAGATTTTTTTTCAAAGAAAAGATTTTAAATAATATCAATGTAGATATTCTTGTAGAACTCAACGAGTTCTATTTAACCATACTAAAACATCAAAGAAAAAAACCTTAATTGATTTTTGAATTACTTACATCTTACAAAGAAAGCAAAACTTCTGTATGGCGATCCGAAGTGATAGCTTTGCTCAATAATATGAAACCTCATTTAATTAGATAAATAAAAAATTTGTACATTCAACAATAATTTTAAAAAAAAATTGTGGATAATGTTAAATGAGATAGTAAAGATATCGACAAAGCTTTTTATGAATGATTTTGATGACATCTTGTAGATCTTGAAATTTGTTAGTCAATTTAAAAAAAAAATTCTCAATTCATTTCGTTCAATTTATGAGTTGAATTCATCGTTTTTTGAATTGAATTGTTCGACTGTGATCTTTATCATTTTTAGTAGCAAGATTATACGACTTCTGTGCACTACGTTATACTCTCTCGTTTTATCACATTATATCATTATACTAGATGCTTCTTTTGATTTTAATTCTTTTCCCTTGGAACTATATATATATATGAATTCTTTTCTTATTTCAGTATGATTGCCCACGTGCTGTTTCATCGTTTTTTTTTCTGTGTTGATATTGATGACAGAGGACGACAGAAAAAAAGATCACATATGACACTTGATTTCAGTACCGACAAGATGGCTCTTTCTAAGAAAAAATGAAATCAAATATACTTAGGGCTATCCAAAAGTAGTGTCGTCACTATCTTATTTCTCTCCAATACACAAATATAAAGATTTATCTAAAAATAATTGCAAATCTAGACTTTTGTCTTCACATTATGTTGATAGTAGTGGCGGAGCCAGGGGTGGGCCAGAGGGGGCTGAGCCCCCTCTAGTAATCTTTGAGCCCCCTCTAGGATGAAAACAATGTAGCATTGCAACGGAAGGGTATACCTATTGTCAGCATTAAAACTGGAGCTAGAGGGGACTCAGCTCCCTCTAGAATTTTTTTTTGGCTCCACCACTAGTTGATAGATGAGTTTGATATTTTTCCATTCGAAATAAATAAAAGATCAAGAAATAATACAAAAACAACTACAAAAGTTTTGGAAAAAACTTTCCTTTAATAATTTTTTTTCTATGTAATGAGGACAATTTAGAATCCCTGATTGAAACAAATCTTGCGTAAGTTGAAAATAACATCAGTCAACTTTTATTTAAGAAAAACAAATTAAATAATTTTTCAAGTACTCCACTCAAACTGGTAAAAGGAGTTTCAATTACTCCTTATCAAAAAAACTCAGTTATTATTAATATTCATCAAAAATAAATTATGAAGACGTTCAAACTGTATTGTTAGAAAATAACAATAAATGATAAATAAACTCTTCAATTTAAAAAAGAACTTATTTAACTTTATTTCGTAATCCTACATACTTCTTTATTGGCAGTTAACGAATTAAAGGGAAATCAACGTTGATAGCCATTAACAATATTGTATATTGTTAAATATTTAAAATAGTTTTATTTGTACTAAGAAAACGTTTTAATTTATAATTTGACATGTACTAAAAATTAATTTAGAAAGTAAAAAAAGATAATATCAATTTTACAATTCCTTCCATATATAGACGAACTGTCTGTTTTTTGACGAGCAAAATATATTGATAAAGGACTATACACATTAATAACTATATTTTGTTTAATTTGACCTGTTGAAATCATTGATATTTAATTCATAAAATATTTTAATAATAACTTTCTATGAAAGACGATCTTTTCTTCTGATTTTATCTTAAGAGAGGGTCCACGAGCCAACCTCCAACATGAGTATTTGACGAATTTTGAAAGTACGATATTCTGTCATCAAATGAAAGAGCATGTTGAAAAACCTACAAATCCAAAATTTCAGTTCAATCTGAAACAGCTTTGAAGAGTTATAAAGATAACAATGATGATAAGTCAAGATGGCTTACGAGGGAAGGCCACCAAGTGTTCCCTCGCTTTTGAGCTGAGACTATGTGTATCACGTAGTCTATAATGAGTTATGAATACCCTGAAAAGAGTTCGGGCTAATAGCTTATTGCTGCTGAGATAATGCATTTATACGGTATTTTTTATTAAAAGGCTGTAGTCCCCCTCAGGGACACCAGGAAAACTAAGTTTCGAATTTCGAGCTGACACTTTCTACAGAGACAGGTCTTAATAAGAATAGTCTATTGTGAAGGTTTCAGATTTTTTGATTGCTCTCTATCTGAAATAAGAAGATCGAAATTTGCCGGTGTATATGAGCGATTTACAGTTATACTTTTGGTATAGTTGTATCTAGAATAGGAACAACGAAAAGATCTAGAACTTTCACAATAGACCATTCTTATTAAGGCCTGTCTCTGTAGAAAGTTTCAGCTCGAAATTCCAAACTTAGTTTTCCCGGTGTCCCTGAGGGGGACTACAGCCTTTTAATAAAAAATACCGTATAAATGCATTATCTCAGCAGCAATAAGCTATTAGCCCGAACTCTTTTCAGGGTATTCATAACTCATTATATACTACGTGATACACATAGTCTCAGCTCAAAAGCGAGGGAACACTTGGTGGCCTTCCCTCGTAAGCCATCTTGACTTATCATCATTGTTATCTTTATAACTCTTCAAAACTGTTTCAGATTGAGCTGAAATTTTGGATTTGTAGGTTTTTCAACATGCTCTTTCATTTGATGCCAGAATATCGTACTTTCAAAATTCGTCAAATACTCATGTTGGAGGTCGACTCGTGGACCCTCTCTTAAATAGAAGATATTTAGGATATTCTTTTTCCCTACACAATTTTCGCATTATAATATCATACTCTATGATTACTTGTTCTCGATAAAGTCCATCAATTATAATAATAACGTTCCATAGGCTTATCACTCATTAGAGCCGGCTGCGCATATTATTACTAGTTTCCACATGCAACCAAATTCTATCGTCTTTTTTTTTCACAAGCAGCGGTATTTGCATCCTCTTCCGTCTAACACACTGACTAAAGATATAGTCAGCACGAATGACTCATGTAAAATGAATCACTTGAAACAAATTAGTCGTTAGTCACTTGTCCATGAGGTTTGAATACAGTACCTAATGGATGCGTGCCAAGTAACGTAAGCATTCAACCATGACAGCTTATACATGTTATATTGCTGGAAATCATTTTGATGATGAATGTATATCATTAATCTGTGATGCATTAGCAACAAATACGAAAATGAAAGCACTTTGCTTAAAATGAAATCCAATTTTATCGACGGTTGTAGTGGACAATGTCATTGGAGATGAAGATGCAATAGAAATCAGTTGATTAATAAGATTCAATCAACATCTTCGTTTGGTTAATTTGACATTTAATGGTGTCACACAACGAAGTTTAATGCAATTAAGAGATGCATTGAAAGAAAGTCACACTTCAGCGGCATTGAAAGTTTTACAATTTGGACAAGTTTATAATGAAATAACAAAAGAAGAAATAAAGTTGAATGAGGTAAACAAATACTTAGTCAGATAGTTGTTGATCCTGCATCATTATCCAAATCGTAATGTTTAGAACACATTAAAAATATTTCATATCAGAATTGTACTTCCATGTTAATTCATATTTGATTAATAAGTTTCATTAAAATACGACAATTTAATTGAAATCAGCCATGAATACCACACTCTCTTTTTCCACACATATTGAGGCAAATCTAAATTTATTAATCATAGGAGGATCAGATGAAAACAGAAAGATGATGAAGAAAATATGTGATATATTAACACAATGTCATCAGAATAAACATGTTGACTCATCATTAAGAAACAAGATCAGTAATAAAATGAGCTAAAAATATATTTAATGAAAGAATGACGTTTTACAAAAATTATAGGTGATTGCTTTCGGCGATGTACGCTAAAGAATAGAAAAGAAAGACAAAACTGTATCGTACATTATCATAAGAAAAAAAACCGTGTGCAAAAGACATTTTTCTATCCATATCTTCTTACCATGTGTATGAATTAGCACGGCTCATTGAGTCATGTAAACATGAGCATAAATACGTAAGATAACTTGATTTTTCTACACATAAAAGCAACTTCGATATATTCTGACATTCTATGTGAGGTTTGGTGTTATCACGCTTATAGGATCGCTTTTTTAACAATGAGTATTACATTCAAGTTTTTTTTTGTGCATCTGTTGTTTTGTTCTAGATTAAAACAATCATATTTTGTCCGAATGAATGAAAACATTGAACTGCAATCTCGATGTGCCAATGTTCGTCTATTAACGCAAGATTTGTGTGCTCCAAAAGAACTTGGTCCTATTATCAGCTATGCACACGAACCACTTCTCCCGCTCGTTGAAGCATGCCAGCCACTGGACGGAATTGTTTATAATATAATCATCTATGCTATGACTGCTCTGAAAAACACTCCTAAGGAGCCACCCGATGGTTTAACATGCAATGAATAAGCTGCGATTCGCCTTTACACAATGGAGTGGATTAACTCACATGAGAGTTTATATGCTATTCTCAACGATACTCTCAGTAGAGCAGATCGTGAACAATTACGACCATGATTCAAATATTTGAAACTTTTTCTTACCGCTCTGGTAAAAATACCACGTGCATCTTCAAAAACAATCTGGCGTGGTGTGTGAAAAAATATTCATAAACAATTTATAGATGGAGCACCAGTGATATGGTGGGCCTTCTCATCGTGCGCCAGGTCGCGTAGAGTGTTGGAAAAGGATATCTATTTGGGTACTACGGGTGAAAGGACTCTTCTCTCGATTGAAGCCTTCAACAGTAGAAATATTAGTGATCACTCACATTTTCAACACGAAGAGGAAATTTTGCTATTGCCAGGAACATGCATAGAAATGTAATCATACTCAAATCTGGGATCAAGTCTTTATATCATTCATTTGAAACAGATAGAATCGAATGAAAGGCTTCTTGAACCACCGTACCAAGGTATGCTAAAGGTTTCATATAATTAATTCTGTATTGAGTGTATGTATATATACAGATGGGTGTCTTTATCCACGGTATGAAAAACCTTCGCATCTTCAACGCCGATGGAAATTTCTAAGAGGTTTTTTTACCAAATCTTCTTCCAGCCCCCATTGGTATCACAAGAAAAGATTTTCCATTCTAATCTGCTTATTGGTGTTTATATGCATCGTAGCAATCATTCTAGGAGCTGTTTTGGGATCAAAGTCTACCAGCAGTAATACAGGTAAGCGTTTTGAATTAAAAAACATTTCTATCTGACTACAGAGATATTTTGTTCATTCATTGTGATAGGATCGAGCACACCTTCAGAGACTAGATGGGTACAGAATGGTATCACTGTGGCGGGAGGAAAAGGTTTAGGTAACGCATTAGATCAACTTAACTGGCCTCGTGGTCTTTATGTGGTTGATAACGAAACGATTTATATTGCTGACTGTTTCAATCATCGAGTTGTACTATGGAAACGAGGTGCAAGCAATGGTCAAGTGGTAGCTGGTGGAAATGGACCAGGAAATAGGACGGATCAGCTCAAAGCTCCCACAGATCTCATTGTTGATAAAGAGATAGACAGTTTGATTGTCTGTGAAGAAGGAAATTCCAGGGTTATGAAATGGTCTCTTCGCAATACTACAAATGGAGAAGTAATAATTTCGAATAGTCGTTGTCAGGGAGTGACAATGGATGATCAGAAATTAATATATATCACGGAGCCTGACCGAAAACAAGTGAAACGGTATAGAATAGGAGAAAGCGAACGAATAATCGTGGCAGGTGGAAATGGACTAGGTTCTAGTCTCAAGCAATTTAATAATTCTCTTTTCAATTTTGTTGATCAAAATTATTCTGTATGTGTGTCAGACGATTTAAATCATCGTGTGATGAAATGGATGAAAGATGGAAAGGAAGGGACTGTAGTAGCAGGCGGTCGAGGACAAGGAAATAGTCTGATACAATTGAGTAATCCGAATGGAGTAGTTGTTGATCGAAGGGGAACAGTTTTTGTAGCAGAATGGGGAAATGCGAGGGTGACGCGCTGGTATAATGGAATGACACAAGGAAGTGTGATTGTTGGTGGTAATGGTGAAGGAGAACAAGCCAATCAGTTGAATCGACCGATCGATTTATCATTCGATCAAGACGGAAATCTTTATGTCGTTGATCACGCTAATCACCGAGTTCAACTATTTTTTTTATTAGAATAAAGATATCATGTTCAAAGTATATTTTATTCTTGAAAACAGTTTTAGCATAAAAGCAAAAAAATAAGAAGATGTTTATAGAATACGTAGTTTTTTATCGAGTTTTGCTCCAGCTGGTTTACTAGGCACAACTTTTCTCACTGATGTTCCTCCAGCAGTTGTAATATATTTTCGAGCATTTATTTTTTTATCTTCAATATTTGGTACTGGTTTTCCTGTAGTAACAGGTAGTTCAGCGGGATGCAATGCTTTTTCTCGTAATTCCAATTCGCAGAGAATAATATAAGTATGTCGAAGTAAAAATGTTTCTCTCATTTCTACGGATTGCAAATGTTCTTCAGTAATATTTCCACTCCAAATATCGATTCGTTCAAGATAATATCGTAATGGTGTATCTAAATGAATTGTATTAGTACTTAATACGCACATTAACAATCGTTTCAATATTCCAATCCATACAATTGGTGATTCAAAAACGGTTGGTATACCAGCTTTACCATAAGTTTCTACAACAAAGTGATCAAAAGTAGCATTTCGTAATTCGGCTTTGACATAAGTACGTAAAACATTATCAAAGACAATTTGTTCGATTAATTCATAAAAGACAATAATGTGAGTAAGTAATATGGTGGAAAAAGGTAGTTGTCGAAAAATTTTTTCATGCAAACAAGCTTGTCGTCCAATATATTGTTCTACAAATGTTTGAAGAGTACCATTGACTTCATTCTCTTCTACATTACACAAATAAGTAAAAATATAATCTAATGAACCTATACATGAAATAATTTCGTCATGATTCATCACCATCAAAAGTTTTTTCCATTTTTCTTGTTCATTTACGGGTAATGGATGTTGATGAACACGTCGTCAAATTTGAGTTATCAATGAAATATTTTCTGCATAAAATTCAAATTGATAATTGAATACTTGTAATTTTTCATAATTGAGAATATGAAGACGACTACCCAGATTGCGTAATGTAATTTCAATTTCTTCAAAATCATAAATCAAATTTCGTCGTTTTCCATACTCGAAATTAATGACAAATCCATCTTTATCTAATTTAGTATTCAATTCTTGAGCATCAAATCGGAAGACATGTTCAGCTTTGATTGCTTGTACGAGTATATGTGGAAAATCGATTGTTTCATTTTGCATATTACTCAACGTATGTAAATAGGCAACAACAAGAATACTACTTGCATCTTTCAAAGTATTAATCAAGAGTAATGCTAAACTAGTATCACGAGCAAAGTTAGCTGCCGTCGTTGGTCGATCAACTGCAGGTCTTTGACAGCCTATTTGTACTTCTTTCAGATCAAGTTTATACCAAGCATGAAGAAATTGATCGAAAAGAATACGAATTGTTTTTCGATCTGTACGTACTTCGTTTAGACAATCTTCATTTGTCTTCATAACAGCATCATTACGTTTAATTCGATAATTATATTCATGTAATAGGTAGTTAGTAAATTCAATAATAGGATAGAGATGTTGAATATTCGCATAATTATCTAATCGTTTCAATAAAAATGTCGTTACAGGATAGAGTTTATCGGAGAATGGTAATGTATCCATTTTAACACGAAATTCATTCAATGGATTAGTAGTAATCATTTTACTTGAATTAAAAAATGAGAGAAATGCATGAAGTTGTTCATATTCACGTAATTCATCAATATAATCTATTGGACGTGCTTGTGCATCGCGTTTACGAATAAATTCTGCATATACAACACGATATTGATTGATTTAATCGGTAAATGACATAATATGTGGAAAGATAATCGTCTGTTCCATCTCTACTACTGTCCATTTCAACATATAGTGTGTTCCACTGTTTTTCGAATAATTCAAGAATGCAATTAGCTAGAGAGCTGCGGTTTTCACCAATCGACAGAATACGTTAGGGGACACAAGTCCATAAAAAAAAAACCAAGGACTGATCTTACTTTGAAGATGTGGCATTTTCTGAATCCTACTAAAAGCTGACTGTATATGGCATATTCAGGAACTGTAGGATATAACCATTTCACTGAATCTTTGAGAAGCTTTGAAAATATGTTCTATACAATATCTTTCAAACTGACTGGGTATGTATATAGTTACGTAACGCTTATTTATTGATATTGATCTATCATATTGAATCGCAGAGACGGATACTGCCTCACAAATTTGTATTGAATAAGTCGTATTTTCTTTTCTTGACATTTCTCTAATTTGCACGTGAAGATAATCGTGCTATAATTTTTGCCTGGTTCAACCTATACGAAAAAGAGAAGAAGACTCAATAACTGTCTCTAACAAGTATTTATTGTAAGACACGGGTATTTCTTTTTAACTGCAATTTTCGTGATCAAAATTTCAATTAGTTAACGATGCCAGCAGGAAGAGAATTTTCCGAAGATTTGAAACAAATGATATTTTGCGTTATTTTGTTCGTGCGAAATGAAAAAAATGGCCCAACAATTCCATTATATAATGGCAATGAACGACTCAATGCAATGTTAGTAATATCAAAACAATCCATATTGAATTTCAAGAAAGAGATGAAAGAATTGCAGCATCGAAATAATGATGAAGAAGAACTTGAAGAAAGTCCAACAAAAACAGCAACATCATTATCTATTAAACAACCACATCGAAAACAGACTTGGTCATCCTCACGATTAAGAGTAAATATCAACGTTTCAGTGCCACTTTCTCTGAAGAAAAAAGGGCATAGTGGAAGGAAGGGTATTCAATTGAGCGAATATCCAACAACGACTAAATTATTGTCATATTAGAAATCGAATTGTTCTGATTTTCCGGTCATTTCAGAAACAACACTATGGCGACATATGAAAAGGGTAGGTGTAGCGTGAATTAATGAAAATTAAGGATATAAACTATTTCGTCTGATTTTAGCTTGGGTTTGTGTATAAAAAGACAGCCAATGTCAAATTACCCTTAGATGATATCAGTTTCGTAGCTGCACGAGCAAAATACTTTCGGATATTGGATGTACTTCGTGCAGATAATGCGAGAGTATTTTATCAAGATGAAATATGCCGCAATGTTGGTGATGAAAAGAGAAGTATTTGAATAGCCGAAGACGGCAGTGACCGGTCAAAGTAGTCAGATACGAAAGGTACAAGTAGAGAGATGATCATACGATTCGCATATCACACTATTCAATCAATCTTTTTCAGGTAAAAGAATAGCGATCAATGGAATTATTAACGAAAAGGGATTTTATCTTGGTTCAATGAAAATATTCACATGTGACGCTGAGCATACCATGTATGGAAAACATTTTATTAATTGGATAAGGGAAACTTGTTTCAAACTGAGTAAACAATATGGTATTTGATGAACTATTCAAAATTTCAATTAATAATGTTCTAGCTCACTGTTTCTTAGGTAAAAGTCCACGTATATGTCTTATCATTGACAATGTCACTTGACACAATCAACAAACTGATGAATCGAAATTGCCAACACACGCATTCAGAAAAAAGGCAATTGAAGACTTGTTGGATCAACGTGACATTGCGTATGATTCGTCGCTAATGAAAGCCGAATTACTTGAGATAGTTGTTAAAGTCGTCCCTCCACGACAATATCAGGTGAATAATATTAAAACACTGTAAGCAAGTACGATATGCTATTTGTTGTTTGAAGGTGGACAAAGTTGCTAAACAATTTGACGTTAAAGTCTTACGATTACCCGTTAGATACTCTGTATTGAATCCGATAGAATTAGCTTGGGCTGAGCGAAAGAATTATATACGTGATAATAATACAAAATTTCGATTTGTTGATATTTATAATGTAGCAATGAAATATTTGGCAGCCGTCGACGAATCGTTAGCAACCCGCTACTTTGAAAAAATTAGAAGATATGAAAATACATTCAAGACGGCAGATAAATATGTTCAAGAAGTGATTGGAACAACACTTGAAGAGAGGTATGATCAAGAAACATCCGATGACAATAGTAGTGATGATGTATCGCTTGATGATTCAGAAGACTTAGATAACAATGAAAATTCGGATGCATAAATATTCTGCTCATATATTTCGCTTCTACTTTGTTTTTGAATAATAGAGAGAATATGAAACATCGTAAATCAGTAGTCATCGCTTAGGTTGAAAAAACTGTGACACTTTCAAAGTAAGATCTGTCCTTGATTTTTTTATGGATTTGTGTCCCCTAGCGTGCTCTATCGATTGATGAAAACCGCAGCTCTCTAGCTAATTTTATACATCAGGAAGACTATTATATTGTTCCCATTCCTTCATCTATAGTACCCAGTATAATTTTAAAACTAATAAATAGTGCTTACAATATTATCGAGAAAAGCAATTAACAATAAAGAACGTCTGCTAAGCCTCAATAATAAAAATAATACATCAGGTGAAGTATTATTTTTAAGACTATATAGGCATCGATTTACCTCATTTGCACATTCATAATAGACGAATTTAAGAACCACCATGGGTTCCGTTACAATATTGATACTGAGTGTTTTGAGCATCTATACATCTGCTGAATATTCAGCAGGTAAATCTTGGTGTTGAATATGTTGATACTCATCTTCATATCATGTGTTGAATTTTAGAAGTTGTCTGTCGAAAGCCATTCATTTCGGAGAAAACCTTTCCTACTGGCAATCAACCCACTGCTGCAGCACTGAGTGACTTTAATCATGATACTATTCTTGATGTAGTTGTAGTCAATTTTGCTACTTACGATGTCAGTGTACTTCTTGGTAATGGAAATGAGACATTTCAAGAACAAAAGAGATTTCCCGCCGGTTTTGGTGCTTGCTTTGTAGCTGTAAGTGATTTTAACCTTGATACTAATATGGATTTAGTAGTAGCTAATCAACTTGAACCTACTGTAAGTGTACTGCTTGGCACTGGAGATGGAACCTTCCAACAACAAACGAAATTTAAGACTAGTGTAGCGCCATATTCTGTAGCTGTTGCTGATTTTAATCATGATGACAAACCAGATCTAGCAGTAGCTAATGGTGATGACAATAATGTTGGTATTTTGCTTGGTAAAGGAGATGGAACGTTTGAGGATCAAGTAATTTATCCACTTGGTGCTTTCCCAACCTTTATATTAGTAAGTGATTTCAACAATGATAAGAAATTAGATCTGGCAACCGTAAACTTTTGGGAAAACTGCATCAGCGTGTTGATGGGTAACGGAAATGGAACATTTCAGACTTCAACTAAATATAATGCTGCCTCTGGTGCATCCTATATGGCTATTGGTGACTTCAATAATGACAGTAAACTCGATATCGCAGTAACCAATCTTTTCGATAGAAGTATTGGTATGTTTTTTGGCTATGGAAATGGAACATTTCACAATCAAACAAGATTTTCACTTGAATTTCGACCATATGCAATCGTTGCAGCAGATTTTAATAATGATAGTAAATTGGATCTTGCAGTATCCGATGGTCAAACATCAATTATTAATGTGCTATTTGGTAATGGAAATGGAACATTTCAAGAGCACGGAAAGTATTTGGGTGGTAATATATTTATCATCGCAAGTGATATGACTAAAGATGGAAAATTAGATTTAGTAGTATCTGGTATTGATAGTAACAGCTTCAATCTGTTGCTAGGTGATGGAGATGGGACGTTTCAGAATCAAACATCGAATGCAGTCGGTTCCCAACCCAAATCAATTGGAATAGGTGATTTTAATAATGATAAAAAATTAGATTTGGTCGTGGTCAACTTAGCTGACAATAGCATTAGTGTATTACTGAACGAAGGACATCGAACTTTCCATAATCAAACAAAGTATAAAGTTGGACTCGTTCCATATTCTGTTGCTGTAGGTGATGTCAACAGTGACACCATATTAGATCTTGCTGTGGCTAATAACAAAGATAGCACGATCAGTGTGTTGCTCGGCCATAAAAACGGAACATTTCAAAATCAAACAAAATATAGAGTCAGTCATGCTCCAACTTTCATAGTCGCCGGTGACTTTAATAATGATATGGAACTCGATCTAGTGACAACCAATAATCTGAACAATTCTATCAGCGTACTACTAAACAATGGAAAAGGAAGATTTCACAATCAAACACTGTATAAAGTTGGCCGACAACCAACTTCTGCAGCCATTGGTGACTTTAATAATGATGATAAACTCGACCTGATAGTGACTAACAGTCTAGACAATAGCCTTAGTATTTTACTTGGTAACGGAGATGGAACGTTTGAGCAACAAAAAACACGTATAACAGGTCAATTACCAACTGCTATCACTGTGGGTGATTTTAACAACGATAAAAACTGGATGTAGCAGTCACTAATAAGAACCAAGAGATTATTGTACTACTTGGCGATGGAAATGGCACGTTTCACCGTCCAATAACGTATACTGTTGGTGTTAATCCAAGTTTTATAAGCGCAGGTGATTTCAACGGCGATGCTAAACTAGACCTTGCAGTCGCTAATACAAATGAAACGACCGTTAGTGTATTACTTGGTGATGGGAATGGAACATTTCAGTCTCAGATCAAGTATAGCTCTGGTAATAATCCTACTTGTTTGATCAAGGGTGATTTCAACAATGATGACAAACTAGATATGGCTGTGACTCACCTACAGGACAACACCGTCACTATTCTTTGGAACTCATGTCCATGACCTTGACTAAACTTTTACTATACTATTCTGATAATCATGATTTTATCAAAAAAAAAATAAATAAAAGAGCAGAGTGTTGCTTCGAATAACATTCGTCACATATTAGTAAAATTTTAAACTTACGAGAATAATGATGTTTTTGTTAAAAATATTCTTCGTTTGCGTATATAGAACAACGCCTTTAATGGAAGAAAAAGGTATACAATAACGACAAGTCTTATTTTACTACACTTTGTATCTATATCATTTATGCTAAAAACAAATTCATAATGATGATAATATTTCGGCTAACAATATTCACTGTTACTATTGCTTGTTTATTCTTAAAAAGTTTTGCGGAAAATCTATGTTCACTTGAATATCAACCAAAAGGTATTATCGATTTAACTTCTTTAGGTATTATGGATGGAACACCTGCATTTGTGGATAAAACATTATCTAATCCTCTCTGGAGTATGTTTGCTTATTGATCTCTCATATTGATTATTCCTTAATTTCTAATTATGGCATATACTTACAATCCATGTAAACCATACTCTTAGGGAGCTGAGTATATAAATGTATCTGCATGTCAAAGTTAGTTAATAACCTTTTTCGATCCCTTATTTCATGTCGGAAATATATTTAGTTAACACAGTTGCCGGCTATAAATCTGTACTTGGTACTCAATAAAGTGTAAAATCGAATTCAGGGAATGAATTAAACAATGATTTTCCTTTAATACTCTATTCATTTAAAAATAAAAAAGTTAAAGTTATACTAGTGTGTTCAAATAGTACCACTTCAAATTTCGGATATGGAGGTGAATATGCTGATAATTCATACATGTTTGTATTAGAACAATCTTTCTATACTATTTGATAACTGTTCAACTAATATCATAATAATAAAATTTTGATAAGATCTGTTTCTTTCTTATGTGCCCTGGTACCATGAAAGAGGAGACGAAGACACATCGAATCACAGATTACTGATTTTTTTGATCTGCTTTTTATAAGGTTTCCAGTTGTCCTTTAAAAGAACAAACCTATCTCATGAGTTGTTTACAATGCATATTCAATTATCCGTTCCACAATCAAACCGCTAATCGAGTATCTACAAAATGCAAAAGACTCAGATGTTTAAATTTAACTATTTAGAGATAATACGTATTCTAACTACGATTTTCTTGCTTTTTCTTTTTTTCATAAAAAAAAATTTTTTTTCAAAGATTAGAAAATTGAATAAAAAAAAACTTGAGCAACCGTAATAGAAAAATCAGTAATATATAGTTCGATGCGTCTTCATCTCCTCTTTCAAATAATCTAAATTGCACTTCTTCATCTTGTTGTTATAGAACATTCTTCAAAAAGTATTTACAAGCATTCATGATAGTAGCACGTATGCAAAAGAAACACATCTTATCGAAATTTTTTTATTATGATATTAGTTGAATAGAGTATAAAACCTTATTTTCATGATCGTGTCGAAAATATTATAACCATTTTGATTTTTATGAACCTTGAGATATTTATGTTGATGAAAAAGATTGACAAAATTATTAATCTGAACAAAAAACTGTCTATTTTCTCTTCATTCTCACCTTCACAGCGTTATTTTGTGAAAGCAAATGTTTACATACAGAAATTAGAGTATGGCGTGTTTTATCAAAGAAACAGCCAATTGTCAACTCAGACGAGGAAAAAATAAGGAAGGACGTCCAACATGACTAGTCTCAAATGTCTGCATCATCATCTGGTCTAATCTGAAATGACTAGCAGATGGTTGAGACTAGTCGTCTTCGCAAGCAATGTCTTAAAAATAATCGTTGACTAGTCCGTTTTGCTACCACATACTATCGAGACGCGTCAGTATGACAACAAAAGCCAAAATAAATGAAACGATAGGTGGATTCGAACTTATAAGTCGACAACACTGGATACCTGACTAGTCTATGATGTTTTCAATAATGATGAGGCCTAAGATAAAAAGTATCTCATACTAGTCATGACTAGTTGCTGTTTTGAAAGTAGTGCCAATTCTGGTCTGGACTAGGCTTAACTCTTTCAATATCACCTTTTATTCGAACTAAGTCGTCTGGATGATTTGCATAGAATAATTCGTATACTCTCATCTTCACCCACAAGTCATATTAGTGTTTTCATATTATTACATTATTCTATTTTACTTATGAATCTCATAATCTCCATTGAAAAATGAATTTAATTGAGAAAATTCTTGTTTATTTTAAAATTTAAATTTAAATATTTTAAATTATGATAAACGTAAACCATGGTAGGAATAAAAGTTTTCTTTAATCTATATTATTTTTATTTTTTTTTGTTAAATGGTAGTTATTTTCCCAAAAGAAAATGATTTTTTCCAGATCTCGATGATCAAAAAAATTTTCTTTTGGAGAAAATTACAAAAATTCTGAATTAATTTTGTTTAGGCTTATTTAAATAATTTTCGATTCTATGATAAGTGTCTTTGGTATATGAAAATAGCAATAATGTTAGGTCGAACTGTGTTAATTAGCATCTTAGAATGTGTATTCACATATAAGAATTGATCACTGAATTATATGGTTCAATTGGATAAACGAAGGATAAATAACATGAGGTATGATTGCTCGAATCTAACTGTCTTCATATATTTCTATTATTTAGACTAATCTGGACGTGGACTAAAAGCCAAATGATTTTGGACTAGTTCTGATAGAGTCGCTTTTGAGAAAAAGACTCATCCGGACCCATAGTCATGGCCAAAAAAATGACTGATCTTTTTATCCGTCCTTTGTTTGCTTGGGAATCTGCTGTAAATTACACTAGGAATATAAAGAAAAACCAATTCATTCATTCGTACAACTACACTGATATTGAGTTCAACGCTAATCGAGTTATCGTAGAGTTTATCTATCGAATCTTTGATCATTTAGCTATTTGTTCGTTTATTATTTCACTTCGTTGGATTTGTAAATGACTGTATTCGATGAGTTATATTTGGGGATAATATGATGTGTAAATTTGTTTCTATTGCTGTCAAAATAAAAGAAAACGAACGACGACAAAGTGTCAATGAATTGGATGAGGATATTTACCAAAAGAAATTTAAAAAAAATACCATTCGAATAGATGAACTATAAATGTTACTCAACCTATTTTCTTAGATACTTGCTATTCATTATCCAATAATCTTCAAGGTTTTTGTCCATTGATCAAATTAACGAAATTAATTACTCATTGTGAAAATCTTTGTTTTGGAAAACGATAATAACATATCCAATGGATTTGATACTCCTCGAACAGAGTAAAACTTTTCGTCTTGTAGTGAAGAAAATTCTATTTGCAATCTTACGATTGATAAATGATGTAATTCTCTCGTCGAATTGAACAACTGACTATTGATATTCATCTAAAAGATTTTTGAATTAATTATTCGATTATTATTAACAAAAATTATATCTATTCTTGTTTCTTAAATTTTCTTATGTTTCGAAAATGTTCTTAATGAAACGTTAGTCGATCGATTATTCCGTTGAATTAATTCATTCGAAAGTATATTTATGGTGATGAATGCAAATTAATATTTAAGTATACACGAGTCATGAATGAAAAACATGTGGATAATGTTTTTTTTGAAAAACTTTTTTAGATTTTTCTATCAGTAGACAAGAGAACTTAAATAGGATAATTAAATATTCAAATATGAGATAGAATTTATTCGAACAAATCAAACAGTCATTATATTATAATGAATGATCTAGATTTCAAAACGATAAAACAGTTCTTTTCGTTTTTTTTTAGAGAAATTATTTACATTTTTTGTTTGATATCTTCAATATATCCATACACCTGCTGAACATCAGGATGATTTAGAGATAATTTTCGTTGTCTAATATCCAATGCCTGTTGAAAATTTGAAAGTGCTTTACGATAATTTTTTTCATTTTTATATATCAATCCAATGTTATTGTAGATAATAGCTAAATCAGGATGATTAACAGGAAGAGTTTTCTCATTGATTTCAAGTGAGTTTTTCATAGAACGCGAGTGCTTTCGAGTATTCTCCCACTGTATTATACAACGATCCCATGTTACTGTAAGAAAGAGCAAAATCAGGATTATCAGAAGGAAGAGTTTTCTCTTTGGTTTCAAGTGCTTTTTTTATGAAACAAAAGTGCTTTAGAATATTCTCTCATACTTTCATATACTCCACCGATATGGCTATAAGAGATGGCCAAATAGGAATGATTAGAAGGAAGAGTTTCTTGTAGAATTTCAAGTACTTTTTCATGGGATGACAGTGCTTTCGAATATTCTCCTATGTTCGAATACATCCCACCAATGTTGTTATAAGTAGTGGCTAAATTAGGATCATCAGGAGAAGAATTTTTCTCTTTAATTTCAAGTGATTTTTCATAAAAGTCAATCGCCTTCTGATAATCGCCTTGATCACATTTGACAAGTCCTAATTGATTATAAAAGTAATCTTCTTCTTTTTTGTTAGATGCCTGCTTTAAGAGTATGCTAAATAATTCTTCGGCCTTATCATATTGATCGATGGCAAGCAATAGAGTACCCATTCGGTGCCATCCTGTGTTACCAATAATTTGTTCTCGTATTCGATTAGTAAGTGTATGCAATTGTGGATCATCATCAGGCGTCAATGTAAGCTCCACTTGGTGAAGTGGTTTATTTTGATTAAGTTGAGTAATTTCACCGATACGAAACACCGTATGCATGGAGAATAGAATTTCTTTTTCCGTTTTGTAGAAACTTATTTCATCGATGGCGACGAAAGGAGCAGATGAAATGGCAGGATCAATTGACATTACAAAAAGAACACCAACCATACCAGTTTTTTTTCGAAGGAGGTGTGGCGAATTTATTCAGGGAAACTTCTCGGTCTTTACTGGTAGATAGAAAGCAATTGAAAGACATTAGTCCACCTGTTGTCTTACGAAGTTTCTCGAAGTCTTCATTTTGAAGACCTTGTCCTCGATAAAATAGAAAACAGTCTCGTGTATACCACCAAATAGCTGCATCTGGACGATAGTTCTGCACAAATTCATCGATTATGGATAATTCTTTCTCATTATCTTGATGAAATGTACGGTAGTAAATGGTCATATTTTTAATGACATTTGAATCATGTTGCATTTCAAGGAGAATCTCTTTGAATAATTGCGTATACATAAATGAAGGTTCAATTTCGTTCACATTTTGACCAGAGCCCGTTTCATCCTTTCCAATATAACTAGCAGGAATGGTGTCTTCGTTACATTGTTTCCCAGCCATTGAAAATACTTCACAGATGTCTTTAATGTTTGTATAAATACATTTGATTTTATTCCAATCTTTTGACCATTCTTCATGGTATGATTTGTCGGTACAAAAGATATAAATGACATCCAATTGTGATAGATCATGAATTCGTGGAACTAAATATTGACCCAAAGAACCAGAAATGATTATGAAGGCTTTCTCTTCTTCAATACTTTGACGAAACTGAATGCATTTTTCAGCATCTGTAAAAATATTCACTTCACTCATGACACTACGTAATTGTGTTAATGTTTGTTGACAGTCTCTACTAGACTGATCAATATTTACATCTACCCATAGAAGTAAGTAGTTTTGAACAATACGGTTTTGAGAATGATTGCTGCCAGATAATGCTGCTATCGTTTTTATGGTGTCATTTGATGCTGTGTAAACCTTTTTTTTGAAATATTTAGCACCCATATTACTAGAAAAAAAAGATGTTTGGTCGTTAATATGAAATTGTGAAGATCAAACTTTTATTTGGACGCAAAAAGATTACGTCAACTAATCTATGGCGCGAAAGAATTGGTACATAATGTTTGCTTAATTTTCTACTCTTTGTTCTTCACTAGAGAGAATGGAAAGTAGTCAGTTAGAATCAAAATTTCACGATCTTTTTAAATCTATGTTCAGAATTATTTTCTGACTCGAGACTGATTAACTAGAAGCAAATAATTGGATGGTTCAAAAAGAAACGTCTGTATACAGTTTTTCATATCGCTAGATTTTCGTATTTCGAATGGAACTGCCTCAATACAAATGATAAAAAATTGTTTTACATATCAGTTTGTAGAGCGAAGTTTGCTCTACAAAATATTCGGTTTGCTCCTTTTTGTAATATCAATAATGATACCTCCAAATCTGTTAAACAACATTCACAAAACAACAGTTTTGGACAAAATATCGTGTTATGTAGTAAACAGATTGTTGAATTATGTTTATAGTCTCTGGTTTTTTAGTGTTCGAGCTTATTGCAACTCATGGTTTTATAGAAAACTAGATGCTCCACAATAATGTATATTTTAAAACTATACCAAACTAATACTTAATGAAGTTAATTATTTTGTCTAACGCAAATAGCAGCTTGGTTTTTCAGTTACGTCTTTATATGTAAATGGTTTTAACTCAGGAAAAAATTCTGATAATATATTTAGAAAGAGTGTGAAATTCTGATTCTAACTGACTACTTTTCGTTCTCTCTAGTGAAGATTAAAGAGTAGAGAATTAAGCAAACATTATTTGCCAAGACTTTCGCGCCATAGGTTATCTGTATAACCACGTATATTCGACAAATAATCTGTTTTTATTTTTTAAAATATTCACATCTCTGAATAGATGTAAATTATACGATCAAGTCTATGTCCTTTCCTTCGCTTCATTGCAAATTTAAATACTTTCAAAGCACTTATCTTCATCGAAAAGATGAAATGAAAGATAGTTAATTGTCTAATTTTAGTTATTTTTCTGTCACGTGTGCAATCGATTCTTTTCAGTAGTTTTAGTTTAGCACAGTAAATGCACAAAAGTGTCGATATAAATATGAAAGTTAAAGCAGATTAATTCTGATAAAGACGCTATTTATTATTTATTAGATATAATCTTAAAAGACATGTAAAAATAAAATGTATACGTAATAAAACTATATTACACTTACAGATTGATAACGAAAGAGCAAAGACAGATATCAATAGTGAAAAACACTAATCTAAGTAAGTAAAGAATAAGGTATTGAGTATAAAGAACAGTCATAGACGCGCGTAGACATTAGTAATAAAAAGATAGAAAAAGAAATCAAAACGAGCGATATCATTGTCTGCATGCTCATTTGGACGAATCAAAGACGAATAGTATATGGCGATCATTGATCAAGGAATCGACAATACGTAGTGAAGAGAAAGACGAATTATTTAGTTAATTCAGAATGATATGAAATGAACATAACGTATTTTCGAAGTGGCAAAAATCTCTTACTTTAGAATAGTTTATTCATGCTAAAACTCCGTCATTTGTCTATTGGATACAACCTTGAACATAGAATGCTTTGACACTTTTATAATACGAAGAGCTGAATCAATATTGATTGATAGAATAGTGTATCTCATACATCAACACCAAGATTCTCAACAAAATGTTGACTTTATAAGGAAACCTTGACATCAAGATAAAGCACAATTTTGTTGTTGCAATAAAATTAGACACAGAATATAGAGATATACTTATTAATTTATGGCGAATTTCATTTCATATAGTTTAGTTTTGTGAAATAGTTTCAGATATTGAACAACAGACATACACAATCCATAGACGAGATAAGTCGTTATTTTTGCTAATTCATGTATCAAAGTTATCACTTACAATGAGGTATGGAGAGAAGTTCACAGAACTTTGAGATTCAAAAAGTGATGAACTATTTAATCGATTTTTGCTCATATATAACTTGATAAGAAGATTCAAACGTAGCCAATTTTAATTACTGCTTCATGCTATTTTAATTTAATATTAGTCAACTAGACTGACTATAATTAGACACACTTTTTTTTGCACTAAATAAAAAATACATTAAATTTTTCTCCTTTGTATAAGAATATAGAACCGAAGTACAATAAAAATAACTTTTACAAAGGCACTTGGAGTATACTTTCTTTCCTACTGAAGCAATAACGACAAAAAAAGATTAGTCATAGTGTTTAATTCACATGTGTCATAATGACGTTCTTTTATTCTTTATATACGTATATATTTTACCTCAATGAATTAGCAATAGCAATAAAATGTAACTAAGTAAACGAATTTATATTTATTTGTTTATTATCGTCGATTACATTTTCAATATGTTCTGGATATTAGCTTTTATAATTGTTACATTAATTCTATTATATTATAAATTAACATATTTTACATATCGTGGTCCATTACCTGGATTATCACCAAATTTTTTCTTTGGAAATTTAATACAATCAGGTCTATTACGAGGTAAAACGTCTTTGCCTGAAGTCTTATTAGCATTTAAAAATCGATTTGGTGACGTCTATCAATTTTGGCTTGGTTCAACATGTTTCGTTGTTGTTAGCGAACCTGATGATGTCAAACATATATTTACTCATCCGAAGATCTATGAGCATGGTGGTTTACTTGTCGAAACGGTCAGTATATTGGTGGAAAATTCACTCCTTGTTCTAGACGGTTCGTAGAAGTATATCTTTTTCTGTTCTTATTTGATCATTTGATTTTCATTTTGTTTAGGTGCGAAATTCAAACGACATCATGCATTAACCGCACCTTTACTTCGACAAGCTAAAATCGTATCAAATTTAGATATAATTATTGATTGTACTGATCGATTGTTAAATAAATGGCGTCATTATTCTCCTGAATATATTCATACTGAGATCAATGAATATTGTGAAAATCTTATTCTTGATATTTTTGGTTTTATTGGCTTTGATTTTGATTTGAAAACTTTGGATAAAAATAGTCATGAATTTCCGAAGGCATTACATGATTTTTTAAGTTCATATAAAGTTATAACATATTTACCTAAAGTGATGTCTCAATTGTATCTAAGATATTCTCGTCAACATCAACAAGCAAAGAAAATAATTGAAAAATATTTATTTCAAGCTATCAATAATGAATTAGCAAATAGTGAAGATTCACTAGGAGAACGAAAGAAAACATGTTTTATTACATCACTTGTAAGTTCAATACAAAAAGATGAAAAAGTTGAAGCTAAAAAAAATGAAGAAGATAAACAAGGTAATATTTTCTTTGATATATAATATTCTTTATTCAATTTCAATTCAAAGGTCTCTCTCGAAAAGAAATCTTAGATGAAATGCTTGCTTTTATGATTGCTAGTTATGAATCTACATCAACTGTATTAATATGGTTTATTCATTTAATGAGTAAATATCCTCGAGTTCAAGATAAGATTAAAGCAGAATTAATGGTAGAAAATACTAGATCAGAATTAACATTAGATCGACTTAATTCTTTAGTTTATCTTGATTGTGTAATCAATGAAGTATTTCGATATATTCCACCTATATTTGGAACTGCTAGAATGATGAGTATCAATGATCGTTTACCAAAAAGTGATGTAGAATTAACTAGTGGTACTCAAATATTTATTTCATTTTATAACCTTACACGAGATTGTCGAATTTGGTCAATTGATCCCGAACAATTCTATCCTGAAAGATTTCTTAATGAAGATAAAAATCATCATTCATATGGATTAATTCCATTTGGAGCTGGTCATCGTCAATGTGTCGGACAAGATCTTGCGAAATTTGAATTAAAAGTTATTGCAGCTAGATTAATGCAACATGTCACATTTGGTGATGGTGGTTTTCAAATTAATTCGGGAGGATTTTCATCAAATGCTACAGTCAAACCAAAACATATTGGTGTCACAATGAAATTTAATTGATGTCATTTGTTTTTATAAAGAAAAAATTGTTAATAAAATCTCTTGAATTAAATATATAGATATATCGATATAAACCAAATAACTTCATCTAAAGTTCACCTTGAAAGCAATCGAACTTTTAGTACGATAAAGAATAGAAAGAGCGAGTTAAAAAAAGCTTTTTAAGCTTTTATAAAAGGTTTGATAAATGTTTCATTCACATATGTTTAAAACGCGCGTGATAAATGTTTTCACTCACAGGTATACTTCTCACCTTGCTGTTTGTCGTAGTGATTGCCTATCTTTGGCATATTCGAAAGGCTTATGATTTCTTTGTTCGACTTGGTATTCCAGGACCACCTCCAATATTATTCTTGGATCTGTCTATGCATATTTCGAGGGACATACACCTATGCTTGTGATATACGATCCAGATATTCTTCAAGACGTATTCATTAAATCATTTTCTAAGTTTCATTCGCGTTGTCCACCTGTTTTTGGTGATTCAAAATCACAGGATGTCAGCTTATTCAATGCTGTTGCTCTTCGTTGGAAACGACAACGTTTTATTCTCAATCCAACATTTTCTTCAGTCAAATTGAAACAAATGTCACCGTTGATTCATCGAAGTATCGATGCCTTAATGACAAAAATGGATGATCAGTGTAAAAAAGGTGAGCCACTTGATATCTATGCATACTATAAACGATTTATCATGGACACTATTTGGTCTTGTAGTTTTGATCTTGATACAGATATGCAAAATTATGTCAACAATCCGTATCTTCGTCAATCATAACGAATTTTCGCACCGGATACATTTCGAAGAATCATATTTATGGTGGCTCTTTTAGTAAAAGAATTAAAATTTGTGTGGTCAGCTATTTTTATAACCTTAGGTATTGTTCGATATTGGCTTCGACGCTATATTCCAGTGACACAGCGATCCATTGAAGAAAATCCGGGTACATGGATTTCCAAACAAGCCAATGAGATGATTGAGAAACGTAAAGAAATTGGTCAGACTACTCGAACAGATTTATTACAATTGATGCTTGAATCAGTGGCTGAAGAAGATTCCATCGATGTTAATTCATGTAACCAAAATATGGCAAGACATGATGTAATTTACATCATTTTCATGAATTTTTTTAAAGAAAAATGATGACCAAAATCAAAAAAATCCGATTTCAGATGATGAAAGCGACATAATCTTTGATGTTTTTTAAACGGCATGTCATGTTTTTAAAAATTACATCCATGAAAATGATGACTTTTACATGAAAGTCATGCAATGAATACCATGAAAATAACATGAAACTCATTTCATCGAAATCATTAAAATATCATCAAAATCACGCAGTATATGGCATTTATCAGTGACATATCCCATGTAATCAAAGCATAGCAAAGAATGATAGTTTCATGTAAAAAACACGAAAAAAATTACATTTTTATGATGAAACCGACAGAAAAATCGATGCTTTTCATTTTCATGGGTATATACTATCCCTGGGTGTTTGGTATCGTTAACTTTTCAAGCATGGTCTTGGGACAGTTCTGGTTATTTGTCGAGGATTATGACGTAGAGGGATATCAGGTACCGGTAACCATCGAGAAATAGTCAGTGTTAGTGGCCATAGATTTTAAAGGACTTTCGTGACAGGATGCAAAGCTGTTATTAGCACGCCACTTGTACATCATACATTAATTGGATTTGAATGTAGTACAAGGCACTGAGTCAAGTGTAGAGGTATAAGCCATTTCGATGAACCGGCAGCGCTGATGACCACAAAAATGTTCTAAAATGTCAGTCGTGGTCGCCAAAAACTAAAGAGAAATAAAAATTTTTCAGCGGCAATCAACGTAGCAGAATAACGATGACGCAGGACTTTGGAATATTTTTGACATTCAGGATTAGTTTTCGATTTTTTACACAAGAAAGTAAAAAAAATTGCCATTGATCCACTTTTGTGATTTTAAATTGATTAAAATTAAAAGAAATCTGTCTTTGAAGCAAAAATTCAATCTTTAATTGACTTAAGGAAGAAATAACCATTTTACCATGCTGCTGAATGTAACATCCGAAAGTGTTTACATGATAGAAACCAAAAAGAATGATCTTTAAAGGGAGGGTTCATTAATAAGTACTCTTCATGAGAAATGCTGCTGATAAAAATTTCAGTTCGATATGTCATACTGAGCCAAAATTCAAGGTGATTTATTTACTGGCTTCCTGGAGAATCGTTATAACTTGATTACGATTAAAGATGCAGAGGTCAGCTTGGTTTTAAATTAAAGCTAATCTCTGTGCACAACTTTTGTCCGAGCAGAATTTTGAAATTTTCTCTCCATTCATTATTTTATAGAGATTTTAGTACCCATGACGTACAAGTATGCACAAAAAAGGGTAACCCTAGAATAGTAAATTACACTTTTCTCAGGCCAAGAGTCAATTATAAAATATCCGTTCGGACAAAAGTTTACTCTTATCTAGATCTTTAAAACAAAAAAAATCATAAGAAAATGGCAAATTTTTTGTTATTTCATTAGACCTTTTCAAAAACGTGTAATAAATGCAGTAAGTTAACACCATCTATCTCTTCTAAATCAAGTGATACGTATATTCTTATGCCATTGTATTTTCTAGTAATCAATGATTCACATCGGTTGTTTGATAAATATAAAAAATTGAAAGAATACCAACAAAAACAAATAAAATACTACAGGCGAACTATAAACAGCTGTATTCATGTTCTATTAGTTTCAAAACTCGCAAAAAGTCTAAATTTCCTTGGATGCGTTCTTACAAACTATATCTCAATTATAGATGTAAACTGTCGAGAATAGATGAAAAATATAAAATCCATGTTTAGAACATTTCAAGCCGCAAAAAGATCCGTGTAAAAGTGATCTATTCGGTATTTGTACAAACGATAAAACAATTTTTTCGATAAGTTTATGAAAACTCGGTCTTTTTTTAAGAACCCATTTATATTCTGAAAGCGGAGATTTTAACGCATCTTTCTATAAAAAAAACTCAATATCGATTTCTTTTTTTAAAGTCGACTTTTGTAAGGGGACCTTTAAGCCAGAATCTACATCATTTATGCAAAGCATTTTGCAATAATCTCCTAATATCATTAGAACAAATATTGTCTTACACTTGATAGGATATCAAGAGAGTAATAATAATAAAAAAAGAATAAAAATAAATACCATGAAAAGAGAAAGAGAGACAAAATACTTTTAGAGAGAGGTATAGGAATACGGAGTATTATGGAGCGAAGAAAGAAAACGAAAAGAAAGAGAGAACAAAAACTGGAAGCAATGGCGCATTCTGTTCGTGTTGCTTTTGTGTAATATCAGTTCGCTTTGATAAAAACAATTCACTTTAAACTAAAGAATATGTATTGATTTAGTGTAGTCTGTCTTGTCAAAGACCGTTCTAGCATTGTGCTCAGCATTTACTAAGTCGACAGGGCAACAAAATTGTCCCAAAATTCGAAAATAAGCGTTTTACGACCACTGTGATTAAAATTGTTGAGAAATTATATAGTATGATTAAAATCAAACTAAGACAAGGTTTCTTTTATTATTTTATATAACTTATCCATTTTCTTGCTAGCTACTTCTCTACTAGCATCTCCAAATCAAAAAAATTTTAAAAAAATCATTGAAAATTTCGAGGTGCCGCGGTGAAACAGCAAAACCTCCTAAGTCGCCGCTGAAAATTTTTACACCTTTAGCGCCATATAACTGAGTCATATCATGAAATAGTTTTATTTCACAACTAGTATTATGTTTAGGAGGTTGCGTTTGACAAACTTGGGTCAAATTTGACTTATTTAATTAATAAACCGTTCAACATTCGATGCATGACAGGCCTGGGACCACAACTCTAACTCACTGAAACGTAAACTTGCTAACAAACTCCAGCTCATCAAATTGAACTGGAGCCACCATACATCTGCTTATGCATACTCCTATAGGACAGCCCTTGAGGACTTATCAGTACGCGCACCGAACGTCTTGTACGTCACGCGTGCTAAGTACACACGAGCTGAATTGGGTTGTATTCCAGAGATTTTAAGAAATTTTATTGAAAATTTTAGGGATTGAAATCCCAAAAATCCGCCATTTCTCTCTCGGTCGCAGCACACTTTTTTTTATCAAAAGAATTTATTTAAAAAAAATCAATTGTCTAAAAGTATAATTGTTTCTGCCTCAAACAAACTATAGATTCATCGTATCTGACCAATTTTTATAACGTATTCTTAGGATTCTCATCGTACATCCCTTTTTTGCGAATATTTGAACTCTCGTTGTATTTCCTGAATTTCAAAGATTGCTATCAGATTTCTATTGGATTCCATGAGATTTGGCAACTCAAGAATCCACCGTTTTCCTCTAACTTTCGACACTTCGTTAATAATTCGTAATTTCTAATAACTAATTATCTTTGTCACCACAAAAAATAATTGATATTTAGTTTTTAAGCATTGGTATTCATTCAGACAGCAGAAGACGATGAGAGGTCATGACAGAAGAAGACCAACAGCAATGGAAGATGATCACGTTCCGATCGAATTCACAGAGATCACGGCTAATAATGAAGAGTCAAATGATCAACGACACATAATGAGCGAAAATATTCACATCCAGAGTGATTCATCGTACGAGTTTGATAGGCGACATTCAAACATGAATGGAGAAGAAACACTCAATCAAACACGAGTGGCAGCAACAACCGAAGATTCCGATAATGCACCGGACAATTCTATGACAAGAAATCATCGACTCGTAGAAGTCATTACTGAAAGACCAAATTTGACAATTACGAATATTATTAATGATATTAGAGATGATGTCGATCCTATTATAGAATACGCTGCAGAGCCTTTGTTGCCACTTCCTAAAGCATGTGCTTCGTTGATCGATATTGTTTACAATATATCCTTCTATGTTCAAAAGGCACTCGATGAAACACCAGAAGAACCACCTGATCGACTGACAATTGATGAGAGTGCTGCAATTCGACTCTACACAATCGAATGGGCGAGACCACATCGAAGTCTTTATTCAGTTCTCAATCACACTCTCATGAATGAGAATCGTGAACATCTTCGACCTTTTTTCAAGTATTTGAAACTATTCTTAACTGCTTTAGCTAAACTACCATGCATTCCACAATCAACTGTTTGGCGAGGAGTAACTAAAAATTTGAGTGCAGAATTTCCACCTGGTTCCTCGGTGATCTGGTGGGGATTTTCATCATGCACAACTTCTTTGACGGTGCTTCAAAACAATATGTATTTGGGTAGGGCTGGCAATCGGACATTATTTTCCGTAGAAGTCATTAATGGTCGCACAATACGTAATCATTCACATTTCGTTACCGAAGATGAAATTCTTCTTCTACCAGGTACTCAGATGATAGTTCAATCACAAACAGATCCAGCGCCTGATCTTTATATCATTCATTTGAAACAGGTGATACCGAAGGAAGTGCTATTAGAACCGCCATTCGAAGGTATTTTCAATCATTTATTTTAAATTAATATATTTCCACATTTAGGTGCACGCCTCTACCCTGATATGGAGTAAGTCTAACTGCATCTTTGTTTAATTGTATTTTGATGAAAATTTTCATTACATTTACCAGACGGCGCTGGTATCGAAAGAAAAGATTCATCATTTCGTTTTGTTTATTAACTAGTCTTTTGATTGGGGCAATCATTATTGGCTCTGTTTTAGGAACAAAATCCAATAGCAATTCAGCAGGTACGACTTTTTAGATTCTTTTCAGTTCAAAAGCATGCGACACTTCATTGTGCAATAGTTGACTAATTCATTGCACATGCATTGAAAGGGATTAAAACTATGAGACTGTAGGGAGTATTCGACTTTCATATTTTCTTTGTTCCTTTACCAAATCTTTTTAAGTCTTTGAACTTACTAAACCTAAAAAGAATGTAGTCCATTACTTGTTCTTAAACTTCTTCATGGTGCATTAAAAATAATAAACGTTGTAAAATTACTGAAGTGAAATAACAAAATTTTCATAGGACGATTTGTTGCCTTACGATTTGAGGAGAAACTATACACTAATAAACCTACTATTGAAGTGTGTGTTAATCCTGATATATTCAAAAGTATTCCTGCCGTTGCGACGATCCACATCTCCGATGGCATAACAGAGTCAAAAGTTCTTTATGAGGGGGTTTTTCAGTTGTACAAATTCTAAAAATGTATCGTTGTAATGTTCATAAATGAACAAAACGGTTAAGAATTTCACACTGATAATTGCTGTCCAGTGTATTTGCAACATTGTCTACTATTAGTGCCCATATGCAACAGACCATTTCAAATTTCAAACTCTTATCGCACTGGAAACAATCCACTTTCTGCAGCACTAGGCTACTTTAAGAACGACAGAGAATTAGATGTGGCAGTTGCTAACTATGATGATAACACTATCACTCTGATGCTTGGCAATGGATATGGCGTCTTCACAACTCCAGGAAGATATACAGTTGGTAGGTCACCACAATCTGTCATATCAGCTGATTTTAACAATGATAAGAACTCGGATCTAGCGGTGGCCAATCAATGGGATAACTCTATCAGTGTACTGCTTGGCAGTGGCAATGGAATTTTTCAGACTCCAATAAACTATACGGTTGGTAGATTCCCAAAATTTGTCAAATCAACTGATTTTAACAATGATAACAAACTAGATCTGGCAGTGGCCAACAATGACGACAATACCATCACTGTTCTACTTGGCAATGGAAATGGAACTTTTCAGACTCTAGGGAACTACAAAGTTGGTGGATCTCCACGTTCTCTGATATCAGCTGATTTCAACAACGATAACAATTCGGATCTGATCGTGGCCAATTCCAATGACAGCACTATCAGTGTACTACATGGCAATGGAAACGGAACTTTTCAGACTCCAGTGAATTATACGGTTGGTACGTCTCCATACTCTGTGATAACAGATGATTTTAATAACGATAACAAACTGGATCTGGTCGTAGTCAATTTCGGTGACAACACCATTAGTGTACTACTTGGCAATGGAAATGGAACTTTTCAGACTATAATGAACTATACCGTTGGTACGTCTCCATACTCTGTGATATCAGCTGATTTCAACAATGATAACAATTCGGATCTGGTAGTCGGCTACCTTGTCGGCACCACCATCAATGTGCTGCTTGGCAATGGGAATGGAACCTTTCAGACTCCAATGAACTATACGGTTGGTTGGTCCCCACAATCTATGATATCAGCTGATTTCAACAATGATAACAACCCGGATCTGGCAGTGGCCGACCAACATAGCAACGCCATCAGTGTGCTGCTTGGCAATGAGAATGGGACTTTTCAAACTCTAATGAACTATACGGTTGCTAATATACCAACCTCTCTAGTATCAGCTGATTTCAACAACGATAACAACTCGGATATGGCAGTGACCAGCAGTGATGACAACACTATCACTGTGCTACTTGGTGATGGGAACGGAATTTTTCAAACCCCAATGAACTATACAGTTGGTAGATCCCCAAAATTCGTGATATCAGCTGACTTGAATAATGATAACCACTCGGATCTGGTAGCGGCCATCCAATTGGACAACAGCATTAATGTGCTTCTTGGCAAGAAAAATGGAATTTTTTAGAGTTCAGTGAACTATACAGTTGGTAATAATCCATCTTCTGTGACATCAGGTGACTTTAATAATGATAACAAACTGGATTTGGCAATAGCCAATTCCGGTGACATTATCATTAGTGTACTAATTGGTAATGGAAATGGGGGTTTTCAGAATCCAATGAACTATATGGTTGGTAATAATCCATCCTCTGTGATATCAGCCGATTTCAACAACGATAACAAACTGGATCTTGCAATGGCCAACCTTCGCGATAACACCATCAGTGTCATGCTTGGTAACGGGAATGGAACTTTTCAAACTCCAATGACCTACGCGGTTGGAAGATTCCCAAAATCTATGATATCAGCTGATTTTAACAATGATAAGAACTCTGATTTGGCAGTAGCCATACAATGGGACAACAGCATCAGTGTACTGCTTGGTAATGGAAATGGAGCTTTTCAGAGTCCAACGAATTATACGGTTGGTAGTAATCCATTCTCTGTGATATCCGCTGATTTCAACAACGATAACAAACTAGATATGGCAGTAGCCAACAATGGCGACAACAGCATCAATGTGCTGCTTGGTAATGGAGATGGAACTTTTCAGACTCCAAGTAAGTATATGACTGGGGCAAGTCCATCTTCTATCATATCGGGTGATCTCAACGATGATAACAAACCGGACCTAATTGTGACGAACAGCGCATCTGGAACCTTGTCTGTTTTTTTAAACGTCTGCAACTAGTTATTCATTTTATTTTCAATTTATTCCCTTTTCTAAAAGAAAAGGTTATACAGCGGTTAAATACCACGGCTAAAAAGACTTAAAGTTTGTCTTTACATCGATTCGAAAAGGATGTTTCATTGGCCTTAGGAAATTAGGAAATTATATATTTATTTTTCTATTTGATCTTTCCCTAGTATTTCTATTCATTCTATCAAAGTAAAATTTAAACATCAAAGAATGATCAAAAGAAAAGGGAAGGATAATATGAACTAGCAAGAAAAATACTTAATGTATTTGAATAATATCATCAGAACAAAAGTATTGACTCATGCCTAGAAAAAACACAAAATAAAAGGAAGAAAAGCCCAGTAAAATAACTACATCGTATAAAAATACACGTTTGTTTTTTTCTTTTATCGAGCAAAGAATCGGAAGAAAAGACGAAATTGTATAGTGTAGCATTATGAGAAAAACGCATGCGAAAAATATATCAGTGTTAATTTTCATCATAAGTATGCCTAATCATCTATATATAGATTTTTTTATGTAATGCGGCAGTTCAGATATAAGTACCTACTTCAGAATTCAAAATAAATATTTATATGACGTTGTAGAGTAAACGCAAAAATATCAAAAAAAATTAATACTTTATTATTCAGAGGATCGTTTCTATATATCTGTAAAATATATACACTAAGGATTAATTGTAGCGTTCTTCGTTGCAATATATTTTATCTTGCTTTGAACCTATTTATATCTCTTAATGTGAAGCTCCAATCCCCGCTATCAAATATTGTTTAAACTGTCCTGTATGATCTTTCTGTGAGAAACAGAAGAACTATTCTTCTTTTATCTACGTGAAGTTATTCTCAAAATACTATTGATTAGTATCGCTGTAATAGCATTTACAAAAAGATCTTGTTAAATTTCATTATTTCACTTATGAGATATTAGTAAAAACTAGTAGACAATAATTGGCTTTTAACAATGATTCAAATACGGTAGTTGTTTCACAAAAATATTGCACGTTGAGCTGGATAAATGCAACGTTATTGCAAAAATCTCCTCTTTAACACAATTTTTGTTTATATAGTAGAACAACTGTTACGGTAATACGAACTTGAAATAAGTAACTGGTATATTGCTGATGGAAAAAGTATACTTGGATAAAATTGACGTTTCTTTCGAATCGGAACTGTATGAAAATCGATATGCTTTAGTTCAGAGTCGAGAACGAGATTATCTCTTCCTAGGTAAAAGATCTACGACTTCGGAATACATTTTCTTCTCAAACGTACAATGATAGATTTTCCTTCTCTCAGAAAAGGTTCAGCGAATCTCTTGGATTCGCACTATTTGTTGAAATATGAACTGATTATTAATGGTGGACTAGAAGTAATCATAAACTGTGAAAGAATATTATTTCTTTGTTTGTTTTTTTATTTTGATGCATTAGAAAACTATGACATTTAAATATGTGCTTGCGAATTCATTTTGTTTATCTTGATTTTTTTTACTAGTTTTCTTCATGTATGTATCTTGGATTTACTTGCGGTTGGTTAGCATATTTATACCTACACTCTTCATTACTTACTGCAGTGACATGATTGACTTTTTAGACATTTGCTTAAGCTCCTTGTTTGCTGACGATTTAGCAGCCGTACTTACTAGTTCTATCTGGCAGGCTTATAATTGATACCTTTATGTTAATTCACATTGATGATTTTTCAATGAATTTACGAGTCAAATGTCTAAGATGGAGTGTTTTTCAAACAGAAAAAGTTTTTTTTGAAAAACTGTTTGATAGTATAGCAATTAAATGTTCAATAGAATAAATGCATATCTTACTGATGATATGAGATTTTATTATTTTTCAATACAGATAAACTTCACTAAGATTTTAAAAATTCTGATCAAACTGAAAAATTAATAAAAAGAAAGACAAGGAAATGAAATAAAACGATGAAGAAATGATAGAACTTTATTTAGGATAAATGATCATAGAATCTAAAAACTGGTTCAAAATGAGTAATTATGTTTAATAAACAAAATGAAGTTATTCGATTATTATTTTATTTTAATCATATTAAATCGAATTATTTTCTGATTTAAACTTTCTTTTTCATATAAATAGTATATTACATCGATTGATTTAATCAAATAAATCAAAACAAAAAATAACAATTTGAATCAATCTCACTTTTATTATTATCAGTATTTTGAAACTAATTAACGTTTCATAAACAAACAAATATTAGATAGGGCAAACATTTAACAAACATTTTTGATTTTACATAAATCTTCATTCACAAATATCTTTTAAAATATGTAACATTTAATCCTTCATTCGAATTGTAGAACTAAATCTTTTTGTTTATTCCATGAATTTAAATAGTTTACTAAACGTGAATATGTTTATTGTTGCATTGTTTTTCATTAGAAAAAATCTGAAGACACAGAAATTCAAGTTTGAAATATTTGGCAGTACGACAAATGAGAACAATGAGATTGTTAATACAAAAAACAAAAAGAAAAATACCAAATTATTGATATTTGTTCAGTAATCAGTGATGTTTTCTCTTTTTAATGATTGATTCTTATTTTCCATTCAATTCAATATCTTTTAAAATTATTTTTTTTTTTGATATCTCAGTGTAAATATTTTCTGAAAGTGAAATGAGATCAATGATTTTTGAATAATTGAATGTTAAATGGCGTAGCTTTTTAACAAAACAAATCTTGAATAACAATCAGAACTTCAAATTTAAGGCTTCGCTTCATGTACTTTTTCATCATCACAAACTTTCCAACAAACAATGATTTGTATGATGTTTCTTATTATTCAATATAAGTCGAGAAATAGAATCGAAACAAAACAAAATTGATACATGTTGATAATTTTATCTATGTGTACATGACAACCATTTATATATTACTTATCTCTTTAATATTTGACCAGTAAATATCAACAAACAAAAAAAGGTAGAATCTTCTGAAATATATTGTGTTAAATCAACATCAACGCATCTGAAACGATGTAAAGCAAATATAAAGATACACTTTTACCTTTGCAGCTATTATGACTTTCTTTTATTGTTAGAATTCTTTTTTTCATTAAATAAGCAAGTCACTCAATGTGTTTTTATCATCTTGATGACAGTTTATATAAGTTGAAATCATTTGTTGACTTTTGTCTTATTTGATAAATATGGCGTCATATATAGATACAATTAAAGAATTAAGTATTGGCACATGAGTGATTCAGTATAAGATGTGAAATCAATGCGATTGTAGTTACATCAAGAGTTCATAGGACAAATATTAATATAGAGTTCAATCACAACGACAATCATACATTGAACAATCGATATTGTAAGTCGAAAATAATTGATAATATAGTTTTGCATCAAGATGAACGACATAGAGAGGAAGTTAAAGTTTTGACTATAATATTCTTGAAAGAATGTTTCAATGATAGAAAAAAGAATCCAAGCCACGAGTTCTATCCTTTTAAGATTTAAATAATATTTATCTTATGACATCAGTTGACTGAATGTTTTATAATATGTTCTACAAAAGTATCAAAAAAAATTATTTTAAATTATAGGAACTATTTACATTTTTTCCCTATGATTTTAATAATTTCATATTTGTATACACCATACCAATTCCATTGTACGTCAGTGTCAGATCAAGTTGATCTACAGAACGAGTTCTTCATTGAATTTCAAACACTTCTGATTATTCGTCTATATAATTATTATACATACTACTAATACTATCGTAGAAATAAACTGGGTTGGGATAATTTAGAGATGATTCGATGTCAAAAGACTTTAACTAATTTGAAATGTCTTTAATAGTCGTCAAGACTAGTCTGTAAAACTCTAAACAATCCATCCACTTTGTTTGAGCTACCTTATCCCACTAATTTGTTTAAACTGATCAATAATGGAAAGTAAAAGAAGTAGAACGTAAAGAAAAAGATTTTTCAACATGTATGTCATTCAATAAAAATAGTCGATGAATAATCAGATGCATTATTTAAAACATGGACTAGAGAGTAGAAAAATAGCCATTTTAGTGTCTGTCTCGTGCTGAAACTATCGCAGATTGATAGTGAATAAGCATGATCTGTTATAGTATGTTAACGGAGATGAATGACATCTATTTATTTTATATTGAAATGATGTCGATTGTCATCGATGTTATTAATTTTTTTGTCTAGCTAGAACAACAATAGGGGAGTGTGCCATAATCAATAGCCATATCGAAGATAGACATTATACTTTTTTTGTGGTATTTATGAATTTGGTAGGAAGAAAAAACGCTAAAAATAAAAAATATCGGAAGGACTATTAATGCAGGTTCACTACACGCTATTCATGCAATGATGATGAAAGAATGTGCTGAAGCTGCACTAACAGCATTTCGATACTTTTTTTTCTTTCTACCAAATTCATATCATTCTACTTTGTGCATCTACGTCGTGATATTTCTTATTTTATTTTGTACTTTCATAAGTCGAAAATGTAAGAATACATGGAAACATACCAAGCAGAAGTAGATACGAAGATCAATATTTATCTCGTAGTTGGAAATGCTAATTTATTTATATTAAAATTATTAGATGTACTAAATTTTAAAAAAAATGTAGAAAATAATTCAAGTTTTTTTTATATTAATTTATTTTGAATATAAATTCTAATAATTTGAAATTTAAGAATAAATTTAAGTTAAGAAACGTTAATTTAGTTATTAGTCGAAGATACGATGATCTAAATTTAAACCAAACCATGATAAGAAAAGATCTGGCTTCTTTTCAATTTAAATAGATTTTTACTTTTGAGTATAAAATTTATTTTGCTTAAATGAGAATGAATACAGACAGAAACAATTATCATGCGAATAAATGAATCAAACATACGAAAGCTTAATGTACTAAAATGTAGCACTCATACATATCCTCTTCAGATCCATTGTACTACTACGAAATGCGTAAGGTCAAGTGTTTCTAATAAATAATAATTTCTCTTCAAGGAGGGAAAAATTATATCTCAGCAAACACATACTCTTCTATTGATTCTTGTTCAAAGTTATAAATTATTTATATCATACTTTTTATGTTGTTTGTGTACTGAGTATGTCAAATCGACATATCATTCACGATCATGATCATATATCTGCACCAAATTTCAATAAGGTATTATTTCGTTGCTAAAGAAATAGGGAAAGAGGATCTTGTGTCTGCAGTTGATTGCTAAGGAAATATATCCGTTGATCTTAGATCGTATTTGCAATGTTCTTTGGTTACTGGGGAAGTCTATTCGTTCACATTTGATTCGATTGCTGAACTTGATAATAGATATGCTCTCTTTTTACAACCGTTCTATAATTGAAAATCTGGAGAATCTAATGGTTTGCCTATTACGACTTAAGGAGAGGGTGGTTCCTCGTTAGTCCTTATCATATTGCTCTTAAATGCTCTCTTATGGTTCTTCCCTTTAATATTCTCTTCTTCTCTAAGATATATAATAAAGTGTACTTTCACTTTAGACTTATATTCCGACTTCTACATGCTTTATATGAATCTCTAATAAAAGTAAGATTTTGTGTACAGCAGAAGAATTCTCATCTATTGTTCGTTCTAGTGAATAAGAATAACTCTATTTAAAACCATGCTGTTTTTTTCGATTATATTTGCGTGTTCTGTCGTTGGTGAAACACTCCAAATGTATTTAGATGCAAGCCGTAGGAAGTAACGACTAAATGATTCATTTTTGTCGAAAAAGCAAAGACAAAGTCAACAAATGGAGAAAATGAAATTGCCAAACTGGTTTAAGAATAAACAACATTACTCATTTGTTTTTATTTCTCGTTCTTTCTCCTTCTGTTATTAACAAATATCTGGCGTATTTAATAGATTTATCGAGAGTGAATAAGAGTTTTCTTGTTTTTGTTTCTTCAGAATCATATTTTACATAAATTGAAATTATCGGTCGACACCTGTTACATTCCAAAAAATACCATGCCATATAGAGTTACAAACAAAGGGCGTGTTAAGATTACAGGACTTTCATCAGATGTGACCGTTTTCGATTTATCCAATCAATTTGAAATTATACCTGAACTGATAAGTATCCAAAAATATGAGACGAATTCATCAAAAGTGTATGCATTGATCGATGGTTTTGAAAGCGAAGAACAAGCTGTTGTATTTGTTTCAGAATGGAATGAAGCATTTACACGTGGACGAATTTCTATGAAATGTGAAATCGATGCAATGGAAGATATAATAAAGCCTAATGATAAAAGGTCACATTCTATACATGCAAATCGATCTACATTTGATGATAATTATACATCAGAAAATCGATATCGTAAGTAGATAAAATTTGACAATATTTTCATATTTTGAAGATTGTGCGAATACGAGTTTAAAATGTACTCTAAAATTGTACTTGTATTTATCTGTATTTGAAGGTACATCAAGCAACAATTTTCAACAAGATGACAATGATTCGTATTCATCTCAAGAAAGAACTAATTCGAAAAAATCTATTCCATGCCGTCATGGTAATAGTTGCTTTAATGCTGACTGTCCATACATACATTCACCAAACTGGCATGCATGTGAGAATGGTGCACAATGCAACGATTTTGACTGTTCTGCTAACCATCCGCGAAATCGTAAGAACAAATGTAGGTACGGTAGTGTATGTCGAACAGGTAATTGTTCCTATTTGCATCCAAATAAGAACAAGTTCGAACATTCCTATAACAATGATAGTCATAATTTGTGGGACAACAAGAAATCATATTCGAACAGATCCTATTTACATTCTCAATTGAATGAAGATGATTTTGTCGAAGAAGTTCAATATGAACAACAACATCGATTCAAATCAATTGCAACTCGAATGGCTGAACGGCAAGAGGCTCAACTACCAATTTTTGCATTACGCAATAAATTTTGTGAACGACTTCAACGAGAGAAAATGCTGCTTGTTGTAGGCGAACCTGGTAGTGGTAAGAGTACTCAATTACCTCAATATGCAGCCGAATCTTTTCCTAATGATCTTATTGTATGCATACAATCAAATGCAATTATTGCCATGATGTTAGCTTGTCGAGTTGCCAACGAATACGATGGTACACCGGAAGGTAATTCAGTCGGATATCAAATTGGTAAAGATAAGAATCGAATAAATGATTGTGTCATTGGTACGAACATTATGTTCATGACGAATACAACTCTTATTCATGAATTTCAAATGGATTCGAATTTGAGTCAAATACGTGTATTGATCATTGATGATGTTCATGAACGTTCATTAAATACAGATATTGTTATGGGTATTGCTAAATTATTATTCGCTAAACGAACAACAGATTTTTTTGTTGTTCTCACTTCGACTACCATTGATCCAATGTCATTCTTGCATTTCTACGATCATTCATCGAGTTTACCATTAAATATTCCAGATCGTATACAATCAGTTAAAATAGAAAATTTACCACCACCTATCGATTGTCTAGATCATAAATTTATTGAATTACATGTTATACCTACTTTACTTCGTCTCTATCCGAAATATTCAGGACATACACTTGTATTTCTACCTAGTCAACGTGATATCGAAAAAGCATTGCAACTTTTTAGTAACGATATACCAGATGGATGTGTTGCATTACCACTCTATGAATCTTTATCACCAAAAGAACAGAATAAGGTATTCACATTTGATGATAAACGGTCAAATCAACGAATGGTTGTTTTTTGTACGAATATAGCTGAAACATC